>JANZXP010000196.1:32750335-32770364 GCA_027576715.1 Erythroxylum flavicans
TGTGATGTATGTTCACTTTGTAGGTTATTTATACCGTCTTGGTGTGTATCGAGTTCTATGCGTGATATATGTTTTTTCTGCTCACTGAGTACATAATGTACTCACCCCCTTTGTTTTCCAACCATGCGGGTTAATATAGTGAGCTTGAAACTCTGTAAGGATTGTGCGATCTTCTGACGTTTTCAGGACATTACCGCACGTGGGTAGTCATTAGTCTCTCTGTTGTACTTTTGTCGCATAGTGACTCATGAACTGTCTTCTTTGGGTTGGTTATGTAAATGTGCTTTGCAATTTCATAAATTTGACTATTGACTATTCTATCATTGTAAAAGACCTAATGTATGAACTTTGATACTATTGTTGAGGTTGCTTTGAGTGGACTTTAAAGTCCTGTAGTTGTGGTAAAATTTTTGGTGTGAATATAGAACTGTGTTTAAAGTTGTTTGCAAGTTTTGGGATTTTTAAAATACAGCCGTTGTGCTGCCCAAATTTTTTTAAATAAAATAAAAAGGGAAAAACATTCAGTTAGCCTTGCATAGTCGGATTAAGGACACCATTAGTATCCTTAGCCCAGGTATGCGGCGGTTGTCATAGGCCCGATGTGGTACCAGGTCGTGACATTTTTGCTCTTGTGATTGGTTGTTGTGCATTATCTTTAGAAGAGTGGTGATTAATGGTAGACAAAGCTGGTAAGATTTTGAGCCTTATTAGACTAACACATTTATATCAGTCTCATGGTCTTTTAATAATGTGTGACATTCATGACATGTACATCTTGACTTTGCGTTGAATTTCTATTTGAGACTACATTTTTATCACATGCATTAGCATGGATATGATTAGGCATTCTTTATTTTTCATAAACTACATTAGCGAAGTAACCTATCCTATTCACATAATTTTTCCCTTGATAAACTCCTTTGAGCTTTATACTTTTTCTTTATGTACTAACCACATTACATGCTTTATACTTAACTAAATGTCCTACCCAAGCCATAAAGCTAGTAGAACATTTGTGATTGTTGGGTTTGTGGATGTACAAAATTCTAAGTGTGGGGGTGTCCATATGTGTGGGTTTGTTATGATATTGGGATTTTTGTCATTGAAATTCTCGTGTTAATGTAGTTTCTTCTAATCTAAAAAAAAGAAAAGAAAAAAATGAAAATGAAAAAGAAAGAAAGAAAAAGAAATATAATGAAAAAAATGTTTAAATAAATGTATCTAGGAGCATATGCATATGTGTTGAAAAGTTGTTTATGATTAATGCATTCTCCTAAAGTTGTGATGAATGAGTTATTTGAGTATATTAGATATGAGGTAGATGTTGGTTTGGAAGTTCACTCTTGTAGTTTCAATGTATTGTTGGCATAAATTGTATGAGTGATTCCTTCGGATTGGTATATGTTTTATGTGGTTAGTGTGTGAGAGTTGAATGGGGTTGTGAAATATAAATGTTACATTTGTCATAGCTGACGGTACCCAGTTTTTTATGAGTGTTGTTTTGTTTCACTATCTTTGATGGCTTTCATGCTACTTGACCTAAATACATCTCACCTTACCTTTACCCATATTACAACCCTAAAAAGTCCTTTGATTCATGATTTTGCATGTGAATTTTAGTGGTGGAGAAATTAAATGATATGCAAAGTTGTGGATTGTCATGATCTTGAATTGTGTTGAGCGTACCCATTAATATACTTTAGTTAAACACATTTTCCAAGTCTACCATTAGATTGCTCAATTTTTAAAGTTATTAAATGTTGATTAATCATAAGTAAAAGCTCGGTACGTTGAAATCTTGCTATGATTTTTGAAAGTCACTCATCTTTGCTTGTGAATATTTAGTCTTGGAAAATATGGGAATTGAGTAAATGTTTCGAGTCTTTAAGCTTAATTTGGATATTTTTCCTGAGGACGACCAAAATCTAAGTATGGGAAAAATTGATATGTGTTTAATTGTTTAATTGTTGATATATTTAATCACTTACACTTGACGATTAATGATACAAAAATGTTTAAAATACTCACTTTCATTCATATATGATTTTAGGTACAATTTGGAAGCAAAGAAATTAAAGTGAGTTGAAAGTACTACATTTGGACTATTTTTGGAAGATTAATTTTTTCTTGTCTTTATAGAGCGAGACAGAGAAAATTAGAGCAAGGAGAAGATACAAAAAAAAATCCCAATTGCTCACTGCAAAGAAGTAAAAAAGAGAAGCTTAGCATGGAAATTGCATGTCTAATGCACATTTAATTAATGGAGCAACAGGCGGGAAAAAGGGGAAATAAGTTAAGCTTGAAACGATAGTGTAGCAGTAAACTCAAACCAACAGAAAACGATGACGGGCATCAGCTGTTTGCCTTGTCTGCGTTGAACGCATTGTTTTACTAGATAATGGGTCGACAATAAACATTATGCCGATTAAAATCATGATGGCTTTAGGAATAGATAATGCTGATTTTATCGTAACTAAAGTATACTTTGCTGTAGTCAACCCTGAAACTACTAGAGCATGGGAAATTCTCCCCATAAATATTACAGTAGGAAAGAAGACTTCGTTAACTACATTTTTTATTATTGATACCAATGCTAGTTACTAAGTCTTATTGGAGCAAGATCGGATCCACTCTAATTATTACATTCTATCATGTCTTCATTAGCTTTTAATTTTATGGAAAGGAGATGAAGTAGAAACCATATGGGTTGATTCATAACCATTCTATACTAAAGTAGATGCCATAGAGGCAAAATTCTACAAGGATCATATAAAGTCAGTGCAAATTTAGAAGTCATCTTGGTATAGAAAGGTCGAGGAAAGATAAACATAGATGTTTTCATAAAAACAACCATCATCGCCCTTGTTCCTAGGTTGATGAAGGTTGTTATTATAGAGGAGCCTAATGAGTGAAAGAATGGGCAGTAGCTGCAACCACAGAAAACAAATATCAAATACAATATATTTTGGGGAATTTAGAAGATATAAATGGATAAGATAATACAAAACTGATTTTTAAAGTAGATAAGGAACCAAAAATGATTGATGGTGGTGTATAAGAGTTTAAATTTGCATCAAAAGTTTGATGATTATGAAAGCCAAAATCGAGAATCATCAGAAGAAGTGAATTTGGGCAATTATTAATAAAGACTTGGACTCAAAGATAAAGTTGGAACCAGTGGAACTTTAGAAAGAATTCAAAGATTATTTTGCTTGGGACTATATTGAGATGTTAGGATTGAGTAGAACATTAGTAGAACACATACTTTAGATAAAGCTAGATTATTGCCTTCATTATCAACCTTCTAATTGATGGTAAAAAAAAGTCAAGTTGAAGGTCAAAAAGGAAATTGAAAAATTATGTAAGGTTGGTTTTATTAGACCAACTAGGTACACTAATTGGTTGACCAATATTATGCCTGTAGTAAACAAAAATACAAAAATAAGAATTTGTGTAGACTTCGGGGATTTAAATGCAGCCACTCCTAAAGATATTTATATGTTGTCGATTGTATATTCTCTGATAGATGTGACAGTTGGGCATTTTTTGTTCTCTTTTATGGATTATTTTTTGGATTATAAAAAATTTTATAATCAAAAATAATATTTTAAAAATAGATTTTAGATGTCTATGATTAATTGGGAAATTTGAGTGGTTTGTAATGCCTTTTGGGCTAAATAATGCAAGTGCTATATATTAGAGAGCTATAAATGCCATTTTTCACGAGTTTATAGGACGTACTTTGAAAGTTTACATAGATTATATTATCTTAAATTCAAAAGAGAATATAGATCATATCGAGGATTTACGTAAAGCTTTTCAAAGGATAAGAATGCAGAAATTAAAGTTGAATCCCTTAAAGTGTGTTTTCAGAGTAAGAGGAGGGAAATTGTTACGAGTTTTAATTCACAATAGAGGAATTGAATTCAATAAAAATAAAGCAAAAGTCATTCTCAAAGCAAAACCACATTAAAATAAGAAGGAGCTTTAGAGATTTTTAGTCCAAGTGAATTACGTTAGAAGATTCATTGTTAATCTAGTAGGAAAAACAAAATAATTCTGAGACTTATTAAAATTGAAGAATTTAGAGGAATTTCAATAAGTCGAAAGATAGCAAGTGGCTTTCGATAGTATCAAGGAATATTTAACCAAAATCTTGATGTTACTTCCTCTAGAAAAGGAATTTCATTAAAGTTATATATCTATGTAGCAGAAGAATCGATTGGATGCATGTTGGTTTAGAGTAAGAGGCTAGTCATGAATAAGCTATTTATTATCTAAGCAAAAGTTTTATTCCAAAAGAAAAGAACAACTTACCATCATAAAGTTATGCTTTGCATTGTATTTCGCTTGTTCAAAATTGAGGCATTACTTGTTTTAAAATAAAGTCTTTATGGTTTAATAGGCTGATTTAATGAAATGCATATTAAATAAGCCAATCTTCTCAAAAAATATTGGGAAGTCGCTTATGACTTTTATAGACTTTGACTTGATATATTATCCTTATGAGTCTGTAAAAGGTTAAGCATTAGATGACTTTTTAACAAGCCATCCTTCAATCAAGATATAAGAGGATGAGGTATAGTTAATTCTCAGTTATGAGAAGAAGCCATAGGAATTGAAATTCGATGGGTCTAGTATAAAGAAATCTATTCATTTCATAATTGTCATAATTGCACCAAATGGAACCAAAACTCTTCTCTCCCTTAAAATGAACTTGCCTTATACTAATAGTAAAGTAATATATAAAGGATAAAAAAATTCTAATTAATGGAAATTCATAATTAGTGTTACTTTAAATGGCAGGGGAATATTAATGCATAAGTGTAGCTTTATCACCTAACTACACTACCTTTGTCCAATTATTTGAAACCTTTGATGATATAGAATTTCAGCATATTCCAAAAGGTGAAAATTAGGAGGTGTTCATAAATAGCATCTGAATTGAAAATGCCTGAAGACTTAATTTATAAGTGTATTATGGTACAAAGAAAGTCTCTCCTATGTATTTATACAAAAGGAATTTCACTAGGTGTCTTTAATATTGATAAAGGAGTTGCCTATAAGTGGAGGTTGGAATTAAAGACTTAAGCAATGAGCACTCAATATTATGTTAATTGAAGGAATTTTATTTTGTCAAGGAAATAAGGGACTTTTTTTTAGATATCTTGGCATGCTCGAATCATTAACAGTGATGTGGCAGGTTTATAAAGGGGTATATGGAGCTTATCAATCTAGAATAAAAATAACATGGCTTATAGTCAACATAGATATTATTGGCTGACTATCCTAGAAGATTGCTTATCATATACCATGGGATGTAAACAGCGTCAGAATTATGTAAGAATTTTGAGAATTCCTACTTCCAAGTTACATTATATAGTTAAAATATAGGTCATTAAGAGGATGGGCCATTGATCTCATTAGGAAGATATATACATCATCCTCAAAAGACCATATTTTTATTTTATAAGCTATATACTACTTTACTAAATAAGTGGTGGCACAACCTTTGAAGAATGTTGATCAAATGGATATAGTCAAATTCATCAAGGAAAAAATTATTCCTAAGTTTGGAATTCCTCAATCAATTGTAAGCGATCAAAAACTATGTTTATAAGCTAGGAAGATAAATATTTCACTAAATATTATAGGATAAAATTATTGAATTCAACTCCATATTATGCTCAGGCTAATGGTTAAAATAAAGAGTCTAAGAAAATAATTATTGAAATTCTGGAGAACATGTTAGAAGATAATCTAAAAGAATGAACAAAATTATATTTGAAACCTTATTGGTGTATTATACCTTTAAGTGTACTGACACAGGAGTTAGACCATTTGCCTTGAAATATGGACATGATGAGGTCCTTCTTACGGAACGTCAAGTATTCAAAAGTGATAGTATAGAGTTAGAGAATTTAGATGAAATGTGATTTTAGGCCTAAAATAATATGATTATTCAAAAAGGAAAAATGGTAAGAATCTATAGTAAAAGAATTTGCAAACGAAAATTATAGGAAGGGAAACTCATATGGAAATTGATCCTACCCACTTAGGAAAAAAGATAGAGAATGGGGTAAAGGATCGCAAAATTAAAATGGATTGTTTAAAATTTATAGAGTTTTAAATGGAAATGCCTATTGGTTATATATTTGGGAAGGAGAATCTCATAGGAATTTTATTAATGGAAAGTATTTAAAACCTCATATGCCTACTTTTTAAAAAAGTAGATCAAGGAATGATAGCGAATTCTTGAAACAAAATAACTTTATATTAAAATTCATAAATCAAAGTTCAATGTCCCATTCAAAAATAGTAAGAAGTTAACAAGATCAGAGAAGTTTACAACTGGTCTAAGTTAAAGGACTGAATTTCACCCCCATTGATTAATACATGAGTATAACTTGTCTACTTATTTAGCCCATTGGCCTACATTCCCAGGTTAAGAATTTAAGGATTCAAGATCCTAAAACAAAGTAAATTCTAGAAGAAAAATTGACCTAAATAAGGAAGCGATGGATGAGAAGCATCCATAAGTAGTGAAATCCTAATAGTAAGAGGAAAAATCATATTCATGGTCGAGGTAAGGATAGCCTTCACCAATGCTAAAAACAAGAGTTTGAATAATATAATGAATAGGTTACAAGGAACATTAAAGTGTAAGAATTTCTTTCTTGATTCTTATAAAAGGTGGAAGGGGTTTAAATGAAATGGAGCCTACAAAAAAGTTATTAAGATTTTTAAAAATGCTAAAATTAGACATATGCATCAGTGGTGTTTAACTTAGCAGAATCTGCTAAAGATAATAAAAGAGTGTGAAAGTTAGAAAAGAGGATAAAATACTATTTGAAAGCTAAGGTGAAAAGTTAAGAAGTAATGATGGGAATGGTAAAAGGTGAGAATTTAAAGAGATTTACTATCTTTTTTAACGAATAGGAAAGTAAGGATTTCAAATTTAGAAGATCTTAATATAATCTTTGGATCGAACATTTCATATATTTAAAAGATTGTTTAATAATTAAATTGGAATTCAAAGTCTAGTTAGGAAATCAAGATAATTTTATATCATATGTTTGGTTTGCTTAACCAAACATACATAGGGGAAATTATTGATAGTTTAAAATAATATAGCCTATTTGGCCCAAAAGTGAAAAAGGTCTAAATACTAGAAGTCTTTAAAGTCATTTGGCTAGAGAATCCAAGCATATGGAATCAGTTGAGAAGTTTAGGATTCAAGAATTTTTCACAATAGACGGCATACTTGAGCTGAATAGGGAAATTGAGGAATAGTGTAAAAGAATAGTTAGCTAAATTATAAGGGAATGGACTAGAAGTTAGGAAGTTATTTGAGTTGAATGTAGAAGTTGAGAAAACGATGGAAGATAGTTAACAAGAATTTCAAAGATGGTAAACATGGGATTGAATCCTCAAATATAAAGTGGTAAGTTTAGGCTTCTCGATTACTTTCGTTTCATAGCATTTATTAATAATAAACTAAATGGTAAAAAAAGTTACTAGCTGAATTCAAAAGGTGTGTAATTATAGAAAAGGATACAAAAACTTATTTGTTCATTGGAAAATGCATAAGTTGAATAAGAGTTGTAAGCAACAAATAAGAGTTTTTTTTAGCAAAGGAAAGAAAATGAGAGATGGAGATACATTTTTTACTACAACCCTTATTTTTTCATCATAATCTAAATTTGATGCCACATGAAGATCCTTGATTACTTCTTTCCATTGACTAAGCATGAATCATGCAATCTTACAAAACTTGTATCCCTTTGCTGAGTTTGTTAACTTGAAGAAATTTATATAACTTATATGAGTTTCAAAACACCATCCCTTACTATTTGTTACCTATTATCTGGTTTAATAGTTATCCTATAAGTGTGTATCTATCTATCCCATATATGTAATTTCTTTTGGCTATCCTACATGTGTCTTGTATACATATATTTCTCTTAAATTTATTAATATAAACACTAGTTGTACAAAAAAACATAGATACACAACTTTTAAATAAGCATCACACAACTTCAAAATGACCAAAACCATAGTTCCATTAAGGACATAATGACATTATACCTCTCACTATAACAAAAATGACATTTGGCTATGAAAAATTCATTGTTAAAAGTCCCAAAATTGTCACTAATAGTAATTACCAATGATATATATTCATCGTTAAAAACATCGACAAATCCATGTAGCTCAAAACTATAGGTGACATTTTTCCCTAATCATTGTTAATAATTTTTACCTATGCTTTATTTTTGTAGTGAAAAATTATTAGTGACATTTTAAGAAATCATCGCCAATAAATTTTGGCTACGCTTAGTTTGCGTTGCTAAAAATTATTAGCTATATTTTGTTTTTATCTACGCTTCCATAAATATAGTCACATTTTTTTGGCTACATCTCTGAAAATATTGCTAAAAAGTTTTAGCTGCATTTTTGAAAACGTAGTCAAATGTTTCTAGCTACGTTTTGTAAAATGAAGTCAAAATTTTAATATATATTTGAACTAAATTTTTTACCATGTTAATTATAATTATTTGTGAAAATTTTAATTTATTATGCAAAAATAATTGTTAATTTAAATTATTGTTTATAAAAATAAAATATCATTAAATTTGATTCTATACAAGATTTTAATTAAAACTTCATAAATACTTATATATAAAATAAAAAATATAGAGATTAGTTTACGAGATATAATAAAAATAACTCAGCCCTGTTTTCATCATAAATGCTTTCAAAATCTAGGTCAAGTATTTTTTGAGGAACTTATCATGTTTGGTAAACTTTTTTTGATTATGTTATAAATCAACCTTAAGCATGTTGTTTTCCTCTTCAAGACGTTGAATGTATGCTGATCTTAATGAGGACAGAAAAGTTGGCTTAGGGCCAAACCTAAGACCTTTTATATATCCGGATTGTGTATCAAGCACCTTATTGCAAATGTCCTCTACATTTACCTCATTTCCTTTAGGTTATGTTTGGTTGGACATAAGGTTTTTAATGGAATGGAATGGAATAGAATAGTTTATAATAGAATGGAGTGTAAATGGATGTAATATTAGAAAATTGTTGTTTGGGAGGGATGGAAAGGTTCGTAATCTATTATAGTTAAATGTTGTTTGGATGAATGGTTTATAATGTAATATGGTATAAAGTTGTTTTTCATTTTACATTCTATCCTAAACCTCCCAAATTGGAGGTTTTCTATTTTTACTGTTTAGGATGGAATGGGATGTAATATGAAACCCTCCTCTTCCATCCCATTCAATTATAAACTTACCTCCTAAATGATAGAATAATAATACATTCCATTCCATTCCATTAATAAACCCCAACCAAACATAACTTTAGACATTGATGTTTGCAGCAACTCTTACATCTTATTCTAAAATATTTAAAAAACAATATTCAATGCAAATATTATTAGTTAGTACTACATAAATAAATAAACTTAGAATTTAAAGAATTTTTTATACTTATATAGTTATTTTGTGCTTCTTTAGATATCCACCCTTGACCTTCCTTATAGTGAGTTAATTTGTAAAGTGTGATCATATCATACTCTCCATGTAGTTCCTTCTTACTCTGTTTTATGGAAAAAACAATGCATAATAAATAATATAGTGTTTATTGATATAATTATAACTTGTAAACAAATATCTTACATATTCATTTCACAGGACAACAACTGGTTTAGAGGGTTGTAAGGATTTTTCATTTTTCCTCTGTTCTCACCTCGACCTTCTCATATTTTTCCTGAATAAAGAAAAAAGATAGACATTAAATCATCTAACAAGATTAATGGAAGCAAATGTGAAAGGAAAGTAAACAAACTTGAATGTTGGGAGAGGCCTAATAATCATACAAATTGTTCCAATTTTCCAGAGACGTCTATTCTGAAACATGTCTCCTTGGCTCTACATCAGAAGGAAAAGTTTTGTAATATTGATTCATCCTATAATGACGATCCTTAGTCCTTTGTTTCAATAACCAAGTGGTAGCTTGAAACATCAGGGTTATCGTCATTGACTATATTCAATTCCATCTGTGAACTATAAGTAAAAGTGTAATTAATCTTAAAATAAGTGAAACAATATTGCATATAGTTAAATAAATTGAAAGTATACTTAAACTTTATCCAAAGCATTCTTAAGAAAGTTGTCTTGCTTCAAGTCCCTAGCATGCTTTAGGCAAGGTAATTCTATTCTGGATATTATCCCCAACTCACTAGAAAATTTTGTTGATTGAATCTTGTTTAGAGGAAGACCTTGTGAAGTATTAACATATGCTGACAACTTGTTGTTCATTGCCGCATTCATTTGTTGCAATTCACAACCTCTAGTTATACCTCTATCTCTTTTTCTGATGTTGATTTTAGAACCTGACAGCAAATGAATAATGATAAGAAAATAAGGTTTAAATAGGTAAATATATATTTAAGCATAAGTTTATTTGTAGGTGTTAAAGAATAACAAATTTGCAAATCCCTCTATACTAGTTGAGGTACAATGAGTATATTACTGGCTTGCTTCAATGGTGGATGAGGTTGATTGTTGTTGTTGGCCAGGAACTAATTAATATGGTTATTGTTAGGTAGGAATAATTTCGATACCTGTCACCCTCTTCCCTTTATTTCTACCAGGTGCCATTATATTAGATATCTATAACTCAAACATCAACAATTTGCATTAACATAACTCAATCATCAACAATTTACATTGACATAAGTCAAACCAACAATCTATATTAACATAAGTCAAAAATAAACAATACACATTAATATAAGTCAAACATCAATAATTCGCATTAGCATAATTCAATCATAAAAAATACACATTAACATAAATGTTACCTACATTGCATTTCAAACAGTATAAAGAACAATCTTATTACCTTTAATTATCATTATCAAGAACTTAAAAATCATCATCATTAATTACATTATGATTCGACTCTTCATCCCTATTATATTCGACCAAAGTATCACCATCGTCATATAATTCATCCTCAATATAGTCTTCATCTCTTTCTACAATAAGATTGGTTTGTAATTTATTTTCTTCTAGTATATTGGGATCAACATCTCTCTTATGGAATGATGATATATCTTCTATCTGTAGAGCTCCATTATTCAACTCCGACTCAATCTCTTGATATAATTCATCACCATCTTCACTCATTAGACCATTTTTCCTTTCACAAAAATCGAAAAGATTTTGGTGTTGAAACTTTTGTTCAACTTTTGAAAACACAGTGTCGTTGAAGTAGAATACTTGCTTTATTTGATTTATAAGGATAAAACGGTCATTCTCATACTATGTGTCACTAACATTGATGCTAGTAATATTGCCATTCACTTTTATGTCACCAAGATTAAACCATTTGCATTTAAACAGAACAACCTTTTTATCCTTGATATAATGCAACTCTATTATTTCTAAAATAACAACATAGAAGTCAATAAAATCGTTATCATATTGTCCCTCAACAACAACCCAACAATTTTGACTTCTAGGTCTACTATCTCGATCTTTTATATGAAATATAACTTTATTAACAATGCAACTTGTATTTTTTTGCCATATATATGAGGCCCACATGCCAAAGCATATATGTTGTCATTGCCTCTCATAATTTATGGTTATGTAATCGTATTATTTTTATGACAAAAAATAATCAAAAGTTAATCTAAACTATAAATTGCCATAAGTTTACAATATTCCATTAATAACTTACTCGAGTCTTAAACCATGATGGGAACTTAATCTTATGTCTTTGTTCAACATTAACAACCTCTTTGCTTCGAATCTCATCTTTTTTCTCTTTATTTAAAAAAGTAAATAGATATTAGAAAATACAATTTGATTGTTATATTTAAATATGAAATAAGGAATGAGAAGTAATATACTTACTCCATATATAAATTGACTTCCTCATAATTGTTCAAAATATACCAATGGCCAATTTCGAGTTCGTCTTTAGTTAACTCTACATATTTTCTTGTTCTAAGTGGCCTTACTTTTTGGGAGAAAACTAACAAGCCACCATCTTGATCAAAATCAAAGTTACGTTCTTATCTATTATAAATCTTCTCTCCACATCATTTAAGTACATCGAACCAAGTGTCAAGCATTCATTTGCTATATAAGCTTGTGCAATAGACCCTTCTCTCCACATCATTTAAGTACATCGAACCAAGTGTCAAGCATTCATTTGCTATATAAGCGTGTGCAATAGACCCTTCAGGTTGAGCTTTATTATACACATAGTGCTTAAAAGAGCCTAAAAACCTAAACAAAAATATAAAACATTAACAATTGTTACTAACTAATTATTTAAGAAAAAAGTAAAAGTTAATATAAATCACCTTTCAATGGGGAAAATCCATCAAAATTGAACCGGTTCATAAAGTTTTGCTCGTATAGTTAGTAAACTGCCAAATACACCATAACATCAAGAGATGGGGCAATACTAGTTCAAGCATACATATAATCAAAGCTATGTCTTTTTCTATTTTTTCAAGATTTTCCACTTTTAGTTTCTTCCAACATAATTGCTTAAAAATCTCACCCAATTGTCCCAAAGTTATAGAAACATCCTTCGATAAACACCTACATATTCTAATAGGAAGTAATTTTTAGAGAAGTATATGACAATAATAGCTTTTCAACCCCGAAACTTTTCCTTCTTTGACATTGACACAATGGTCTTAGATGCATACCCATCAGAAAACTTGACTGATTTAAGAAATTTACAAAAAGATTGCTTCACTTTTTTTGACATATTGTAACAAGCATGTGGAATGATGCATGACCCATCATCTCTTCTTTTCAAATGCAAATCTTTTCTTATATTCATATCTTCCAAATCTAATCTAGCCTTAATTGCGCCTTTTGATTTGCCATCAAAGTTCCTAAAATATTCTCACAAATGATTTTTTTAATATGCATCACATCAAGATTACGCCTCGATAACAATTCCTTCTAATATGGCAAATTGAAAAATATGTTTTTTTAATTCCAATTAAGCTCAACAACTCTTCTCTTTTGCTTTCTATTACTTGGGTGTTTTCTAGGTGTAATTTCATCCAAATGTGATAGTTGGTAAACCACATCATCACTAGAGAAGTGCAAAAGAGCTTTACCCAATTCTACTTTTCCATTACACAATTTACTTATTCGCCATCTATGTCCGTGTTCTAAGTAACAATAACGCTGTCCCATATAACATCTTTGACTTCGTAGCCTCATTGAATGAGTTTGATGGTTACACACAAGATATGCCATATGCCTTTTAGTACTCCATCTAGACAAATTCTCAGAAGCTGGAAAATCATTTATAGTCCACAAAACAACCAGATGCATTATAAATGTTTCACCTTTAATAACATCATAAGTTTCTAATTCAACCTCCTAGAGATGATTTAACTCATCAATTAGTGGTTGCATGTATACATCAATATCCTTACCAGGAGCAGTAGGACCTAGAATAAGTAAAGACAATAACATAAAGGGCTCCTTCATACACTCCCATAGAGGTAAATAGTATGGCACTAGAATTACGGGTCACATATTGTAAGAAGTACTTATATTACCGAATGGATTAAATCCATCTAAGGCTAAACCAAGTTAAACATTAAAACAAGCCTCTGCAAACCATGGAAACCTTCCATCTAAGTCTTTCCATGCCACTGAGTCTAGGGGATGACGCATAATGTTATCATCAATGAGTTTCTCTTTATGCCACTACATATCTATGACTATTTTTGTTGACATAAAAAAGCCTTTGTAGTCGTGGTTGAATAAGGAAGTATCTAAAGATCTTATGCAATATCTTTTTCCCTTTCCCATCATCCACTTGCCACCTTAATATACCACAAATAGGATATTCTTCAAGATCTTCACTATCCTTCCAAAGTATAACACAATCATACTTACAAGCATGTATTGATATATATCCTAATCCAAGGTCCTTTAACAATTTCTTTGCTTTATATTAAGATTTGGGCAATTTTTGTCTAATAGATAATGCGCCATTGAGTAAGTTGATTAACATGTCAAAAGAGTTATTACTCCATTTATTATGAACCTTCAAATGCAATAACTTCACAACAAAAGACAACTGTTTGAATTTCGAGCACCTTTAATATAATTCTTGTTGAGCAACTTTCAATAACTTCCTAAAATTATCTTCAACAATACTACCAATTACGTTAGGCAAACCAATTTCATTCATAGCCTACATATAATTCTCATAATCCTCTAACATCTCACCAATCCCATCATCACTAGAGTCATTAATATCATAATATTCTACATCATTATTGTTACCACCATTAACACCTATATCAACACTTCTACTACAACTTGCTTCAGAACATTTGCTATAATAAAACCATGAAGTATAGAATTTATCTATGCCTTGAATTATATATACCAAATCTTGACTTTGAATGTTCTCATTTAAGAAATCTATGCATGGACAACGAATACAACATTCTACACCTATTTGATCTTTTACAAATTGCATGAAAATCTTAACTCCTTCAAAATATTTAATGGACCATTTTTAATAAGACATCCAACTTTTATCAATCTAGCTATACAATTAAAAGTAAATTATTAAATTATTAGATGCAATTTAAGTTCTAAATAACATAATGATAAATCAACACAAGTTGACATACTAAGTTTTAATTTAAGAAAACAATGAAATTAAGCCTGCTAAGAAAGTCATCATGCACATGTAGTGAGGTTTAAACATACCTCTTATATTTTTCAATTTAAAAACCATAACATCACCAAGGTATGTGGCATTGTTAGACCACAAGAATCGAGAAAGTCTCTTCTTGCCATGCCATCACCAAGGTATGTGGAATATTTCACCGATAAGCCTCAACGGAGCTACATCATGTCTAGCCTATATACCATCTAAGTGTTTTTAAAATAGATCATCCATAATTACAGGAGGATTTTTTATGTTTTATATTCGAAATTATGAATTATAGTTTTTAATTTGAAACCATAACATCACCAAAGTACATGGAATTATTAGACCATATGAATCGAGAAAGGCTCTTCTTGCTATGACTCTTAAGCTCATAGAATATTTCACCGATAAGCCTTAATGGAGCTGTATCATAGGTTTCCAGCCTATATACCATCTAATTGAGTTATAAAATAGATCATCCATAATTACAGGTGGATTTCGTATGTTTTATATCTGAAATTATGAATTATAATTTTCAATTTGAAAATATCACCAAGGTACATGGCATTGTAGACCATATGAATCGAGAAAAGCTCTTCTTTCTATGACTCCCAGGTTTGTGGAATATTTTACCAATAAGCCTCAAGGGAACTTAATCATAGGTTTCTAGTCTATATACCATCCAAGTAGTTTATAAAACAGATCATCCATAATTATAAGTAAATTGCTTTTGTTTTATGTTCGAAATTATGAATTATAGTTTCAATTTGTTACCATAACATCACTAAGGTATATAGCATTGTTAGACCACATGAATCGAGAAAGGCTCTCCTCATTATGACTCCTAAGCTCATGGAATATTTCACCAATAAGTCTTAATAGAGCTACATCATGGGTTTCTAGCTTTATATATCATCCAAGTGGTTTATAAAACCAAATCATCCAAAAGAGATCAAACTCATTCCATATGCAGTAAATACTTATGTAACTCACACATTTAGTCATCAACGATTCTAACAATATTCCAAACAACAACATAAACCTGACACCTTCATTACATTCACCAAAACCCAAACACAAATACTCAGACTATTAAAGCATAACATAAAAACTATAAAAAAAAAAGTTAGACAACTTACTTGGATAGACGAACAATCAGAGACAACGAATGAGGAAAGACAAAGATGGATAATTATCTGCGCTCTTCAACGCAAAATAGGGCCTTGGAAAATAATGATTTCATATTTAATATAATACACTTTTTCAATGTCAATATGAACATAAACTAACATTATTTGAACCTATAAGAATTGCGCATACACTAATGTTACTATATTTGTTAACAAGTTTAAGCATATAACTATTAATCGAAATGTTATCATTTCGTCATTTTTCCAAACACCAAAAGGTTATAAATCAAATACTAATGGAGCTATGAACTTAATATAAGTAAAAAAAAAGAATATAAGACTCTCCAATTAGAAGAGAGTAAATAAAAAAAGTCAAATAACAATAACAAAAAGATTATAACAAAATTATTGTTTATTATTTAATATAACTAACAATTTAAATATGTTTAATAGGAGTGACACAAAGAAAAGAAAATGAGAGCTTAGTGGGGAGCTAATTGTTCTGCTGTAGAACATATAAAAGGAAAAATGAATTAAAAAATACATGTAGTAAAAGTTAAGCTTCTTTGCATACAAAGGGTCATAATTAAGGATGTCAAAACCTTTTAATATCTTCTTTAATAATTAAAATGAAAATAGAAAAAAATAATTTGATTTAAAAACCTTTAAGCAATTATTATATATTAAAAAAATGACCAAAGCAGTGTATGACATTAAAAGAAGTATTATTCAAGCCAACACAGTTAATTAGATATGAAGTAAGGTTGATAACCTAACTACATCATCAAAATTCAAAATAATAATACTCATCTTCAATGGGGATGTAACCTCATTAAAATTATAGGGTTGTAAAATTTCAGTCCATATCATCTTAACCTCTACATATTATTCTGGAGAAATTACTGCATAAACATATTGATTTCAAGATTTTTTTATAGCCAAAGAATTGATATCCCATTTCTCAAATTAATTGGTTTGTAAACACTAATGTAAAGTGAACTTTTAACATCCTAAACTTAAATCTTCCTCTAAAGTACATATCATGATTTGTTCACAAGGCTAAATTTATTAATAAGCTTCCTAATTCATCTAAGCCTTAATCATTCCATTTTGGACCAAACAACAACATGCAATCACCATCTTCAGTCCATAAAAAAAAATGCATTCACCATATTCTAAACAACAACACACAAAACTGAGAACCCTTCTTGTTTTCACACAAAACTCAAATATAAATACTCAAACAATTAAAACAAAACATAAAAATTGAACAAAATATGGATGACTTAATTAGACGTATAGAAAACCAGAGACGACAGATGACAAACGATGAAGATGAATGATTATTGATGCTCTTCAACGTAAAATAGGGCCTAAGCAAACGATGATTAACAACATTGTCAGCCCTTAAATTTTCCAACATCCCCCTCTTCTATTTGAAATGTTATAAACATAAACATTTCAAATCAAATCACATACTACTAATTTGTCAGAAAATTCAAACAAAAGGAAAAAAATTTAATGAAACTTTCATCGAACATGTTATGTCCGAATTATGAAAATGAATAGCTCATTATCTATCACACTCATATACAGAATTTGAAAAACTAATTCACTACTAATAATGATTGAACCTCTTATAGTTCAAGTTCCTAAGTAATTTCATAAACTAAAAAAATTAAAGATGAGTGGAATAAAATATAAGAACTCCATTTTGAATTGGAAGCAAAATGCATACATTAGAAATCATATTCTAAGTGATAAACCTACCTAATTTCCCTAAGTTCACATGATATGATATTTTAAAATATTTAAAAACTATGGCAACTATATTTTAGATGTTTAAATAAATTTTTAAACATGTTTAACAATTTATAACTTAAATGAATACTACATTTAGAAAGACTTAAATTCAAAATTTCTGTAAATAACAAAGTGGAATAAAATATACTACAATCAAATTCATACTAATATATAAGTAGAAACGAATTTACTCTCGCTACTAGGTATGCCATCTGTATGCTTATAATTTCTTATTTAATTTCTTTGGGTAAAAAGCATGGATGTTGCTTCTTCTAATTTATATAGTAAGTTTTACGCATTAACATGTTGACGAAAATTTTCTAGACGTAGGATCATCAATTTTATTACAGAAGATATTTTTAAAAATATTTGTTCATTTCTAAAATTGAAAAAATAAATTACAAAAAGTAAGTAAAGTGTAATTAGTCAAATAAAATAAGATGAAAGTACTATTACAACATGTCAGGATGTAAACCAATATAAGGACATTCTAATTTCCAAAATTTTATTGAAGTTGAATGTTCAGGACATCTTCTCTCTTTCTATACTGTTTAATTTTCAAAAATTCAATCCTAGAAAGATAGGCAATTCATACACTAACTGTTAAGATTCAATTCACATCTAAAAGCAGTGAAGAATAAGGAATCGAAAAGCATAAGAGGAAAAAACAAGAAATTTGAGGAATAGAGGAGTAAATCTGAAAACAAAATAATGAAATAACAATCAACAATTCTAGATTATAGGACCTTGTATGAAAAATGAAACCATAATCGAAAGCAAATGCATACATTAGAAATCACAACTTTACAATCATCTCTAACAAAACTTTCATCGAAAACTTAATAGACTTAAAAAAACCATCTCTAACTAATAACAAAAGCACAGACAATGAACCCATTCTTCACCAACATCAACAAATTTTATCACAATGAAGTATGAACAGTCACAATTTACGTAGACAACCCAAACCACATCACAAAAATCAAAGGAACACAAAAGCATAACATAACAACAATGAAACCAAAACATAAAAAACTCAAACGCAAAGGATGGACAACTTACCTCAACGGATGATAAACCAGCGACGATGGAAGCAAACGATGGAAGAAGATGACAGAAGAAGAGGACGATGGAACTAGATGGTGAAAGAATACCGAAGTAGAGAGGAAGGAAAACAACAATTCTTTTAAACATAAAGGGCTTCATTTTGGTGTTTAAAAGAACTCGAAAATGACGTCATTTGTTGTGTTTTCATATTATATTTAAGAAGTTTCAAACATTTTAGCGACAATTTTCGAAAAGAGTCAGCAAATGTAAACAATTGGCGATGATTTCTTCAAAACATCGCCAATTGCTTTCATATATATATATTTATATTTAACAAATTTTTTGTAATATATATTTTCTGTAAAATAGTATACAATTTATTCACAATAAATAGAATTTTATGACATCACATAAAATTGTCAAAACATATATTTTAAAAGAGATAAATAAAAAGTATAAAATTATGTAATATAAATTATTTTTGTGTTTTTAGTTTTATAAATTTTTGAAATGAATTTGTTGTTAACTAAATTTGTTTTTAGAATTGCAATCATTGTCTATAATATTAAATTTGATTTTTAAGAATATAATATTAATATTTAATATTGATTTCAATTTTTTACTATATTGTAATTATTTTTTAATTATATTTCAATGGATATAATTATATATGCAAATTAATATAATGTTATATGAATGTATAGATAATAATTGTAATTAGTATAATGATTTACGAATGTATAGATACTAGATAAATTTTCTCATATTTTACTTATCATATTAGTCTATTTAATCATAATTCTTTATTTATTATATATATATTCTATATTTTTATATAGAATTTATATATAATAAATAATTTCTAATATATATAGTATAATATAGGAATAGGGTTTGGTGATGAATTATAAAAATCGTCGCAAAAGTTTCACATTTTCGCGACAATTTTTGTATTTGCCATCAAAATTGAGGCCAAAACCACATTGATTTATTAAATATAAAATCTAATTACCCAATTAGAGGACATAAATTGAAAACCTCCCCCGCTGAAAGTGTCTCCAGATGTTTCCTACTTACTACCATCGAAGGTGATCTTCTCTAAGCTATTCAAGTCACATAGCATCTCATATGCATGTGTTTAATGAGTTCAGTGTGTGAAAGGCTTAATGCCTTATAGCGATGTGATATATTGTGAAATGTGATAAGGCTAAATGCCTTATACTGTGTGACCAATGTGCTGAGTGTTTAATGTGAAAATTCTGATTTTGTGAAATGTGCCTATTGTGCTTATGTGATATGATAAATATTACCTGCCT
>JANZXP010000196.1:32795894-32850014 GCA_027576715.1 Erythroxylum flavicans
ATCAGATTACATCAAACTAACAAATAGATGACATCCCCATCCAATTAGGACTTTATCTAACAGGATTAAGTTACATTACATTAATAAGATAAAAGATTACCCTATTTAGGAATGATTATCTTTATCCACGAAGATCTTCTCTATCTTTAGATGATCCTTCCATATGATTTTTATCTCTTAAAGCTGATGTTCATCCATTGCAATTTTATCCGCCACGTCATTATGTGCCACATCATCTATAGTTGCCACGTCACTATTGATGTGTTTTCTAAGTCACCACAGCCTATTTGCACATAGGTCTAGCAATGCTCGTTCATGGACAAGTCCATCTTCTATGATCAAGTTCACTCATGGTGCAGTCTCGTCACTCCATGACTAAGTACAAGTCACAATCCGAGTTAGTATAAAACCTCACATACCTTCGACCTGCCTCGCTGAAGTCAAGTGCTTATGCGTCTTGTCGCGCTTGCATGCCTTCGTGCATCCTTGCATCTCACATAACTTACTTCGCCAACTCTACCTGCCTACGCGTGCCCCACACGTATTGAATCTCGCCTAATCTCGAGATCTTTGTCGATACTTCCCGCATCCCTCGCCTACTTCGCAAGTTCCTCAGGCTTTACTTGCCAACTCGCAAGACTTTACCTTATTCCCTCGTCAACACGCCTTCTTTATGCTGACTTGTGTGCCAAGCATTGGCCAAGGCTCGCCAACACTCGCACGATCCTGCAGTTTGGACTTAGGGGTCTAACACAAGGAGCGTTAATTGGAGCGTGTGCTTATTTATGCCAGCGCACCACATCTTTTTTTTGCAAATTAGGTTTTTTCCTCGCCTGGCTTTTCTCTGCTCCGTCATCTCCACATTGTTCCTGGTCTACGTCCAACCGTGGTTTTCTCTCTCATCAATGGCCTCTCACCAGCGACATCATAAGTTGCAAATGGCCTCGCTGTTTCTTCACTACTGGAGTGTGATTCCTTTCGATACCAACAACCATGACAACACATAAAACATAAACCAACCAGAAAACTACTTGCTACTTTTACCCAAAAGCCGCAGACGACACCGTTTTCCAACCAACCAAAACCCTCACAACTCCAATCACACTACACCAAAACAATAGCTAACTCCACAGAAACCAAACTATGTACCAAAACTTCCACAATTACCTATAAGGATTATTGAAGCCTTCTTTCCTATTTTAATTATAGTTGAACTGGGATTCATAAACATATGTATGATCTTTTTTTTTCAAAAGTGGCTACGACTTGAAGGCTTAGATTATAGACTTTTGAATCCAAAATTAAATGTAAGGGTGCGAATTTTTCATATTAAAATTTACCATATCCAAATACGATTTTAAAGTTTATGAAATTGTTCATAAATAGATCTGATTTTAGGAATTATGGTTTGTAATTTCAATTTGAAATTTTATCAATAACAATCAATTAATTTTAATCAAATTACATAATTAAAGTCTGCTATAATATGACTGTTAGAAAATTGAGATAGGATTCCATCCTTTCCGCAGCAAAATAATTACAAAACTTTTTTGTAATTTAATTTCTCGAAAACCAAGATCACTTTAATTCGATAAAATGATTAACCATTAAATCATAATAAAGCATGAATCTTAATTCGTACCTTATTTCAAAGTTTGATTCTTTTCTTGTCGTATCTCTCGAACTGTTTTCAAAATCAGTCTATCTCAAGCATCGTCGCTGCATAAGTGTCCAGCCTCTAACAAGATCTACAAAACAAGTTGAGACAACTCTATAACTTTTACAAATATGGTTAAACAAGAAGTGTTAGTACTATGAGAGCTTAAGCCTATTTATAATAATTTTTGAACATTTTAGTAATTTAATTGAAATTAAATTATAATTTCAATTAATTTTTAATTACAATTAAAAATAATTCTAATTAAATAGCAACTATTCTTAAATAAGATCCAATATCTCATATTGATCCTTATTTATTAAATATTTTATATTTAATCATAAAGTTTCTTAAACTTTACAATCAAGTCCAATTTGATTAAAATATCTTTATTCTTTTCAACTCATTAGTTACGTGAAACTTATTACAATTTACGTTCCTAAATAAAATGGTAATGATTTCAAAACTATTTTGACATTCTTAAATATTTAGGTGATTATGATGTATTGCTAGAAGTCAATATTGATCTACAATTATAAATTGTTTAATTGGAGAATTAAAGATAAATTAAAATGAGTTTTATTTTGTTTAATTCTAATTCTAAATGGTTTAGAATTAGAATTAAATAAATTAAAACTCATTTTAATTTATCTTTAATTCTCCAATTAAACAATTTATAATCGTAGATCAATATTGACTTCTAGCAACACATCATAATCACCTAAATATTTAATAATTTCAAAATAATTTTGACTAATATTTCCGTGCATGATTGTTTTATATAATTCAATCATTTTATCATATAATTTTCCGATTAGACATAGAACGTTTAATTAATGTATACTCTAAATTTAATCATATTAGTTCTTCGCCTTCTGATCCAAATGCTTCGTCACAGAAAAAGTGGTTAAGTGATTTTAATATCTCTATCTATATGCTTAGTTTGAGTTCTCATTGAATTCTTGGAAGCTTTCACCTTAATTTGTGCTAGTTGATTCATTATTTACAGCTAACTAATACCTATATAGGCATCTTCCATCGCACTTAAAGAGAAGTCGGGTTCTGATCCTCATTAGAAAGTGGATCGTAATCTTTTCCTTATTTCGCATGTGGGAAAGCAAGTATAGAATCGTTTCTGTTACACATTGCGCGATCGAATAATGCGTGAAAGCATCCTTAACCATTCATGAGAGTAGAACTCTATTGGGTAAATCATCAGAGTAACACAAAAATCACATGCAGAAGGTACTCCAAATCAATCAACGAACAACTCCCAAACAGACGAATTATCTCATATCTTTATTTTAAGAATCATATATAGATATATATAACTAAGACCCATTCTGCCTCCAAACAGCAATGTAAGCAAAACCTAGAATAACAAAGATGCAAACACCAAGAAAACAATGCTCCAAAGACCAGTCCAGCTCACCCTGCTCGCATTACCCGCAGCTGCAAAGGTTTCATTCAACACATCAATGACAGTGTTAGTATTACATGGTCCAATGGTAGAAAAGGCAGTGATGACCATATAAATATTTTAAGACTTTTTATGGGTATTACTAAAAACACTTTTTTATAAACCTTTACTTCAAGACTTTTATTATGTTCAATTACATGATTTTCGTTAATTAACACACACACACACAAAAAAAGGGAAAAAGTATGCAGTGCCTAAGGCAGCTCGTCAGGAATTATTTCATGTCCAAGTGTTGATGTTGCCCTTCACGCTTAATTATTGCCGAAAGAAAAAAGGAGACAACCATATGAATATACATGTGCTTGGTAGCCACAGTGTGGCACCGAAGCCCTCCAAATCAATTATGGTTCCCCCCTACCACATAGTCCCTTACGGATTCCAAATTCAATTATAGTTCATTTAATTTAGTAATCGAGTAGGGCCAAGTCCATGTTTTTTAAAACCGACAAATCATATCCAAATTCGAGAACAAATACCCATGAAAATACCAAGTGTATACGTAGTTTTACTTAGCGACAGCTCAAAAGTCTCTGATTCAATTTCAAACTTGCCAAACAGCATAACAAAATAAAATCAGGCAAGAAAATCATACAGATTACGGAAGATGGAAGAGCAGAAAGAGAAATTTACCTGGGGGTGGCGGGGTGCTACCAGATGGCGATGAAGCTGTAGAATCAAAATACCCATAAACTTGGTTAATAATAATAATGCTAATCTTCCAACCAAATTTGAGGAATAATAACTCTCGTGAATAATCTACCAAAACCTTAAATTAAACAAGATAAAAAAGTCCTCCCTTTAGATAGATAAACTACCAGAATGACAAACCTCAATTCCAAAAAGAAATTTCAGCAATTTCTAGGGAAACACCAAACCTTAACCTAGCAATCACAGATCTGATAAAAAATTAAAGAAAAAATAACTAATACCTTTAGAACAGGTACTGGTATCAGCTTTGGTACCGCATCTCTGAGTGAGCTCAAGTGCCTGAGTAACATTGATTCTAAAACTCTGGAGCAAACCAGGTGTGTTGTAGAGTGTGCAGAGGCAAGGAAGTTCCTTTTCTACGGCTTCCTTGATAGGGTCGCAGCAACTGGACGGTGGCTTAGCTGTTCCGTTCAGGTAATCCACACACGGAATCAGCTTCTGTGCACATGACGGGATGTCCTGTGCCGACGTCGAGATTGTCGATAACACAAACAGAATAGCCAACACCGAAAGCGACATCTTCAGAGAAACCATTTTCGGAGCTTCCTTTTTGGAAGTTGATTGATATTTGCCAAGACGACGCCGGCCAGACGTAGTGGTTTACAATGTCTGCAATTATCTTTAGCTTTTGGTTCGGACAAGTGAATTTATATTGGAAATAGCTGCTCGGTTGCGTGTTGGTGAGAGTTTGTAAGGCCCACGTTTCTGATATGCGCGTCGTGTACACACTTCGAACTTGACTTTCGCTTAAATCGGGATAAAATTCTTGAAACATATTTTAATAGTTACATAAACTAGAAACGAGAAAGAAGAATCAGATTTTCCAAAGATGTTGTTTGGGGGAAAAAAACAGGTTATAAGATGTTTAATTCGAATTAATTAAAATAACAACAATAACATACTAAAAGTTCTGCTAAGACTCAAAATTTGGATATGGCTAGTAATACACAATTATAACCTTAATTAGTAAAAAAATTATTTTTAATTAAAAATAATTAAAAATATATAAATAAATAAATATAGAAACATTTAAAAATAATAAAAAGAAGAAGAATAAAATAAAACATAAAAAGTATATAAAAAGAAAATAATAATAATAATAATAATAATAATAATAATAATAATAATAATAATAATAATAATAATAATAATAATAATAATAACAGCTTCCTTCATTTTTTTTAAAAATGGTGAAATAACGAGGAAAGGAAACTTGAACGAAGAACGGTTGTCGAATTTAAAAAACACAAAAAAAAGAGCGTTTGAGATTTTATAAAGTGCAACTTACCGTTTCCACTTTTTAACTACGAAAAGCGCCAGACAATAATCACGATACAAAGAAGAAAGGGTTGAATTATGCGACAATGGGACTTTTTTTTTTAAAAATTAGAAAACAATAACAACAATGTTGCATTAAATTTTCTGCTAAATGTATAATTTGAAGAGGTTTAATGTATACAATCTTACCCTTAATTAATAGAGAGGTTATTTTTAAACAACCCATAAAAATATAAATAATTAATTAATTATAAGATAATAATAATAATAATAATAATAATATTAATAATAATAACAACAAAAAGATTATAATAATAGCAATAAGTAGGAAAATAATAATAAGAATACTAATAATATTAAAAATAAAATGTGGGAAAATCATAGTTATTTTTATTTTTATTTTAAAAATATAAAATAATATTATATAAAAAATTATGTATGGAAAGGTTAGTCAAAATTATTTTAACATTCTTATTAGTCAAAATTACTTTGACATTTGTAAATCTTTGGAAGATCATAATGTATTATTGCACAGTAATCTTTATCTATGAATATAAATTGTTTAATTAGAAAATCAAAGATAAATTAAAGAAATTTAATTTTTTTAGTCCTAAATATAATTTAGGGTTATAATTTATATCTATTTTCAACATATTTGTGAACATAATAGGTCATATATAAAGAATGGGATAAAGAAAGAGAAGATATTTTAATCAAGTTGGGCTGGATTGTAAAGTTTGACAAACTTTATTATCGAATATGAAATATTTAATAAACAATGATCAATATGAGATATTAGATCTTATATGGACATAATTAATATTTAGTTAGAATTATTTTTATTCTAATTAAATTTTCGTTAAAACTAGAATTTAATTTCAATTAAATTATCAAAATATTCCAAACTTATTATAAATAGGGTTAAGTTCTAAGGAAGTTAGCATAGGTGTCCAACAGATAATAATATCGTATGACTTGTTGAGAAAACTCTATAATTATTTGGAAACGATTAGAGAAATAAGACAAGAAAATGATCAAGTTTAGGAGCAAGATATGAATTAACATTTATACTTTATTATGATTTATATATTAATTATGTTATAAAATTTTAATAATGTTGGCTTTTGGAAAATTACTTACGAAAAGATCTATGGAAAACAAATTGGGCGTTAGCGTGTTCCCTTATATTAGTTTTCAAAATCCGTCGAAATAAGGATTCTGTAAACTTGGTTTTGGTTGATTCTTTGCTGCACTAGTTATGCATATTATATCTGGAATAATCAGCAACAGTGGCAATCTCACCACTAATGTAGGGCTATAATCACCCAAAGGATGCAATGGTGAATCGCGACGGAGCCAGTGGCAACAAGATCCGCCCTTGGAGGTGAAAGCAGCGGCTGGTGTCTATCCGTAGAGCGTTAAAGAAAACCAGAGAGAGGCGGTGATAGAAACCTTAGCTGGGCAAAAACAATGGAGCGCGTGTAAGCAGTGTGTTAAACCTTACAACAATTCCCGTTTTCTTTTTATTTGTTTTTAAGCCTTCCTCTAAATTAAATTGATTTAATTGAGATTAAGTTAATCTAATTTCTTAATAAATTTGAAAAAGTATTTTCTAGTTGTTTACTTTAATTTTTTCAAAGAGTTGAATTATAAATTAAATTAGTTATCAAATCAATAATTAGAATCAAGCAAAAGTTTAAAAATATTATCTTTTATAACTCAATTATGTAAGATAAATCAATATAATGAGAATGTATTACTTAAGATGAGATCTTAATTTCTAAATTTAAAATAATCATTTTTCTTAATTTGATTAAGATGAATAATTATATTGATTCCTAGTTAAATTTTTGAAAAGTCACTTCTAAAATTGAAATTAATTAATATATTCTCTAAAATTAAGAAAAGTGTTTTGTTAATTAATTAAGAAAGTTGTTTCTTAATTAAATTTATGTATTTCAATTTGATTAACCTAAATTAAATTTATGATTTTATTTGTTTAGAAATTTGTTACTCTATTTATTTAGAAATTGTTTCTTTATTTATGAATAATAAGTTTCTTAATTTATTAGAAATAATATTTTTTAATTAAATTTGAAAAGGTGCTTCATTTGCTAATTGAGAAAATTATGCATTCTTTAATATTAATGAAAATCATTTTCTAATTTATTAAGGAAAAATTTTCCAATTAATTAAGAAATAAATTTATAATTAAATAATATAAACCACTTTCTTAATTAAATGAAAAGTATTTTATTTAAGTCCGAAAGTAGTTTCCTTTAAATATTAGAAAATAGTTTTGTAATTAAGAAAAATAATTACTAATTAGATTATAATTAGTTCTCTAATTGAATTACAATTTCTTGTTTGTTAAATTTTTAAAATGGAGTTTTTAAAATTTTAATAACTAAGAAAAGTAATTTATTAAAAAATTTTAAGTAAAATTTTTAAAAGAATCAAGATAATTTAGAAACTAAATTTGAAATTTGTTTTCAAATCAAATTAAATTTCTATTTTGAATAGGAAGTAAATTTATTTAGGAATTAATGTGTTTAAACTAATTTAATTTTTCCAAATAGTTGAAGATATTATTTTAGATTATAAAGATTAATAACTAGAATCAAACAAAGCTTAATATTATGAGCATTTAATTTGATTATAAGTGAGTAAGTTGCATATTATATATATTGCTTGCATATTAAATTGTATGTTTTTATATGTATGAAAATTTTGATATAATTTTGTATTTGATGAGAAGAATGAAATTAAAACGCTCATTAAAAATTAAGTACTCGTTGAGAACGTGTTGTTGCCTTCTATTGTCATAAGAATGAACTAGAGTTCTATTTATTGTTAGGCTTGTTGAGCAAATTCAATGCCACTTTAACCCGAATATGTTTTGTCTTATAACAGTGAGTCCTACTTACAAAAATTTGTATGATTTAGATGAGCAAACTTATGATCATGCAAATTTAGAGTTAAGGTTAGAAATAACATATAAGATATATTTTGGTAAGAGTTGTTACCTAATAAATCTAGGAGTCACATTAAATATGACTAATACATTTGTTATCTACATAATTTAAGTTTATTTGGTTTGTTGAGCAATCTTAAGATCAACTAAATTTAAATGAGATCCTAGCCCATTAGAGATATTAGAGTAATCTTTTCGAATAGTAATGAGTCTAATATTTTGAATAATATTGGGAGTAACCAAATACATCATTAAAATCCTAATCTTTTTTAGTATTCATGACATGTAATCAATTACTAAACTTGTATGATTTGGATGAGCAAACTCATGATCATCTGAATTTAGATGTAGGTTAGGAATAACATATAAGATATATTTTGGTATAAGTTGTTACCTAATGGATCTAGGACTTACATTAAATGTGACTGATAAAATTGATACCTAACTAATTTAAGTTTATTTAGTTTGTTGAGCAAACTTAAGATCAACTAAATTTGAATGAGATCCTAGCCTATTAGAGAGATTAGAGTAATCTTTCGAATAGTAGTGAGGTCATTATTTTGAATAAAATAATGGGAGTAACCAAATACGTGATTAAAATCATAATCTTATTTAGTAATTATGACATATAATCAATTACTTACTTTTCTTACATTTATATTTTTTTCCTAGTAGAATTTATCTTATTTAGTATGGTTGATACTAAGAGTTAGTGAACTAAATTTCTTGGACATGGGTTATATTTGAGAAGAGTTCTCAAGGTTAGATAGAAAAGTTCTATGTCCATTATACAATTTTGCAATTAATCTCTGTTGAGGATTTAGTAACAAAGTTTTAGAGATATGTTAACATCATATAGGTGATAAAATGTATGAACATTTTAAGTTGATTAATGTATCATAAACTTTGTTGACATGTAAGATGTATGTCAACATTATGATAACAAGATGCAAGAGGTTGCATGGACCAGAGCTTAAAGGTATAATACCTTGATGAAATTGTTCCACTTAATTTAGCTTATTAAAAGCATAATTATGGACTATAATTGAAGACATTTTCCATATAATGATAATAGTTATCATTAGAAAGAAGAAAATGATTGTATGACTTTTCTTGCCTATAAATGATATAATAGAGATCGTGTATATTTCTAGTTCATGCTTATGAGTATTTAATACCGAATTCATATTCAACATTATTTCAATGCTCAATGTATGATAAGAAATACATTGTTGAGTAAAAATAGTTGATCCAAGTTTATACAAATATTTTGTGTGTGCTGGATCAAAGGAGACTTATACTTAACATAAGTGGCAAGAATAGGAAGTTGGATAATCAAGATTATTGCTTTATGTCATGTTGGTTAAACCCACAAGAAAAGAATCATAAAGTTTCATACTAGGATGTATATATACATCCTTTTAATTATGAATTGTATAAAACTTATGAAACTTGTTAAGTTCAAGAATAACCAAATCTAACTTTTGGTGAAAGAATGAACATGGTATTGAATTGTTAATTCTTATACATGTGATGTGCTGGATATGATAACAATTCATAAAAGGATGATTCTTATATTTCATTATAAGTACAAATGAATTTATATAATATAGTCACATGTATTAAATGAAATAATGATTTAAAATGTTGAACATAAAAGGATGATTCTTATATTTTATTAGAAGTACAAATGAATTTATATAATATAGTCGCATGTATTAAATGAAATAATGATTTAAAATGTTGAACAATTCAAGTTGTTTATATCGAAATATACATTAAGCATTGAGAATGTTGAAGCACTTCGGTGAGATCAATGTGATGAGTTTTAAATTTTTAATTATTTATAGGGAATGATAATTTCTAGTGAATATCACCACAACGAAATTCCATAAGAGTATATATTTATGTAAGGAGAAAAATACAATATGAGATATTGTATAATGTAATATTTATTTCTTCAATTACTATGCCTACTACTATAATGTAGGTTTAGCAGTTTCAATTAAATCAATTAGCAAAATTTCATATTAAATGTGAAATGTCAAGATTTTGAAAGAGTCAAAGTTAATGATTTAGGGATATGACGCTTAATTGAAGCATATATTATATTAATTAACTTTAGAACTAAATTGGATAATAAATGGTTAAATATAGACCTAGTGAAATTTTGTTTATTTTAAAGTATACTTATAGGATGATGGTTCTCAAGATAAATAGTGGGAGTAAGATAAAAATTTGAAAGATTCAAATCTTATGCCAATACATTTAATTAAAACTAGTATCGTTATTGATATATTTGATGTATATTTGAAAGGCTATAAGACATTGGACGATTCACTTTTATGATGAATTCACCTAGTTTATTTTAAAGATGATTATGAATTTATCTTATCTACAAAAAGGTTAGTGGGAATATTGTCGTCCTCTTTAGCGAGAGTATTTAGAGACATTGCCCATGGAGAGAACAATAATTCGTGTTTCAACTTTTAAAAATATAATTATCCAATAACAATTCATATTGGATCTAAAAAGGTAACAACTTAATTTTAAGAATTAGATCTATTAAGATAGATTGGAAGTTGTTACCTATTATAAGTCCTTTACATATTCTAAGCCTAAGTATATAGATAATGTACTAAAGATGTTTAGTATTTGATATATCTAATACTTGTGAAGTATTAAAGATCTCAATTATTCTATATTTGAGTTGATATTTCAGTTCAGAGTTATATGGATATTAACTTTAGAATTAAATCCAAATTAAGGTTTATTTACTTAGAACATTATCATTTTAAGCTTAGAAAGGTTCCAATGTAGCAACAATTACTAATTAAGCCATAATATAATTTTTATTGAGTGGAAATTATTAATTTGATTATAAGTTCTTTATGAACTTGATATAGTTCCTTACATTATTCAATATAGTAATGTACTATGGAACATTAGAGCTATTATGCATGTAAAAGGAGCTAAGGTCTTATTAAAGATCTAAGGATATATTTAGCCATTTATTTTAATTATGATGATAATTAATATGAAAGTTGTAACATTTAACTATTCAAGTGAGTGCTCATTATAGAGAATCTTATAGAATTCTCTCACTAAACTATTGCCCCAGTAGTACCATGATTACCATATGGAGATATGGTATAAGATTCTCAAACGATTGACTTAATGTAAGTGAGAGATTTTTAGTTTATGTCCTACGTATAATCGATTGTTGTAGTAATATTCAGATGTATATAACAAAGTCCATGAGATAAATATAAATTAAAAATGAAATTATGATGATATTATAATTATGAGATTCATATTACATTTATGTGTTATCTCTAAATTATTTCTAGTCAATGTTTTATTAAAACTGGACATTAATAAAACATAAAAGACTAGCACACGTTATGTTTTTCCTTAAGAAGGAAGTGGTAGATCTCATAGACTAAAGTATGAAAATACTTGAATAAACATGTGGGTGCTTATTAGAGAACAAGTTTACTGAACTGACCCCATACGAGAAATCCATTTAGAATGTTATTTGTATGTTTATAAAAACTCTCATTGTAATGATTGTATAGGTTATACTTTGACTTGAGCTCACTAAAGATATCTCTTATAGGAATTGCTATATTTTGATACTACTTATAACTTATTATATTCAAATATAACTCAGTTAGTAGTCATTAAATATAATATGAACTATATGAGGTAGCCAAGGTAGAATTATACTTTAAAAATAGTTTTAAAATGTTACTAATTGAATCAATTACCAATAGTGGGGAACTAACATGATTGGACTCAAATAGAGTAGATATTAATTTTGTGTTCTATGTCTAATCAAAATATTATATAATGAAAGGATTGAATTATAAGAAAAATTATGCATGGAAAAGGTTAGTCAAAATCACTTTGACGTTACTAAATATTTATGTGGTCATGATGTATTGCTATATGCCAATTTTGATTTATGGATATAAATTTTTTAACTAGAGAATTAAAGAGAAATTAAAGGAGTTTAATTTATCTAATCATTAATATAATTTAGGGTTATAATTTATATCTATTGCAAATATATTTGGGAACCTAATGGGTCATACACAAAAAACTGATTGAAGAGAGAAAAACATTTTAATCAAGCTGAAATTGATTGATATTTAATAAATAAGGATCAATATAAGATATTTTGGACACAATTAGTATTTAATTAGAATTTTTTGTAACTATAATTAAATTTTAATTGAAATTATAATTTAATTTCAATTAAATTACTGAAATGCCCAAAATCTATTATAAATAGGCTTAATCTTTAAAGGAGTTAGCACTTCTTGCCTTACCCTATTTATAATAATTAAGAGTTCTCTCAACACGTTCTGCGGATATTGTTAAAGGACATATACTTATGTGGCTACAATAGTTGAGATGAGCTAGTTTCGAAAATGGTTATAGAGATACAACGAGAAAAAGATTCAAACTTTGGAATAAGATATGAATCAAGATTCATACTTTATTATGAATTATACGTCAATTATTTTATAGAATTTTATTGATCTTAACTTTCAAAAAAATCACATAGAAAAAAGTTTTATAATTATTCTACTACGCAGGATCAGATCCTGCCCTAATTTCCCTACATAAATATATGTTGATTGTTTGTGTCAATCTTTTCAATATAAGGAGGAAAGTGTTCGATATTTGGAGACACGGTAATATGCATTGAAAGTAACATAATGCATTTTTTTCATTATAATTTTAACAAAATATTAGTTAATGTAAGTTAATTCTAATGAATTTAATATAGATAAAGAAGATAATCAATTGATTATCTCTTTTCTTATTCTCAAAGAATATTGAAGATATTTAAATATACTTTTTCTAACAAAATGTTAAATGATATAAATTTAATTTATTTTAAATTAATTTCTTCTACTACAACAAGATAAATATGGTAAGTCGATCAAGACCATCGGATATAAGGAGACTAGATCATGTCACAGTATTATGAAGCTTAACATTTTACCACCTGAAGCATATATATCTCATGACGAATATTTCATTGTTGCTGATGGAAATTCTTTTAAGATTGGGCTTATCACAAAAAAGAAAAAAGGAATATGCTTCTTCCTTGATTGTGTGGTTTGGACCAAAGTTCTTAGAAGCCATCTACATGGCCTAAATATTCTGATAGGTATAATTATCTATTGTAAGGCATCTCCCTTACAAATCCAACTTACAGGGATTAAATGTCATGTCAATTTTAGTGCTTATACCGATATTAGAATTATGTTTGAACTCACACAAGTGCCACCTCCATATAAAGCCCTACGGGATCAATTTTTGGAATACTATCCTAAGAACTATGCCCAGTTCTCACATCCTCATCCTCTATGAAAGAATCCTCATTTCTTCATCCATTTACCATTTAAAAAGAATGAGAATATCAATCCAACCAAGGCTACTCATCTAGGTATGCACCTTGATGATATGAAATTAACCTAAGAAGAATGTCTGATTCTCTTATAACAAGGATTTATCGAACCCGCAAAATCTTACTAGGCTTGTCAGGCCTTTTGTGTGAATAAGAGATTTGAACATAAGCATGGAAAAAAGAGTTTAATGATTTATTACAAACCTCTCAATGTTTTCTTACAAGATGACAAGTTTCCTCTGCCAAGAATTAGTACTCAAGTCCTCTTTCTCAAAAGAAGCGACAATTTTCTCTAAGTTTGATTTGAAAGCAAGATTTTGACAATTAGGAATTGATCCTTAGGAAAGATACAAGACGACCTTTTGTATTCCTAATGGCCAATATCAATGGATAGTAATGCCATTTTGACTCAAGGTTGCCCTTTCACTATTTCAATGTTTCGTGACAAAGATCTATAAGCCCATTCTCTCTAGTAACTTCGTCTATATTAATGACATACTTCACTACTCCAAAACCCATTAAGAATACAAGGCCCTACTCTAATCTTTTTGGATCTTACAAAACAATATGGGATTATGCTCTCAGCCAAAAAAGGTCATATTGGGACAATCCAGATAGAATTTTTAGGTATAAACTTCTACGGTGGATTTTATCAGCCTGGTCTACAAATAGCAAGTAAACTATTACACTTCTCAAATGAAAACCTCAACACTAAACAAATTCAACAATTCCTTAGAATTGTTAATTATATAAGAGATTTCATCCCCACATGGTTAGTTTTACATCTCCCTTATCAAAATTACTGAGGAAGAATCCATTATCATAAAGTAAAGATCAAATCAGAGTCATACAACATTTAAAGCGAGCTTGTCAAAATCCACCTGTTTTAAAGAAATTTGAAAAGGTTAGCGCATTATACAAATAGACGCTAGTAACCATTATTGGGGTGCTATCCTAATTGAAGAGATTGATGGAAAAAGACACTACTATGGTCATCAATCTTTGAATATAAAGGATATTCTATAATAGGAAGAAGGAAAGCCATTGCTTTCTTAAGTGAGGGAGAGAAAACCTAAGTTGGTTTACAAGGTCAATTTCATTAAAGAATAATCCAGTGAGGATCTCTTCTAATGATTTCTTGTATAAAAATATGTTTAATTTATTTGCATGCTTGATTCATGAGTAGAGTTTTTTTAATGGGATATAGAAAATTTTATTTAAGTTCTCAACAAAAAGTTGGAGAAATGTGAATTGAACTTTGATTATTATTGTTATTATTAAGAAGTTGAAAAGTTGTAATTTTGACCACCGATTTTACCATTTTATAGGTCGTAAATTCAAAAGAGAAACTCATTTCAATCCTAATTCTTCCCAAATAATTCTAGCGTTAATAACTAAGTTGGGTAAGAATTGATTGGAAAGTAAGTTGTTACGAATCACATGTTTGCCCATGAGTAATGTAGTGGGTATGTTACACAAAGAGTGAAAACAAGTCATCAATTGTCAATCGTAATAAGCTTATTAACATTGAAGCAAGCACATATGTTAGTATATGACCAACATTTCATGTAAGTGGAGTTTTGGAAAAGATTTAAAAGTAAAACATCATCTGATCTAGAAGTGTAATTATGATTAGTTATGGTTGATTCATCACTTAAAAGGGATTTGCGAGTTTTAATTGTTTGAGTGATCTATTTGACAAGGTCGTCGAGGTGAAATTTGAAAGGCATATAATAAAGCCTTTACATTAATTATTTCTCTATGCTGTTGCCATTGGTATTCAAAAGGAGTCTTTGCTTTCCAGAAGGGAGAATTCGAAAGGCAACTGGTCAAACATTGATGGATATTTATTGGGCATACACTTCCACACCGTTAGATGGTTCAAGAGAACAGGAGACTAGGACTGCCCATAAACTTTTACGGTTTTACCAGACAAAAGCCTCTCTCTTTTTTCTTTTCACGCGGCTCATGAGGCAGATTCTACGTAGCATCAATATCAATGAACTGAACACCAATCAAAAAATATATCGTGAAGTTATAACCTTATCTAATTAAAATCGCATGTACAAAAATATAAAAGAAATTACCATATTTAAAGATTAACACCTTTAAGCTGGCGTGCGTAAAGGTGTGTTCAATCCGCACTCATTGAAAATTATACCACCTCAACATGTGATGTGCAAACTTTTAGAAAATTAATTGGCACAAACTATTATTATCAACACAAACTTAAAATAAGAATGCATCGAAGTGTAACTGTAAACACAAGAAGATGCTCCACATATGGATGCTTATGTACTGGTCTTTCTTTAAGATACCCTACCCTGGAGGGAAATTGTAGCGTTAGTTCTTGTTGACTAATATGTGCGCACTATTTCTTTGTTGATTCTTATTGTCATTGGTAAGTGTTGAGGAAGAAAAGAGCATCCTTTCACACCCACCTTTTTGTTTGTCTTTATTTGTACCAAGTCCGTTGTGTTTGGATACGCTTAACAATAGATTTGTTCTGCATTCCTTTTTCTTCTCCTACTTGTATTAAGACTTTGTCAAACTCAGATATTGATGTCCTCATCGCTCTGTAACATAGTTTCCCATGATTTCTGTCCAAATTTTGGTCCTTTCAAGAAACATTCTTCTTCAAAAACTTTTGAGAAAGGGATTGATTGAAGGTAGAATTTATATTTTACTTGAGAGCTAAGCGTATTATTAAGAAAATCTCACGCATGATTGAAGCCGCGATTTTACAAGGCAAAGACTAAATTCAAAGACGCCCACGCACCTAATAGTACCAAAAATTTCCCCCTCATTCTAGCCTTTGATCTAGCGGAGCATAGGCAAACCATCATTTTCATTCTCCGGCACAATTTTATAAGCGCAAACATTAATGGAATGTGAAAAGTCAGTCGGGCAATAAAAGTAAGAGCCACGTTTCTCTCAGTCTCATTCATTGTTATTTTGCCTTTTGTTGGCTAGAGATCACCGTACACCACTGCAAAACAAAGAAAGTTCCTTGGGGATTGTCACATTAGCGTCATTACCACATGCTAGATTTTTTCAATCTTGCCATGTATTTTAAAATTGCTGCTTTGAGGTAGTAAGCAATTTCGTCTTCTTTTTAGAATTGCTATGTCTTACGCCTTCCTTAGGATACCCATTGAATCCTCTTTGTCAAGCTCTATCGACCTGAATCAGACGCTGGCTTTAGCTAGTTTCAGGAAATTCTGGTTGACTTGTATCAAAATGACCAAAAGAGCTTTCCATTTGGGTACATCCGATGAAAGGTCCAAACAGCTACTAACCACCTGACCCACATCAAGTTAAATGGGTTGAAAAATGAAAAAATCGTTTAACTTTATACTAACTTATTGTATAGATGGTAAATATGAAGTCCAAGATTGAAAATCGTGATCGATCGGAATACGAGAAGGAAAAAAGAAAGAAACACAAGTAAGAATGAAGAAGGTGAGAAAATAGAAAAAGTCAGAAAGGGAGAATGGAATAAGAGTAAGAAAAAGGAAAATATTATAAGAAATAAACAATAGAATTATGAAGAAGAGGTCAGTGATAAAAAATAGAGTAGTTTACGGAAATTAACCCTAAGAAATTGGAAAGATTATGGATGGTGATGGGATGACCCAGGCCCGGCTCAACCTATAATACTTCGGATCTAAATTGGCTTGTAGCTTGGCGGGTTGGCCCAGGTCGGCCTAATTTATTTTTTAAAAGAAACTAAGAAAACGACGTTACTTTTTCACAAAGAGACTCTCGATCGGACCATGAGTTAAGTTGTGCTGGACAACCCTAACTTGATTCGTTGAGTTCAGGCCATGGTAGGAGTAGGCTAAAATGCCTCGCCTATGAAAGATTGAAAATTTGAGAAAATTAGCGGTTGAAGTTGAAGGCTAAGAAAGATGTGAGACAAGCAAGCGAAGGTTAGATTGAATGAACTTTCTATGATTATATTGTTATTAAAATTTGTCTATTTAAAGGATTGTTTGGTTCGATTTTTTTATAATTTATAATATATATTTTTCAAAGAAAAATGCAAACCTAATTAATTATTACTACCAATATAATTATTTTTATTATTAAAAATAATTAGATATTAGATAAAATTTAAATATAAACTATTTTAATTAATTAGATTTATTTTAATTGTTTGTTGATAAAGTTGTAATAAAATTATTTTATTTTAATAAAATAAATAATTTAAAATTTATTAAAAATGATTTACTAATAAATATTACATAAGAAATTAAAATAAATTTATTTAATTAAGAATATTTTATCTTTAAAATTTATCTAATATATAATTATTATTAATAATAAAAATATAATTATATTGTTTAAACATATTTTTATTTTTATTTAAAAAATATAGGTTAAAAATTAAAACTAAAAATTAAAATTGAATTGAAAATAAATTAGCCAATATATAGAAAGTGTTTTTTTTTTAAATAAAAAAAAATAAAATACAAATTATAAAGCAATCGCGGGAATTGAATCCCAAAGTATAGAAAGTGTTTTTCAAACAATAGGTCGAAACGGTTGGACTTGGTTGTCTCTTCTTTCGGTAGTAACAATTGAGCGAGCCTGGGGCATTTTGAACAAAAAATGATGTGACTCAGGCTTATCAAACTTTTTATCTGATAGGACTCGAGTTTAGTCTGACAATGAGGCCTCCAGTCCTGTCTCATTAAATCCAGCCACTAAGAACATGTCTAACTCACTTCTAAAATAGAGGAAAAATATCATTTTTTAGGAAAAAATCACTACAATTTAACTCTTATCTTTTCCTTTGTTTTGGAAAAATGCTATATAGCAACTTCTAGTACTGTTCTTTTTTTCATTTTTCATTTTTTTGTCTTTCTTTTTCTTTTCTTTTCCATTAATTCAATCTTTTTTATTTTTTATTTTTTTATTTAAACAATATTTTAATTTTTATTATATATTTATTTAAATAATTATAACTTTATAATAATTTTAAGGATTAATTTCATATTTATAAATTTTTTCATTATATATTTATAACTTTATAATTATTTACTTATGAATAAATATTTTTAACCAAAATTTATAAAAATATCTATTAAAAAATTTCAAATAATTAAACCACAAATAAGGGAGCAATTTACTAATTCAGAGGATTACTGATTATGTTATGTTTATTACTGACTATGTTGTGTTTATTTTCAGTGTGCTATATTATCTTTTACTTTTTTAATGTAATAAATGTTATGTGATCTTTTACTTTTTTTAATGTAATGAATATTTTGTGCCTTTTTTAATGTTAAAATATTTTTATTTATGAAATTCAATTATATTTAATGTTTGATATTACGTAATTATATTATCATTTATTATAATTAAATAATATAAAATAGTACAATATATCTCATATATTATTTTATTTAGTATTATCAAATAAAAAATTATAGTTTAATTGACATTTTGTTATTTATTATTTATTAACATAAAAATATAACAATAATAATATTGTGAATAAAAATATAGACAAAAAAATTGGGTTAATTTTATAAAATAATTTTAATAATTATTAATAAAAGGTATAAAAAAATATGCTGAGAATATTTTTTTTTATGAAAAATAGAGTTATAAATTGAAGGAAAAAAAACTATAATATTTTTAAAATAATAAAAAATTTACCCTATTTTAAAAGAATAAGTTGGAGATAGCCCAACAGGAGCCATACGCCAACAAAAACCCATAACTTAAACGTAACATAACCAATCGAAAAGATAGCCCAACAGGAGCCATACGCCAACAAAAACCCATAACTTAAACGTAACATAACCAATCGAAACGGATAAACTTGGACTGTTACCAATGGCGGCGATTTATCTCCCAACCGCCACGACGGCCACGGCCACGGCCACAGTCGTCTTCCGGTCCGCGCCAATTAAACGGACACGTCACCATATGAGAATTTCCTGCGTTGGATGGGTACGTACTACACATTACTAGCTCTCTGTGAACCATTACTCAACGGTTTACATTTGTTTTGATTTTGACTAAGGACCCGGAGGGCGTACTCGGACCCCCACAAACCGGCCACCTCGCACGCCTGGAGTTCCGGAGGCGGTTGGAGAAGGACGCCGAGGCTCGTGAGGCCTTCGAACAACATGTCCGCGAAGAAAAAGAGCGTCGCCGAGCTGTTCGGGAAGTAAGCCGTGGCTTTTTATATTGTTTCAGTGATTGATGTTTTCGCATTTTGTGAAAATGCGTGTATATAACTGTTTAATTGTAGTCTCGGGTTATACCGGATACTGCGGCAGAGCTGATAGAATACTTTCTGGACACTGAGGCTCAGGAGATTGAGTTCGAAATTGCGAGGTTAAGGCCAAGGTTATCCAGGACATCGTTTTTCTGTTGTGGATGTGTGGTGTCTTCATTTTGGAAAATCTTTGCTTGGAACTGATGCTGAAATAATAAATGCAGGTTAAACGAGGAATTTTTCTCACAGCTGAAATTTGAACTGGGTCAGCTTCGTTTTGCTGTTTCGAAAACGGAGGTTAATACACTTTTGGGATTGAATGTGAGAGTTGAATCCTATCTGTAAGTGAATGATTGTGGATGATTTTGTAGGATATGGAGGATAGAATGATTGAGTTGGAAGCTCTACAGAAGGCTCTGCAGGAAGGAACAGGTTCATTGCATTAACTTGAGTTTTGATTGTTTATTTTTATCCTTGTTTACTAGAAGCTGATGGGACCTCGTTGGTTGTTCTGTTTCAGAAGCCTATGATAAAATGCAAACTGACCTTGTAAAGGCAAAGCAAAACTTGACTAAAATTTTGTCATCAAAGAATGTGAAAGCAACTGTATGTCGTCGTTTTGGCTCACTCGTCAAACTACAGTTGAACCCATTCCTTTTCTATGTTGCTTATTTGCCTTGCTCTTGTGCGTTGTGTTTGCCTTGCTAGTTGTTGGAGATGGTGGAGCAGAATGGAATCAACAGATCCTTGCTGACTCTTCTTGACGAGAACATTGCAAATGCTCAACAGAGGAACCAGGTAATTGCAGTTGTATCAAATATTTGTTCACTCTCTCAAAGTGCATGCTTGTATTGGGAGGAGAGCACACCAAAGCATAATTACAATGTTAATAGGATGGTCTATAACGCTTGAGAAACTTGCAGAAAGAAGCCACAGCTTTCATGGAAAAACTTCGTGCAGCTATCTTGAAGTACATGACGTTTTAGCGCTTGGTAAGCCCGTGAACTTATGCACGCATTCTTGAGTAACTTGGTTCATGAATACGTCCATTTGCTAAATCAGTATGTAAATCCAGATATTATAGGCAATAACCAGATAACTGCAGGACATCATGCATTCATGCTTATAGCCTTTTTGCTTGCATTAACTGGTGTTAATTACTTTCTTACATGAGATTGAAAAGAGTAGCTAAACAAGACTTTTGACTAGGAATCAAAGCTTTCCAGAACTATCTGTCAAAGACGAAGTTCATTTGCTCAGAGCAAATGGGTAGCTGTATAAATCTATCTGGAGGATTGATAGTATATTCAGCATAGTGCATGCCTTGCACAAATAATGGGCTTGAAAGTACTTAAAAGAATGTAGAGTTGTAAGACATTCAGTATTCTGCAGTGGACTTTACAGTCATACATTCAAGTGGTAGCTGAGTTCTCTCAAGTATACAACTGCTTCGTGGTGAAGGTACTTATATATTAGAATCCTGTGGGAAGACTGAAGCCTTTTCGGAAGGTAGGACTAAGAACAATTTGACGTACTGGTTGTATGAACATACATATGAGTTGATGAAACTCACTCTGCTGCTGCGTGTACAGGCAGATGATCACCTTGTCAGTGGAGTAATAATTCTGTAACGTTTTAGGTTTCAAGTGGTGAATGCTTGGATACTCTTTTTGCTTAAACGCAAAACTATATGAAAAAGGCTTATAATTCGACTGCAATTACTATTTTAACTCTGGGAATGACAGGCAAGATGACCATGTTATTCGGTTACACGCAATTACTATTTAATCGAATTATGAATTTAGGATAAATGGCTTTAGAGCTCGAAAATAAAATGTTTTTTCGTGATTTTAGGCATCGAATGCAAGGCTTGACTCTGCGGTAGGTTTTGAGCACATGAACTTCTCTATTACATATATTTATGCGGAGTCGTGTATATGTGAATGAGATTTAACAGACATAATAGGAACATCATAATCAGAACAGAAAATCTAATATAGTGTTTTTTAGTGAAATACAAGACATGAATCTGGCGTTTAATTCAAGAACCATCCAGTTGCAGGCCTTTACGAATATATATTATTGTATTCACTTCCTGTAAAAGTTGACAATAATCACTAGATTATCGGTTCCAGATATCCTCCATAACATTCTCCTCCTTTTCCGGCTTGCAAGTTAAAAGTACAAGATAAAAATTTATCCTTCTGAATTAACCGATCCTATTGGCCGGTTCTTCTTGTGACATTATTATTGTGTTGCTTATAGATTAGGACTCTTGATTATGTTGGCAAAAGCGTAAAATTGAATTTTAAGATTTTTTACAGTTTAATTTAAATTTTAATATTTTGAAAATGTTCAAATTAAAATTTAACTTTTATAAAATATTTACTATAACCCTTATTTTAACATCAAAATTTTGGATCAATCGAGGATCAATATCTTTGTTTTTGTTCAATAGGATACTAAAGTAGATGATTGACTTATTTCATACTAGAATAATATCCTACTATCAAGACAATTTGCTGAATTTTATGAAAACAATTCTTTTTTTTCCAAACTAGATCGTTTTTTTATGAGTCCTCTTACTAATTGGACATCACAGCTGGCATTTGACCCTCACAAACGAAAGCCTTGCACATTCGGCTGTAATTGGGGTAAATCGTAGGCATTACTCTTTTCCTTCTTCTTCATTTCGTTTCTCTCTCAACTTATCATGCTCTCTTCTTTGTTGATCTCGTTTCACTACTCTCTCATCTTGTCTCATCTTGCTATCTTCTTGTCTCGTATAATCCCCCAAGTGTCCCCTTCTTCGAGGGATTTATAGGTAACAAGTGGTCCCAACTCGCTGGCATGTTGTTTGAGGAATTGTTTAGCATTTTATACGTTAGTAGTGTTGTCTTGTTCCATACTTATCGTCCAAACGTGTGGTCTCAACTTTTAGTGTCTGCATTATATTATCCTAAGGATGAAGCCGCTGAGTCAATGACAGTAGTTTCTAGTGTCACAGGCTCTTATGCTTGTTGCCATGACATACATATCATCTTTCATATTTTTTATCGTTATTTGCCAATCTTTTTTAATTTTATCAGAAATTATGCAACTCTAATAATGTGAACCACGAAGATCTAATGCTACCTTCTTTATAAGAAATGGTGGGTATTTGGTATTCATCTATTGTTGGAAAATCGAAGCAGGATCTTATCCCGACTGTAGCGGAGTAATTACGAAATTTTTTTGTTTTTTTTGTTTTCTCAAAAATCAAGATCTCTTTAATTCTATAAAATGATTAACACTTAAATCATAATAAAACGAAAACTTAATTCATACCTTATTCTGAAGGTTGATCTTTTCTTGTCGTATCCCTTAAACTATTTTCAAAACTGATCCGTCTTAACCACCATAGCCGCACAAATGTTCAGTCTCTAACGGTATTCACAGAATGTGCTGAGAGAACTTTGTAACTCACACAGAGAGGGTTAAGCAAGAAATGTTAACTCGGTAGAGCTAAAGCTTATTTATACTAAGTTTTGGACGTTTTAGTAATAATTGAAATTAAATAATAATTTCAATTAAACTTTAATTAGAATTATATGAGATATTGAATCTAATTTAGGCATAATTGGTATTTAATTAGAATTAATATATCATATTGATCCTTATTTATTAAATATTTCATATTTAATTATAAAGCTTTCCAAACTTTACGATTAAGTCCAACTTAATTAAAATAATTTTGCTCTCTTCAACACATTCTTTATATAAGACCCATTAGGTTCCCAAATATGTTGGCAATGATTATACATTATAATTATAATTTTAATTCATAATTAGAATTAGAATTAGATAAATTAAAACTCCTTTTAATTTATCTTTAATTCTCCAATTCTCCAATTTATAATCACAGAGCAATTGGTGTCTAGTAATATATGAAGACCATCCAAATATTTATGGTAGTTTTGACTAAAATTTTCGTGCATGATTTTTTTGTATAATTCAATAATTTCATCATATAATGTTCTGATTAGACAAAGCATGGAATTAATGTCTACTCTTTTTAAGTCCAATCATATTAGTTCTCTGCTATTAGTCATCGTTCAATTAACGATTTTTGTAAACTATTTACAAATTGCCATTCTACCTTGACCAAGGATTTCCTAAATTAATACTAATTGAGAACAACGGAACATTTTTCCTAATTACTTTAGGATGATGAATCCTATCTTGATCATATAATTACCTCCATATAGTTCATGCTACATCTAATGACTACTGATTGGCCAACTCATGATTAAATAGGTCATAAGTAGTATCGAAACATAGCAATTCCTATATAAGATAACTTTGACGACCTCAAGTCAAATGATCACTTATACAATCATCACAATGAGAATTCCATAAACATACAAGTAACGTTCCAAATGGATTTCTCATATCGGGTCTGTCCAGTAAACTTGTTCTCTAACAAGTACCCACATGTTTGTTTAAGAATCTCCATACTTTAGCCTATAAGATTGACTACTTCCTTCATAAGGAAAAACATAATGTGTACTAGTCTTTTTGTGTTCTATTAATTTCCAATCTTAATAGAACAATGACTAGGAATAATTTAAGGATAATAGATAAATGCAATATGAATCTCATAGTTATAATCTCATTATAATTTCATTTGCAATGTACAATTGTCCCACGGACTTTATCATATACAAATAAACATGTATAAGATAAAGAATGCCTTTAAATAATTGTCACTAAACTATAACCAAAGCGATTGGCTGTAGGGTATAAACTAATAATCTTCCACTTACACTAAGTCAATCGTTTAGGTATCATATACCATATCTCCATATGACGATCATACTACTACTGAGACAGTAGCTTAATGAGAGAATTCTCTAAGATTATCTATAGTGAGTACTTATTTAATCCTTACAACTTCTATCTTAATTATCATCATAATTAAGAAAATTTACCTAAATACATCTTTGGATCTTTGATGAGACCTTAGCTCCTTTTGCATGCTCAATGGCTTTAATGTTTCACAATACACTACTAACTTGAACAATGCAAGGAACTTTATCAAGTTCACTAAAAAACTTATTGATCCAGTTGATCATTTCTACTAAATGAAAAGTGTATTATAGCCTAATTAGCAATCATTGCTGCATTGGAACTTTTCTAATCTTAAATGATATTATTTTAAGTAAATAAACCTTAATTAAGATTTACTTCTAAAGTTATATCCATATCATCTTTGAACTCAAATATCAACTAATACATAGAATAATGGATATCTTTAATACTTCATAAGTATCAGATATCTCAAATACTAAACATCTTTAGTACATTATCTATGTAATTTGATTTAGAATAGGTGAATGACGTCCAATCTATCTCTATAGATCTAATTTCCACAATTAAGTTGTTACCTTTTCTTATCCAATAAGAGTTCTTCTTGGATAATTATGTTTTCAACAATTGAAAGTTAGAATTGTTGTTCTCTATGAGCAATATGTCTCACATACTCTTACTGAAGAGGACAACTATACTCTCATTAACCCTATTGCAAACATTATAAATTCACAATCATCTCCAAAACAAACACTTTAAAGTCATCATAAAAGTGAATCTTTTAACGTCTTGTAGCCTTTCAACTATACATCAAATATATCAGTAAAAGCATCAGCTCCAATTAGATGTATTGTCATGAGATTTGAACTTTTCAAATTCCATCTTACTCCCACTACTTAACTTGAGAACCATTCTCCTGTAAGTATACATTGAAACAAACAATTTGTTCAATAAGTCTGTAAGATTATATCTAACCTTTTGGATATCTTATAACCTTTATTATCTAATTTAGTTCTAAACTTAATGGATAATGTATTCTTCAACTAAACATTACATCTTTAAATCAATAACTTTAACTCTTTCAAAGACTTAGCATTTCATATCTAATATGAAATTTTACTAATTGATTTAATTGGAACTATTGAAAGTAAGTCATTGTACTAGGCATCGCTATAGAAGAAATAATATTACATCTTACAATATCTCATGTTGTATTTTCCTCCTTACATAAATCCATATTGTTAGAGAATTTAGTTGTGAAGATATTTACTAGAAAATCTCATTCCCTATGGATAGTCGAAAATTTAAAACTCACCAAATCGATCTCATCGAAATGCTTCAACATTATAAATGCTTAATTTCCACTTAGATTTAAACAATTTGAACTTTTCAAAATTTTAAATAGTTATTTCAACTAATACATATGACTATATCACATAAAGTCATTAGTAATCTAATAAAATATAAGTATCATCCATTTATGTATTGTTATTCCATTCAATACATCACATATATATATTTATCAATTCAATACCATCATCATCCTTTCATTAAAGGTTTATTTGATTATTCTTCAACTTGACAAGTTTCATAAGTTTCATATGATTTAACCAACATGGCATAAAAGGATAGTCTCAGTTATCCAACTTTTTATTCTTCTCATTTATGTTAAACATAAGTCTCCTTTGATCCATCATGTACAAACTATTTACATAAACTGGCTCAACTACTTTTACTTACCAATCTATTTCTTATCATGCTTTGAACATTATAATAATGTTGAATATAAATTCAGTATCAAATACTCAAAAGCATGAACCAAAAATACTTATGATCTCTATCATATCTTATACAGGCAAGAAAAGTCATGCAATCATTTTCTTTTTATGACAACTATTATCATACTATAACAAAGCCTTTAGTTGTAGTCCACAATTATGCTTTTAGTAGGCTAAATTAAGTGGAACAATTCAATCAAGGTACCATACCTTTTAGTTATACTCTATGCAACCTCTTACATCTTGCTGTCATGGAGTTGACATACATCTTACATATTGTCTTCAAAGTTTATAAGACATTAATCAATTCAAAATGTTGATTCATTATATGGTTTGACATATCTTTAAAACTTTGTCACCGAATCCACAATAGGGGTTATAGCAAAATAACATAATGAACATACAATTTTCTATATAACTTTTGAGAACTCTTCTCAAACATAACCTATATCCAAAAAATTGAGTTCACTAACTTAATATCAACTATACGAAATAAGGTGAGTCTCACTCAGAACAAAAATAAATGTAAGAAAGCAGGCAATCAATTATATGCCATGACTACTAAATGAGATTAGGACTTTAATCATATTTGGTTACTCCCAGTATTTTATTCGAAATAACAGCCCTCAATATTATTTGAAAAGATTGTTATAATCTTTCTAATGGGCTAGGATCCCATTCAAATATAGTTGATCTTGAGTTTGCTCAACAAACAAAATAAGCTTAAATTAGATAGATAACAATTTTATTAATCATATCTCATATGACTTATAGATTCGTTAGGTGTGACAACTCTTTTCAAAACATATCTAATATGTTATTCCTAACCCTGCCTCTAAATTCATGTGATCATAAGTTTGCTCATCTAAATCACACAAATTTATTTAAATGGAACCCACTATCTTAAGACTAAATATGTTCGGGTTATAGTAGCCTTGAGTTTGTTCAATAAGCCTATAATAAATAGAACCTTAGTTTATTCTTATAAAAATGGAAGGCAACAGTCTCGTTCTCAATATGTAGTGCCCCACTCCCATTAGCCATTTGCCCAGACGCCCGTCAGACGTTTGTGCACCTGCTCGATGGAAATGGCATGCTAACTATATCACTTTCGCTTAACTAATGGCATCATAATTTAAAAACATAAGAATCACAATATCTAAGAACCTAATTCCTCATTTCATTTCATAAACAAAATGTACATTGTAGCTTTACAACGTCATCCATATAGGTACAATATCAATAACCTATTAGAGTCTACTGCTCTGTCTACAAAACATGCTAAATACATGAGGAATTAACAGAAATCTAGTCTAGATCCTTCAATCTAGCTGACCGACCTTTGAACCATTTCTTTAATCCAAAAGCGGTACTAGTTCTCTTCTAGATTTACTTAGAAGCTATATCGTCTCTCTCGAACCTGAAATGTCAACGTTGCAATTTTAGGTGAGTTTTGCGAACTCCGTGAGTTAACTATCCTCGATGGTTCACCCATATCATATAACACATCATTCTCATCATTTCATTTATCATCATGTAACATTGCAAAACACTTTGTTCAGAAATTTTCACATAAATCAATCAACACAATTGAACAATACATTGCAACCATTCAAATTATACATATCATGCGTACATGCTATGTTCATGAGACTCATATTTGTTTATTACGTTATTATGACCGAGTGCCTTTTTTGTTGTCCCGTATCCGTTGTAGATACTGGGCTCATTAATATTGTCCCTTATCTATTAGGGATATAGGGTTCATTTTACATAGCGAGCTCGAGGCTCTTACCACGTCTGAGCTTTAAGCTCTTTTTACTGGCGACCCAAGTCATAACTGCCTTTATGTTTCATATATTCATGTAATGAAATGCACTACACATATTTGATCATTTTGTTCAAACAATCACAATCACAATCACAATCACAATCATAATCACAATCACAATCACAATCACAATCACAATCACATTCTCTTCCTCATTCACATTTGTCATCGAAACTTGGTCTGGCATTTAACTTTTAAATGTTGAGAACATTTATTCAGGCAAATTTACATTCAATGAGCACTTCCAATATATTATTCATGCATCAAACACCTCAGACATTCAATGTCTGGAATCAGTGCATACACATCACATAATAATTCAATACATAATTTAACAAACACACAATCAAGGTGAGACCATCTTAGGTTACTCACAGTTTGCTCCAGATAGCTTATTGCCTTGAAGTCCCGACAATGCCTGAAAGTGGTCGCTCAATGTGCTCTTCTATAATATTTAAACATAATTATTTATCATTACTACTTTGCACATTTACATGAATACTCGATGTATATATGTCATGTATAATGCATGTTTAATGACAAATTCCCAGGTATATTTCCTTAATACACATCTTAGAATCAATTAACATCATTTTCCAATCATCCTTTAATATCTATTACACTTTTTCTACTTTAATCACCTTATTCAACATCATCTAGGTTCAATCAAGATCTCACTCAAGCCTAAATACATCATAGAAAAGCGTTGATAAGTCAATAACTTATATATATTTATGATTTTGGGACAATAAGCATAACTTTCGTTGTGGATGTCAGATTAAGATCATTAAAATACGCTTTCGAAGAGAATTTTGAGTTCTACAACTTTCATGAAGAGCCCGAAGAGAGATTTTGCCATCAAAAGGGTCAAAACTACACATTTATGTAGATGTCCAGAGAATGTCCGCCCAGTGGACTTATGTCCCTCCAAGCAGACATGAACGAGGCTAGAACGCTGGAATTCCAGAGAATGTCCACCCAACGGACTTATGTCCCTTCAAACGGACATAAATGGGGATGGAACGTTGGAATTCTAGAGAATGTTCACCCAGCGGACGTGAAGTGTGCCTAACGGACATCTACTGACCATTTTCCAGATTTCCAACTCCTACAATCACATCTAACCTATCTTATGCATAACTTATCATTCCTATTACAATTTCTCTTCATTCTTACCTCCATTACAATTCAAAACATCCACTAAACACACCATACAAGATTGTTGATCATAACCCCATAAATAGAACATCAACCATATCTATACATTCTTCTATATTTCAGCACACATTCAACTCCATTGTCACCTTCCCTTTATCTATAAACTATCATCATAATTCTCCTCACTTCTAAACACTATACTATCCGTTTCTTTCTCTTTTAACTCACTATACTTCATTTCTATTACAATTATTAACATTCACCTCATTACACACCAAAACAGAACATATTCATATACACATTCATCTTTAATTTTCTGCACATATTCACTTCATTTTTCACCTTCATTTCATTCCCAACTATCACCTTAATTTATCTCGTTTCAAAACACTATAGTACTCCTTTTTGTTAGCTCTAAACACAAGTTAGTTCATCTCTAAAACAATCAAAGAAATTCCCGTAATATACCAAGAAAACATAATATAAATATCCAATTTATAAGTCGAAATTTCTTCACTTCTTTCTACGCCCTTTTGATGATCTTTCAAGTTTAAACTCATCTCTACAACAACTTATGAAAGGTTAATCATCTTATATGCAAAAACAAGACATTTATATGCTCATGTCATCATTCACAATTCATATATATAATTTCATGATCAAGTCATCAATATCAAATTACTCATTATATTAGTTTCATTTAACATTACCCATAAGATCAAAACATAACTTACTTGCTTTACTCTTAAGCTTCTTCAAAGTCACCAAGAAACCCTAATCCTTCATGCTCACAATCATCAACGTTCTAGGGTGGATTAGTTTAGGTTTTTGAGACAAGATGAAGAAGACATCAAGATGGAAGTAGCAAATGATAGATAAAAGCAAAGTGTAACGTGGATGAAGGTTGGTGAAGCAAAATCGTGAAAAGAAAGAAAAAGAATGAAGAAGATGATGAAGATTATGAAGCGAGGAAGAAAAAACAAGATGAAAACAATTAAATCGGTCTTTTAAGAGTTAAAGAGTGAATAACGTGAGTGAGGGATAAGTGGTGAGTGGCAGTGACACTTGTCACTGCCACTTGTCACCTTCCTATGGTCCCGTTTGGACCACTTTCATAACTAGTCCATTTTGTCTCTAATTTCTAATCCAATTGTCTATCAAATTTCAATGAAATTTTTCATTAAATCCTAATGTCATTTATAAAAATTTTCACTAACATTTGACTCTTAATTCTACTTATATTTATCAATTGTCCTGCCATTTGACATTTTTCCTAGTTTAAAAATACCCGAAATTTTCATAAATTTCGGATATTTCACCAAAAATTCTATATCAATACCCGTACACTCCAATTCAAATTTCAATACATATAAATCACAATTCATATCAAAAATCACATTTATAAATCAATTATACCTGAAAAATGTCAACGAATGTATGTACAATCATTTTAATGTGCAAAAATCAATATTCACATGTATGTATGTATGCTATATTATCCATAAGTATGAAATGCACTTCCTAACCTCTCAATAATCTCTCATGTATAGTATTCTAAGGAACCTCTAGCATGAGAAAATAGGATGTTACAATTCTCCCCTCCTTAAGAAATTTCATCCTCGAAATTCTTACTGGATTCATCAAACAGGTGGAGATATTGTTTCCTCATGTGCTCCTTCGTTTCCCAAGTTGCTTCCTCACTCGAGTGATTCTTCCAAAGGACTTTCACCAATGGAAATACTCGATTTCTCAACTGCTTTGTTTGATATCCCACTATCTTGGTCGACTCCTCAACATAACTCATATTATTAGCTATTTCGATCTGTTGAGCTGGTAATACATGCATTGGATTAGATCGGTATTTTCTGAGCATACTCACATGAAATACATTGTGTATCAGAGACATCTCATTCGGTAAAGCTAACTTGTACGCCAATGGTCTTATCCTCTCGATGATCTCATAAGGACCAATATACCTAGGGCTCAGCTTACCCTTTTTACTGAACCTCAGCATTCCTCGTCAAGGCGATACTCTCAGAAACACGCTGTCTCCTACACTGTATTTCATATCCCTTCGGTACTGATCCATATAGCTCTTATGTCTATCTTGAGCTGCTTTGATTCTACTTCGGATCAGTTTGACCTTGTCCACAGTATCCTAAATTAGTTTTGGGCCTTCTACTATTCTCAAGCCCTCTTCATCCCAATATAGAGGCGATCGACACTTTCTGCCATACAATGCCTCATACGGTGCTATTCTGATACTACTTTGATACTTGTTATTATATGCAAATTCAATCAAGGCTATATACTGATCCCATGCTCCTTGAAACTCCAATACACATGCTCTGAGTATATCCTCAACAGTCTTGATTATCCTCTCACTTTGTCCATCTGTTTGAGGATGAAATGCAGTACTAAATTCAACTTTGTACCCATAGCTGACTGTAAACTCTTCCAGAACCTCGAAGTAAATCTGGGATCTCTATCCGATACAATGGACACTGGAACTCCATGCAGTCTAACTATCTCATTTACATATCTCCAAGCCAACTGGTTTAGTGAGTTATTCTCTCTCACTAGTAAGAAATGAGCCGACTTAGTCAATCAGTCCACCACATCCTATATAGCGTCATTTTGCCTCTGAGTCTTTGGCAATCCCATTATGAAATCCATGGCAATTAGTTCCCATTTTCACTCCAGAATAGGTAACGAATGAAGCTTCCCAACAGGAGCTTGATGCTCAGCTTTAATCTACTGTTATGTTAAGCACGTAGCTACATAGTCAGCCACTTGCTTCTTTATGTCTCATCTCTCAATTCAAATTCATAATCTAGGTTCACCTTTAACTTCTCAATCAACTTCACTATTTTAGGATCTTTACTCTGCACTTTTCTGATTCTGTCATGCAACATCGTCCTCAGTCTCGATGTGGATATCAATGCCTCATTCTACTCTAGATCCATCTTCACATTTAAAGCTCTCAATTAAATTAATCTCTGTAACCTCAATAACTGAATCTGAGCTACACTTCTGTTCAACTTTCTACTCAAAGCATTTGCTACCATAATAGCTTTTTCTGGATGATACTCAATCGTACAGTCATAATCCTTTAACAACTCTATCCATCTCCTCTATCTCATGTTCAACTCCTTTTGACTTAGCAGATACCTCAAGCTCTTATGATCGGTATATATTTAGAATGTCTCTCCATATAAATAATGTCTCCATATCTTTAGAGCAAAGACTACTGCTACAAGCTTTAAATCATATACTGGATACTTACTCTCGTGAGACCTTAATTATCTCGATGCATAGGCTATCACCTTACCATACTGCATCAATACACATCCTAATCCTTGATGCGAAGCATCACAGTATACTATATAACCACTAGTTGCCGATGGAATAGTCAACACTAGTGCTGTAGTCAACCGATATTTCAGTTCCTTATAGCTTCTTTGACATTCCTCATTCCATCTGAAAATCACATTCTTCCTCAGAAGTTTAGTCAGAGGGGCTAAGATCAATGAGAACCCCTCGACAAATCTTCGGTAATATCCGACTAATCCTAGAAAACTCTAGATTTCTGATACATTCTTCAGAGCCTCCTACTTCATTACTGCCTCTATCTTCTTCGGATCAACTTGTATACCTTGTCCATTTACTATGTGACCCAGAAACAATACTTGATTCAACCAAAATTCACATTTACTGAATTTGGCATACAGCTGTTTCTCTCTCATAATCTGTAAAATTTCAGTTAAGTGCTCAGTATGCTCTTCTCTACTATTTGAATACACTAAAATGTTATTGATAAATACTATCACAAAATGATCCAGGTAGGACTGAAACACCTTATTCATCAATGCCATAAATGCAGCTGGGGTATTAGTCAACCCAAATGATATTACTAAAAATCCAAATGCCCATACCTGCTCCTGAAAGCACTTTTCGATACTGCAGTCTAAACTATCTTCAACTGATAGTACCCTAATCTCAAATCCAACTTAGTGAACACCTTAGCTCCCTATAACTTATCAAGAAAATCATCGATTCTAGGCAACGGGTACTTGTTCTTCATTGTTACCCGATTCAGTTGCTTATAATCAATGCACAGTCTCAAAGTTCTATCTTTCTTCTTCACAAATAATACTGGAGCTCCCCAGGGTGATACAATGGGTCTAATGAAACCCTTTTCCAACAACTTCTACAACTAAGCCTTCAATTCCTTTAGTTCCATAGGTGCCATCCTATATGGAGGAATTGATATAGGAGTAGCACCTGGAACTAGGTCGATCGTGAACTTTGTTTTCCTATCTGGAGGTAAACCAGATAATTTTGCAGGAAACACATCTAGGAATTCCCTAACAATAGGAATGTCCTGTAAATTCTGCTCAGTTCGAGTATCAATGACGTGGACTAGATAAGCCTCACATCCTCCTCTAATCAATCTCAGTGCACTCAAGAATGAGATTAATCTAGTTGGCACTACTTAACTAATACCTTTAAATACTGCTCTCGGCTGTTAGGAGATTCGAATATTACCTCCTTAGTGTAGCAGTTCATGATAGTCCTATAAGCAATGAGCCAATCCATGCTTAGGATAATATCTATCTCCCTTAATTATAGTATAATCAAGTCTACCTCCTATTCTGCCAGATCAATTCAAATCAAACACCTCTTGCAGACCTCTCCTATTACTGTAGTACTACCTATCGGTGTGCTCAACTCTAATCTATGTTTTAACAATTCTCTATCACAATGCAACTTAGATGTCATATACGGTGCGATAAAAGAGTGTGTAGCTCCAAGATCTAGCAATGTAAAAGCTTCATAAGTAAATATAAGTAACACACTTGCAACGACATCTGGAGAATTCTGAGCCTCCTGTCTAATCATTACATACACTCGGGCTTGATACTGCAGTTGGTTTCTCCGTACCTCAGTCCTGACATTAGGGCTTCTAAAGCTCATTCTACTTAACCCGCTAACTCGGCTCTGCTGGACAATAGTTTCAATTACTCCTCCTCTCCTACCAGATTGTGCTCCATACACCACAAAACAGTCTATGATCTGATGGTTAAATAAGCCACATCGAAAGCAAGCTCCTAATAGTTTCCAGCATTCACCACTGTGCTTCTTCCCATAATGCTCACAATTTGGTAACTGACTCGATACTGCACCTCTTCCATTACTCGAATGTACAGAACCACCCCTCTGTCTAAATCCTAACTATCTTAATCGACTCAATGGTCTAAAAGATTGGTTCTGATGCTTGCTAAGCCTACTGCCAGAACTACCCTGAGACTCACTAGGCCTCTTCAGTCTAGACTTTGATCGTATTCGGATTGACTGTCATTCAACAATTGCTCGATTCAGATTAAGGCAGCTCGTAGTTTTGAAAAACTACCCAGGTTAGAAATGACTAACCTCGTTTGAGTCTCTATGTTCAGCCCATCTTCAAATCTCCTGCACTTGTCTTCCTCAGTAAGAATCAAGGCAGTAGCATATCCTATCAGTTCGTTAAACTTTATCTTATACTCTGCCACAGATAAACTGCCTTGTTTCAGATCCAAAAATTCCTTCATCTTTTGGTCCAGGTAGATCTTGGGCATATAGTTCTCTTTGAAGACTCTCAAAAAGTCTTCCCATTTCAAGTTACAAGACCTGGTGGTACTGCCTGGAATACTCTTCCACTATTGGTAGGCTGGGCCTTGCAGTAAGCAAAATACATACACAAACTTCTCGTCTGACTCGCAGTCCATCTGATCGAAGACTCTCTCCATCCTCTCTAGCCATCCTTCGGCCTCTGCAGGGTCTGTACTTCTGTAAAAGTCTACAGCTCCCTGCTTTTATGGTTTATTGTACCTCCGTTCCCTTCTGTCGGGAATTCTTGGAGGCATTCTCTCCGGTCGTGACACAAAAGACTCCCTACTGGCTCCTACTGATTTTAGGTTGTTTATGTCAGCTGATCTTCCCACTTGATCACCTATAGTAGACGACCTATAATAGACAATAACTTCGATTACTATTCGCATTTCTCACTTCCATGCCTAACATTCCTATATGTCCCAATGGATGCTAACCATGCTTTGATACCAACCACTGTAGTGCCCTACTCCCATTAGCCATTTGCTCAGACGCCAGTCAGACGTTCATGTATGTGATCGACGAAATTGGCACGCTAACTATATTACTTTCACTTAACTCATGGTATCATAATTTAAAAACATAAGAATCACAATATCTAAAAACCTAATTCCTCATTTCATTTTATAAACAAAATGTACATTGTAGCTTTAGAACATCATCCATATAGGTACAATATCAATTACCTATCAAAGTCTACTACTTTGTTTACAAAACATGCTACACACATGAGGAATTAACAAAAATAGTCTAGATCCTTCAGTCCAACTGACTGACTTTTGATCCATGTCTTTAATCCAAACGCAGTACTAGTTCTCTTCTAAATTGACTTAGAAAATATATCATCTCTCTCAAACCTAAAATGTCAACATTGCAATTTTAGGTAAGTTTTGTGAACTCCGTGAGTTAACCATCCTCGATAGTTCACCCATATCACATAACACACCATTCTCATCATTTCATTTATCATCATGTAACATCGCAAAACACTTTGTTCAGAAAAGTTCACATAAATCATTCAACACAATTCAACAATACATTGCAATCACTCAAATCATACATATCATTTGTACATGCAATTTCATGAGACTCACATTCGTTTATTACATTGTTGTGACCAAGTGCCTTTTTCGTTGTTCCGTATCTGTTATGGATACCGGGCTCATTAATACTATCCCTTATCTATTGGGAATACAGGGCTCATTTTACATAGTAAGCCTGAGGCTCTGACCACTTCTGAGCTTTAAGCTCTTTTTACTAGCGACCAAGTCATAACTGCCTTTATGTTTCATACATTCATGTAATGAAATGCACTACACTTATTCATTCATTTTGTTCGATCAATCACGTTCACATTCTCTTTCTCATTCATATTTGTCATCGGACCTTGATTTGGCATTCAACATTTAAATGTTGAGAACATTTATTCAATCAATTCACATTCAATGAGCACTTCCAATATATTATTCATGTGTCAGATGTCTCGGACATTCAATGTCCGTAATCAGTATATACATATCACATAATAATTCAATACATAATTTAACAAACACACAATCAAGGTGAGACCATCTTAGGTTACTCACAGTTTGCTTATTGCCTTGAAGTCTTGGCAACACCTGGAAGCGGTTGCTCAATGTGCTTTTCTAAAATATGCAAACATACATATTTACCATTACTACTTTGCACATTCACATGAATACTCGATGTATATATGTCAAGTATAATGCATGTTCAATGACAAATTCCTGGGTATATTTCCTTAATACATATCTTAGAATCAATTAACATCATCTTCCAATCATCCATTAATACCTATCACAATTTGTCTACTTTAATCACCTCATTCAACATCATCTAGGTTCAATCAAGATCTCATTCAAGCCTAAATACATCATAGGAAAGCATTGATAAGTCAATATATTATATATATTTATGATTTTGGGACAATAAGCATAAATTTCGTTGTGGATGTCGGATTAAGGTCATTCAAGTACGCTTTCAAAGAGGACTTAGAGTTCTACAACTTCCGTGAAGACCCCAAAGAGAGATTTTATTGTTAAAACAAAATTGCACATTTATGTAGATGTCTAAAGAATGTCCGCCCAGCGGACTTATGTCGCTCCAAACTGACATGAACGAGGTTGGAATGTTGGAATTCCAGAGAATGTCTACCCAGCGGACTTATGTCCCTTCAAACGGACATAAATAGGGCTGGAATGCTGAAATTCTAGAGAATGTCCACCCAGCAGACCTAAAGTGCACTTAACAGACATCTACTGGCCATTTTCCATATTTCCAACTCCTACATTCACATCCAACATATCTTATGAAAACTTATGTCACGACTCAGAACCACATCAGACACATGACAACTGCCACATACCCGGGCTAAGGATACTCACAGTACTCTTAACTCGACTATGCAAGGCTAACTGGATATCTTTAAAAACATTTGGACAACACAGAGAGGTTCACACATAAGGTCATTTGCAAACCATAAGATAGTCAAGAGTTAATTTACAAAATTATGAAGCATATCAATATAATCATGAGCCACTATACAACAAAAGTACAAAACAGAGACTACCCATGTGTGGTAATATAACAAAAGTACAAAACAGAGACTACCCACGTGCAATAATACCCTGAAAATGACAAAAAGACTGTACGATCCACTTAGAACTTCAAACTGACAAATTAACCTGCATGGTTGGGAAGCGGAAGGGGTGAGTACACTACGTACTCACTGAGATGAAAGAAACATATTTCACAAATAGAACCCGACACACACAAAAACGGTCTAAATAACCTATGGACGGTTTTACACATCTAACATGCACATAACCACTTATAAAGTGAATATGCACGACATAAAAACACATAGAGCTAGTCTATGACTCATGCCATACTAGTTAGGAACCATATAGGCCTAGCCTATTTATCACTCTTTCAGTGAACATAGGTTTTGGTTCCAGTGCTCGTGAGCATAAAAGCGTTATATGTAGAAGTCAAATCTCGTCAGGAAGCCAAATCTCATAATATGCCAAAACAATTATGTATGTCACCACTAGTCGGCCAAACTAGTGTGCACACCCACCGAATCCCAGTTTTGGCTCGACTTTCATCTGTGTTGAGTCCAAACTATAGTCGACAAGAGCGTCATGACCCTAGGTGATGACCTCATCGGTGACCAGACCTCTAGGTTTGCAATCACCCGCGAGTCCTATAGAATGGCGCCGTTACAAGGACTCAACTTTTATGTACCAACATCAAGGGTACGGGAGTTTCTAAATCTGTTATGCCCAGCATGCGATTAGCCAATCGTTTCCTCACCAATGACAAAGAAATCATATATAAATATTAAGTACAAAAAAATCAAGTAAGGTACCATACCTTTATTTATTGGTCTAATCGATAACATGGAACCTTGCCATAGCTCTAAGCTAAATGAGAACACATAAATACAGCATACATGACTCAGTTATGCATATGTAAGTTTCAAAACGTTATTTCATGCAGTGAAAGTTATCTTTTGCATTCCAAGTGCAAAGTTATTCAAAAATATAGTTTCAAAATATACAACATTGTCCTTTGCACTTCAAGTATAGGTTTGTTGAAAACAATATCATTCCTCAAAATATGAAATAAAAACATTAGTTTCACTCTAAGTGCAAAGAGTTATTCAAAACAATGTCATTTATTAAATACATAAGTATACTGGCACCTATTTGAGAATCAATTCTACTATGCATTACCTAGGTTCAAAATTTACATACAAGTCACCATGCATGTCTTGGGATGTCCTAGTCCCATTTGAGAGATATGTTTTCCCCAACTCATCTCAAAAGAAGATGTACACTCCTTTACCTTCAACAATCCTCTGTACAAGCTCCTTGATCTACAACTCCCAAGTCTTTATACATACAAATGTAATGTACTTACTACTCAAATATATAACTTATATTTATACACCATCACATAAGTGTATAAAACTCAACCCTTATTATTCTCATAATATTTCTTTTGCATTTTTCAAGGCTTTTAATGCCATGATCCAATACTTACACATTTCAAAGCTTAATTGAGCACATTTTTATCCGAGCACATTAGGCCAATACTCATCAATCTAAGCAACAATTCAAGTTTACTCTTAAGTAAACATGAAAGCCTCTTTTCAATGCACACCATCAAAATCCTTAAATCCTAAGCCAAGTTCACTTGGGCATTTTATCAAACACCTAATGTGCATTAATTTTAAGTTATATTTTCAAGACTTTATCATAGTAATTCATGCTCCAATCTTGGTATATAACAAGCACTGCCAAACAACAATACATTTCACCACTCCATTAACTCCAATTCCCCTCATTTAATCCATATTCATCATAATTATAACACTCATCACATTAATCAATTTTCACCTATAATTTAGGCCAAGCCTTATTCCATATACATCTTCTTGATTTTTTTCATCAATTCACATTATAAAGACACAATTAACACCACAGAATTCATTTAAACCATCAATTTCGAAAGATATTCAAAATTTCACAACTTTCACCAAAGAAAAGGGCATTTTGGTTTTGGCTTAAGGAAAATTCTCCATGAGTCATTTCATTCATCTAAACCATGTTTCATATATATTCAAGCATGGAGAACAACATATCTTAACACCAAACTCAAAATCATAATGTAGAGAGAGATGAGACAAAATTTACCTAAACTTTCCTTTGGTGATATCTTCAAATCCTTTGAAAATTTTTGAAATATAATGATAGATTTGAGTTCCTTGACCCCAAATTAACTTAGAACACCTTGTTTTGGGTTAAAGAATCAAAAACTTGGTGAAAATTTGGTGAGGGCCTAAACTTCCTCTTCTCTTCCTCTGTTCTCCTTTCTTCTCCTTTCTTTCAATTAAAACAAAGTGTTTCTAATTTCTAATGGTGAGGTGGACGGCCATAAGGTGAAGAAGTGTCTAGAATGTTGACTCTTCTTTGATCAAACATGGTGAAATTACCATTTTGCCCTTAGCTTATGTGAAATTACCATTATACCCTCCAACTTTTCCTAAATTTGAAATTAAGCCTATGATTTGAGAATGACCAATACTTTTATTTTTGTTTTGGTCCTCGGATCTTTGAATATTATAATTAAACCCCTTAACTTTATAAAATTACATAGTCCTCCAAAAATTGACAGATTACATTTAAGTTCCTTAACTTTTAACAATTTACAAATAAGCCCTTATGTACATCAACTTTTCCAATTAAGCTTTCTAAGTATCCAATAAGTCTATAAATGATGTCTAATCACCTCTAAGGCATTAGAACACATTTAATTTGGCCACCATGGTCGTATCCATCCAATGGAATTGATTTTACACACTTAGAAGCTTATATGTCAGAAATCTCCGAGATTTCGCATACTGATGAACTCTAAGTTAATGGAAGGGCATATAGCATTATATATCACTGACATAAATACCGAAACGATTCAAATTGAACTCATATACAACCATGTATATGTCAATATACAGTAATATCTTCAAGTATAGACTAATACAAAAAGGGCTCAAAAAGTCCAATGTTACAATCACCTTAATATTTGAGGGCAATAACCTAGCTAGGATCCTCACCCATAGCCTCCAGTACCAGCAAATCATTAGGTTGACTCCATAGAGAGCACAAGCACTTGTAGTTGACATTCCACACCTCCATACCTCCAACTGACTCAAGTCACCAAATTGGAGAAATATAAGGGTTAGATTCTGGAAGTGCAACAAACTATTAAAGAGGGATAATAAGATCAGATGGCACAGGTAACACAATTAGAAGTGTAGGATCATGGATGAAGGGGGTACTCATTCAGATCACAGGATAATTAGGTTTCACCTCTACTAACGTGAGCCATTACATCATAATCGACTCCTTAACAACTGGATTTTCCAAATATAATAGAGGGAATATATGATAGCATACAAAAGGATAACACTTTTTCCTTCCAAATGGATCCCTAGATAGAAATAGAGAAAGAGCATATGGATGACCATATATTAGGCTCTTTGCTTAATATCATTACTTAGATCAACTTGGAGTCTCAAAACGTTTGACAATGATTTTTTTTATTTTTATCTTCATGTTTTCTGTGTTTTTTTATAGTTAGCAAGCGACTAGCCTTACTAAACTATATTATTATATTCTTATTTTTATTTTTATCATTTATTATTAATATATTGAATTATAAATTTTTCATAGTTATAGTTAGCTTAGGTTTCTTTCATTTTATTGTTATTGTTTGATGCTATATTTTGTTTTATTTCATGATTGCATAGATGATAGTGGATGGAATTCGTGGTGCAAATAAAAACTTTTAGATTATAAAATAGGGAAGTATCAGTTAACTTTACCTTTTTCTTCATGTCAATTGTTTTTGTATTCTTTTATGGGCTTTATTGTGTACATTAAGGACATTGTACATCTTTAAGTGAGGGGAAAGGGTATTGTGCTTTTGATACAGATTTAATTATCGTTCAAGCAAGTTTGATTATTCTTTACAAATATCTCCAATTTGCTAATTCTTATCTTAAAGCATTTTTAATTGTGTTAATCATTGAATTAAGCTAGAATATGAAAGGATGAAAGCATAATTAGATGATTTTTACTTGCCCCATTATAAATAGACATTTTGCTTATCAATTTTAAAGAAAGTGCTTAGGATTTTTCACACATAAGCGTAAATTGTGAGGTTTTAAACCTTAGCCTTTTCTTTAAACAATGTTAACCCTATTACAAGTCGATAACGATTTTTGTTAGTAGCTTAATATTTATATTTGCGCTATGAAGGATTGTAGTTACTTGAATATATAAGATTTGATTTGACAAAGAAGTATCAAGAATGAGAAATGGTGTGAGCTTATGTATTGAAGGTTATATCTTCTCATTTGTTTGCTACCAATGATTCATATATTCTCCTCGTAAACTCGTAAGAAATAAATTTAGAAATATTTTTGAAATGATCTTAGTCAAAAAAAAAAGAAAAATATTTTTTTTAATTTGTTATAGTTATGATAAAGAGAAAGATAACATAATTGTGTTATTCAAGATTTTTACACCTATTTACATTCTAATCAGTGACTTAAGCTACATCAGTTCAAATTTTTGTATAATCTTTCTTATGCAATTTCCTTCATATTGATTAACCCAAAATCTATCTTTTCCATACCTGACTAAGACCTCACTACACCTTGACTTAAAGACCTCTTGATTTTTGCTTCTAGTTTATTTTATTAAAGTGGAGATGTAATATATTAACAAGTTTATGGTTAAGACTCCTTTTATGTATTGAATTAAAATTTTCATTTATGTTCACCCTAAACACTTAAGAGTGAATAGAGTGAATCTTTTATGTGAAGGCAATCAATCCTATGGCACTTGATTTCAAAAAGTTATAAATATCATTTATGGTATTTGCTTGTGAAAATCTATTATGTGATTATTTGATTATAATTGTATTTTGCTTAAAACTCTTGAGGCGTGACATTTAAAGAATGAATAGACAAGATGAGATAGAGGAGGGGGTTAATATTGAGAATAGTCGATATGTTTAAATTATTATTTGCTCAAGGAAAGGTAAATGCTTTAAGTGTGGGAAAGTTGACAAGTAGTGATTTAGTCATAATTTTAGCCACATATTTAATGCATTTTTTATTTATCTATGTATTTTTTATTGATTTTGGAACTTAAGTTGTTCATATTTTGTTTCAAGTCTAATTTAAATACTTGGGAATGAATTTAGACAAGTTTGGAGCAATTTGAGTTGTTATGGAAGCATGACAATGTACATGGCCACTAGGAACATGCCTTGTTAAATAGCAAGAAGGCCCTGTTGAAGATACAAGCCTGTGTTTGTGCATATGTTAGCGCTAAAAAGGGTTGCATATATATTTAAGAAATATTGCCATCAAAACATCCGTTCATCTTTTTATAATTAAAATTTCAAATTTTAAAAGTTAATATTGAGCAACAGAAGGAGGACGCTCTAGAAGCATTAAAAAAAACCTTAAACTGGCACACACCATGAGGAAAAATACAAAACAAAAAATCCCTTTGGAGTGCATTTTCATCAATCTAGAGTAAACTTTTTAAAGATTTGAGGGATTTAAATCTTGTCACCTTTGATTTTTAGCTTTTTCTTTAGTTTTACTGTTTCATTTTCTACGAGGAAGAGAAATTCCTTTTGGTATCTAGATGAGGTGAACCTTAGAATGTACTTTTATAGTTATTTCAATTTAATTTGAGTTATTATTTATTTTATTGAGATTTAATTATGGTTCTTCATTATTCTTGAATTAATATTACTGATATGTTGATCCATTTATGATTTCATGCAACGGAGATTGAGAAATTTATTATATTAATAAATCTAGCATAATTAAATGAAATTGCATGGAAACCTAAAGATAGATTAATATAAATATTTCATATTAAGGTCAAACCTAATAATGGAGTTTATAAATTGACTAATACAATTCGAAGAGTTTTATTTGGAAAGAGATTTCAATTAATTAACCTACAATTATGTTTTAATAGTCTTAAGAAAAGTATTAGCAAAATTGAGGAATTTTCACGATCTAATGAACTTTAGATTAAATTGATTAGTAAAATTATGATTACATGAGAAGTCCTAAAGTAATTCAAATTCCATGTACTATTGTTTTATCCATCTTGGTTTATTTTATATTGTTGACTTGTCCTTAGTTTATTTTCTTTTATTTTAAATGATTTATCAACATGGCAATTAGAAAAAAGAAACATTTCATCTGCAAAACATAAACTACTAAGTTCTATCCTTTCACACTTACTATGAAATGGATGCAATACTATATTAGAGAGTCCAGCTTTTGGTCGCTAGAAGTCAACGGCAGCACCTCTAATGCTACAAAATTCCTTTTGATTTTTAGGGAGATAATAGGTAAGGAGATAAAACATATAGTAGGAAATGATAAAATGATGAGCTTTTTGTATGACAATTGGTTATAGGCTGGACCCCTATATATAATCCTTCATTCCAGTCTCCACAACACACTCCCACTAAATGCTAGTGATAAATGGCAATCAATGGAGCACCTTGCTTAGGGGTATGATGCCACTCACTCCACTCTTCCCCAACTACTCCCCCATCTCCTTCAAAATAGAAAAAATGTGATCTGGCCTAGGGGTGTAACAAATCAATTCGCAATATCCTCAAAAGCCTCCCTATTTGCCCCTATAACTCGGGAAATGAAATGGTTTAGAAACCGAATATCTTAATTACTCCCTATTTGGCCCTATAATTTACGAAATGAAATGGTATAAATTGATATGGTTTAGAAGCCAAATAACAAAATTCTCCTTTATTACGTGGATGGAAATAAAGAACGGACTTTTTAGCTCTAAACAAGACCACATGGACTGCTGCTTCACTTTGCAGCCTATGTAAAACACGAGTCTGGGGATCACATGTTGTCCACATGTCCCTACTCATCCAAGATGAGGAGCACTATGCCTAGGTGTAATTCACATGCCTCAATCAATGGAAGACAAGATTGACTGAGCCTTAAGGTTAAAATTCCAAAAAATAGGGGATAGATCTTTAAAATCTGCCAGAGTGGGGTGATATATGAACTATGGAAGGAAAGGAACCGAAGACAATTCCTCAACACCAGACAGGATACACAGGCTCTAAACAGAAGCATTCTCATCAAATTGAGAGAATTAATTACTCCACGGAATATTCATCAAGAAAGCAGCTCAACAACAGGGTCTCTACTTACAGACACACTCCACAGGTTTGCAAGGATTCATTTTATAGAGAAAAGCAAAATTGGAATCCAAAATTACATAGAAAGTAGCAGAAGGAATAAGAACAAAAATATACGAAGAAAAACCTCTTGAGCTTGAATTCCAGTCACGCACCAACAGCTCAGCCAGAAGGGTCAGACACAGCACCTAAACAACCATACAGGTTATCCAATACCGAGAGGGGGAAATTGCTCAATTTAGTACAATCCAACAACAAACAAAACATCATACGGTTGACCGAATACGACGGAGTCTTGAGTATTACCCATCCAGAAGCCAATTGGGAACACTACGGAAGGCAGGGGGCCATTCCAAGAACTAAGGCCAATCATTGACAAGGTGGACATAGAATATCGGAAGGCGAGTGGATCGATCCAACAACAACCAACCAAACCTGGACTGAGGATCATCCACAAACGACAATCGTGTGAGACCGGAGACTGGAGACGAGCCATCGGGAAGAAAACTGATCAAACATTGACTAGATGAGGACGACACCTACCCTACACATCCGGATGCTATTGTATAGCAGGATAGCCCCTACATATCCGGATGCTATTGTAAAACAGAAGGGCTGAGCTTTTGTTCATCAGCTTAGGGAGTAATAATTTTTGTAAATAAATTCATTTAATTTCCAAAAAGAAGAAAACCATGCTGAAATACTTTCCAACTCATATTGAAACAACGAAAACTTCGCAAAAACATAAGTTAAATTTCTGTCAACAATTAAGACTAGTGGCTGCCGAAGATTGTCGCAAGGAGGATATCATAATGTCATTTTCGAACAAATTTGTACGAGTAAAGATAATGAAGTTTTTTAAGTACATAGTCCTCAAACTGGTAAATAGAGAGGGGAAAAATACAAGGACTACATAATAGTTTCACCTTCCCCACTCGTATGGAAAAGACTTCAAAGTTCACTTATTCCAATGGAATCCTCGTACTCGCAACAAGGCTTGAAACAGTTTGGTTATGAAGGCCTTGAAATGCTCAGAATATTCACACAATATCCTACACAAGTTTTAGTGTAGTCCAACAGTAGGTTGATACCCATTACATTATTGCAAGTTGACCACAAGCAAATCAAATTCCGTCTCCAGAAATAACAGGTTCAAACAAAAGAACATCCAGCAAGTCTACCATTCATGTCATCACCTGGAAACGACTCTACCCAACTCATGCATCTGGTGTATCTGAACGGATTGCTGTTAAGAAATAGACAGTAATTGAATAAGAATATCTACCATGAACAAGAAATGACGACTAAAAAAAAAGTTTATAATTAAAACAAGGATAACAAAATCTCTGGTCTTTCTATCAATTGTAATGGCATGACTCATTCTACTTTTAACTTTTTCTATTGTGCTAGGAAAAAAAAAATTCATTAAAGCAATGCCAAGCAACTTTCATGAGAAATTCAGCTAACAAGATGGACTTGTAACTGTGAACATATTGTTTGAAGTTGACAGAAAAGGACTCGAATCAGTTATCTATTATAGGCCCTAGATTTCTGGTTATAGGATGCTGCAAAATAATATCAGATGGGCTATTTCCAAGGGTTTTTCTTCCTTTTTGACCTACTTTGGTAGGTTAGGAAGCAAGGGCTCATTAGAGACAACCTTGCTATTCCTTAAAAAAAGGAATTATATAAATAAAATTCGGCTTACTTTATTTCCAGCTTTGAAAAGCTTAAATAGATTCCACTTGATAGCCCTAACACTTCCTAACAACTTATGATAAAAGGATATAAAATTTAACTTAAAAAATAGAAATAGCAGCGACTAATTCAAATTCAAATTCAAAAATTAACTTATCTACTTTTCTATCTTCCTCTTTTTTCCCATGAGTGAGTCAAAAGGGAGTATCCGAATAAACTCCCCGTTGTCCGACTCGGCTGTTTGTTGTTGCTGACTTGCAACATTATCTTTTATAACTTCATTAGAATGAAACAGAAAAAGTTGAGAAATGAATTAAGAAACGTACTGAACAGAAGATTGAAAATTTGCAAGGTCATCATCAAACTTTTAATGCTGTATTGTTAATAAACAATGGCCTATTTGGAATTGAAGTCCAAAAATATTTTTGAATCCAAATTTCAAGGTATTCAATACACACTGTATGGCTGCAGTATCAATCCTGAATTATATGCTTTAACAACCAAAAAACAGTCGCTACGAAAATAAGAATTGATCAGAAAAAGAATCACCAATAGATTATTACTGTCCGATATTCTTGAATTTGTTTCAAACACAAATCAACAAAACATTATACTTTCTAAGGGAGACTATATCATGATCCAAGCAATCTTTTCTCTAGGAGACAAAGATGAGTCAAATATTCATGCATAACTCTAAATCCAGGAGTGATTCCTCCTCTTAAACATTTGCCTTTGGTTCCCCCAACCCCCCAACCTTTATCGCTTCAACTTCTGACAATCCCTTCATTCAAACTCCACTTCCTTCCTCACCTACACGAGACTTACTTGTCAAAACCTGGTACCAATTAGTTGGTGATCATGCACCTAAGGAAAAACTCAAGTATATCCCACAAGATTTGGGGCCCAGATCCTCAGTAGTTTCTCCACCCATTGAAGTGCTTCAAGCAATTGCAGGTCATTAGAAGTCTACTCCTGTAGACTATTTCATGGACAAGAAACCATCAGCCCTCAAATGAAACTCTAGGCTGAGGTAAAATGGGGCAAAATGTGATTAGAACAGATTTTAATCACTGAGGAAGATTACTTCCTATTCAGATTCATAAATGCCTCCAACATAATGAAAGTCCTAGAACAAGGCCCCTGGCACTTTACGCAAACCCATACTTCCACTAAGTTGGAAGCCAAGCATGTCCTCAAACAAAAAATATTTAGGGTAATTTCCATAATATCCCTCTAAATTATTGGTCAACAACAGGCCTTAGTTATCTGGCTAGCTCTATTGGAAAACCTGTGTCTTCATGAACATACTGTTGGGTTGAGAAGAAGTGATTATCCCAAGGTTTATGTGGAGATTGATCTAAACGAAACCCTACCAGATACCCTGCAAGTTGAGAGATTAGATGGCGGAGGAGGTGTTGATGGTGTATGAAATATCCCTATTTTATCCCTGGAAACTACCCCCGTCCCTCCATAACAAGACCTGGAAGCCAAAATGGAGATATTTACATCAAGTACTCGATTGGAACTATCTGAGATCCATTCTACAAAAACCTCACACACTGAACCCGTATTCATACAAACTTCCAGTGGCCTTGGCCAGTTACTAATGTCAGATGTTCTGGTTCTTGAGAACGTAGGACCCGACCAGCTCCCTGTTCCTGAGTCCCCCTCAATAGCTTTAAATCTATCTCCAACAGCACCTGATTTACCTAAACAAAAAATAGTTGAGGCTCCCTTTGCTTCCCCAGGAAAGGAGACCCTTTTTTATCAAGGGATCCCCCTTCCTCATCCTTAAAACCAGATGGTTTGCATACGGAAGCCAAGTCCCTAGCAACTTCTAATCTGAATTCAGCGACCATCTTCAATGATCAAATCTCCAGCAACTTCTGGTCTGAATACGAAAGCCCTGTCATTAGACCAACTTAATGCTCCCTCCGGCTCAAGTTTAGCACCTGGAAAATCCCAGAAGCCTTCCTCAACCCAAAAATCAAGAAGCAACCAACTAGGAAAGCCAAGAAAAAGGCTATTGGTAACCATACCCACTCCCCCCAATAATGTCTATCATTGCCTGGAATCTAGGACTTAATTGTCACAACAAACAACAAATTTTGTATGACTTATCATCAGCAGGAAACCTCTTAAGATTGGCCTCCTCGAGACCAAAATAAAAGCCAAGCATTTCAATGGTGGCCCTTATTTTCTGCACAAGAATTGGCTAACACTTTTCAGTCACTAATCCCACTTCAATGCCAGAGTCATTGTAGTCTTTGACCCCAGATAAGTCAAACTAGAATCTAGGGTGATCTGTGATCAGCTCATTCACCTAAATATAGCATTTATCAAGTCCAACACCAAAGCCTCGGTCACCTTTTTCTATGCCTATAACCTGGCATTACAAAGAAAATCTCTTTGGGATAAGCTTATTGACCTTGCAACTTCCATAATTGAACCATGGTCAGTACTAGGGGACTTCAACAATACCCTGTGACTCATGAAGTTGGTGGCCACTGCTTAACTAAGCACATTGCTGACGATTTCAGAGATTTTTTGGTGTAAACTGGTCATGGTGACCTTAAACGATGGCTTGCATTACAAAGTAATAAACAGAAAGACAGCTTGCTTCTAAGGAAAAAGCTTGACAGGGTTTTGGTAAATTCCCCCAAGTTAAGCATATTCAATTCAAGAAGACTCACTTCCATAACCCTCTTTGCTATAACCACTACCCAATAGAGGTTCTTAACTCTAAGGCAGGTGCTAAGAAAATCCCTTTGAAGTTCAACAACCATCTAGCATCTCACCCAAAGGTTATCACATCCATCACCAAGGATATGAATTCAAACATGTAAGGATCCAAATATTATGTTTGTGTGTCAAGGCTTAAAGCAATAGTGAACTCAAGCTATTGAACTCCAAAGTAGATAAGGACACTAAAAAAAATCAAGGACTCTAAAAGAAAGCTGCAGGAGATACAATCTGATATCACTCTGTTCCCAGGTGATAAATCCCTTTTACAATAAGAGAAGCTAGCATTGTAAAGATACATTTAATGCTCTCAACGATCACAATTCCCTACTAAAACAGAGATCTAGAGTTCAATGGTTATCAGAGAGTGACGAAAGCACTAGCTTCTTCCACTTATACATTACGAGCATAAGTAATCTCAATAGCATCAGCTCACTTTCAGACAAAAATGCTGGAATCATTAAATTCCAAGACAATCTGAAGTCTACGGCATTCAATTTCTTCAAAGCCTTCTTAGGCTGCTCCTCAAGTAAAGCTTCTCCTCCCAAAACCTTCTTTGCCTTTATTAGTCACTCCATCTATACTGACCAAGTTGACCTTCTAACCAAACTCTTTACTAAAGTTGATCTTGAGCAATCTACATTCAGCGTAGAAGATAACAAAGCCGCTAGACCAGATGGTCTTAATGCCTTCTTCTACCATCTTAAAAACGTAATTGGCAATTCAATGTCAAAGCTATCCTAGAATTCCTTCACTCAAATAAACTCCTTAAGAAAATCAAAAAAACCTTTGTCTATTTGGTACCTAAGATCCACCCTTCATTAAAGGTTTATAGACCTATCTCTTGTTGGAATGTCCTAAAAAAATCATCTCAACATTGTTGGCATCTAAACTCGAAGTGCTCAATTCCCTCATTAGCCCACATCGGGGGCATTCTTCAAAAGTAAATATATTGGTGACAACATTCTAAATTGCTTGTGAGCTCTTTAAAAGCCACAACAAAAATGCCACCATTAAAGTTGCTCCTTCAAAATAGAAGTCGAACGGGAATTCCTATTGGATATGTTGTTAGTTTTTGGATTTCTTGAGCGATTCAACACATGGTACACAACAACTCAGATATTCAATGGTGCCGAAGGCCTTAGACAAAGCGACCCATTATTCTCTCATCTATTCTTACTCTGTATATAAGTGTTCCTTAGACTAATTGCTATCAATATTTAGAAAGAAAAGCAATTCTAGTACTATTTCAAATGCAAGAAGCTCAAATTTTTCAATCTCACTTTTGAAGAAAATCTGCTTCTATTTCACAGGCCAATAAGGAATTTGTCAAGCTCCCTCCAAACATTGAGAAAACTATCAAGCCTTAATGTCAACATAACCAAATGTAACTTATTTGTATATGCTTAGCTTTATCACTTTGCCAACGAGATTCTTAGATCCTCTAGGTTCAAACAAATTCAGATCCCTTCCAAATTACCAAGCACATAACCACCTCAAGGCTAAGCTTTAAAGAATGCCAACCACTCTTTGATGTAATATACAAGAGAATGGGATCTTGGCACAACATGTTTCTAAGCTTTGCAAGAAGACTTAGCTTGTTCTTTTAGTCATCAATAGCTTATAAGTTTATTAGTGTTCCCATCTCTTCCTACCTATCAATATCACTAAAGCAAAAGAAAGGATCCTAAAAAGCTTTCTATGGTCAAGCAAGAAGATCATTTCCTCAGGCGCAAAGGGAAAATTGATATATGTTTGTCGACCAAAATGCATTGGTGGTCTGAGAATTAAATCTATCTGAACTATAAACAAGATCCTCCGATTAAAAATAATTTGGAAGCTACTTGTGGACCATGAGTCCCTATAGGTGATGTGGATCCACATAGAATTCCTAAAAATAATTAGGCTTTTAGAGTTCATTCCCAAATCCAACACCTTCTAATGACTCCAGCAAATGTTGAAACTTGTGGCCCGTATTAGCTTCCATATCAAGAGTCTAGTTGAAAATAAGAAAGGAACTTGGCTTTGGTATGATAGACTTTAGGGCTCCTCCACAAACATCTGATGAATAACATCCCTGGAAACTCCAAGGTACATCTTATCATTCATGGGAATAAAAGGCCAATCTATACCAATTGAAGTTGCACTAAAATCATTTTTAATCTTCCAACAAACCATCAAATCCAAAAAAAAAGAAGATAAAATCCTCTGGCCAAGGCACAACCCTGTCATCTCCATTGATGGATCTTACGCAAACATTTTTGAAGAAAGTAGATCCAGAGTTCCTTGGTACAAGCTTGTATGGTTCCCTAAAATCATCCTTGACACTACTTTTGGGTGTTGGCTAGCCATTAAAGGTAGACCCAGCAAGAAAGAAAGAGTATACTTCTACAAATTCAATAGCTCTCAATGCGTTCTTTGAAGTAACTACCATGAATCCATTCACAAACTATTCTTTGATTACAAGTCCATTTCTCTAGTTTGGAACTTACTTTGAGAGCTATGTCAAAGTTATTGAGTTCAAAGATAGCCCCAACTAAACTCCATTCCAAATGTCCTACTGATCTTACAACATTCAAGTTGGTATACAATTGCACTATCTATGCAATTTGGAAGGAAAGGACAGGTAGGCTCTTCAAGAGTGAGCAACAAGACCTACCTATTTTTACTATAGTCCCTACTAGCCTTAAACTCAAGTTTGGCATTTACAATAGCATGAATAATAGACGGAAAAGCTAAAAAGTTGGTCTATGTGTGGTTTGGAAGTGTTGCACCTCAGTTGGTTGTATTTCTCAACTAGCAGAAGATTCAGATCTTCTCATATATGTACTAAGCTTAGGCCCTTCATTTAGTCTCATCCTAACTCTAAGCCTATTTTATATATAGTCAGTTCCAAATTGCTATCTTTCCTTTTGTGTAATTCTACTAGATAGCTCATAGTTTGCCTTGTGCTTTACCTTGTAATCAACTCCTAGTGTTTTTTTTTTTTTTTTGTGAAAAGGGGGTCAAAACCAACCATTACATGACCCGCTTGAGGCAGGTTTGTGGTGTAATAACACCAGTCAAATCTTGAAGTAAGAAAGAAACTAAAGACCTCGGAGGATCCTATAGCCAAAAATCATGACCCTCATGCTCCCTGGCTAGGTTTGCTAAATGGTCGGCACAAAATTTGCTTCTCCGTAGACATTCCTAGTGATTTTAATCAATACTATTTAACTTTTCCCAAAAAAACACCATACTTTCCTAGCCTATAAGACTAACAATCAAATTATAGATCAAAACACCTTTACAAGTACAATAATTGGTTCTTGAAAAGGAATATTGGTTAGTGCAACTAGTAGCATGGAAAAGGAAATATAGATTTAATGTTGCAACAACAATCATGGAAAAAAAAAGAAAGATTTTCCCTAAAACAAGCATGTTAAAATGCACATTGGCTAGTTAAGATAATTTTATCAATTCCACAAACCTGAAACTGAAAATCTGTATGGGAAGATCAATTTGCACGAGCATGATGACCAAAGTTTTCCTCAAACATGATCATAAATTTAATAGATAAAAATATACAAAGCTATGAATGACACCCAACTAAGGCCACCAATGCTGAGACTAATTAAATGAATGAGGTCACTAAATTGCTTGAAGAAAAATATGAAAAGGGCCTAAGGTTGCCAAGATGTAGAGACTAACAAAATCCCAAAAATAATTTTCAAATCAAAATTCACCTTATTAAATTAGCTCTTGAAATAGACAAAATGATGCAAAAAAATTTAGTCGGATATATTTACCTCATTAGGTTTTCTTATTAGCGATTAGGTCGACCATGCTATATAGTGCAGAATGATGGCCCATCAAATAAGTGCATAGTCATAAGCTAATAGTGGCGGAAATGAAGATGTTCCGTTAAAAGAAGTGCAACCTTACTAGAAGAGATAAGGTCAAGAATGTATTGGTAAGAAACAAATTAAAGTTGGCCAGTATTAATGAAAAACTAAGAGATGAGGCTTAGGTGATTCGGACATTTAAAAAGGAGAAACCCTAACGCTCCAATGAGAAGATGGGAAAAAATAGTACTTAGAGATTATAAGAGAAAAAAAATGAATGCCTAAGAAGAATTGAGAGGAAGTGATCAAAAAATGATATAGCTTTGCTACAACTTACCGAGAATATGGCCTGCAATCGAAAACTTTAACATACTAAAATACAAACAAAGGATCTCACATAGAGAAGTCTTTTTCATTCGCTTAGGTCTTTTAATCATTTTTCTACGATTCTTTCATGTTATAGATAGCCTTAATTTTTTTGATTACATAGTACTTCGCTCCTAATTATTTAGCCTAAGCAATTTCTTACTTAGTCTCATTACTTTTTAGTAATGGATAATTTGATTTATTCTTATATTTGTTATTTTTATGGATTATTTATGTATTTATTTATTTTCATCAATCTGTCAAGATAAAGAAATGGTCCTACAAAGGAGGCTTTTTCACTTCATTCTTTCAACCTTTGTCTAGCTTCGAGGAAAAGAAAGCATCGGAGGAAGATAGATCCCTTTCACCAAAATGCTATTTTCTTTCTCTTTGAAATGCTAAGCACTCCTTGCACGAGCTCTAGCCCTATTCTTTATATATCCTAGTTAGATTTGCTAGTCCGTCAGCATTTGCAACTCACTCATTCTAAGCCTTGTAATCCCTCTAAGCTTTGTCTTTTTTCTGGTTTGTATATGTATTTACTTATTTTATCTTTTTTTTAATCTTTACCATGTTCTATATCCAGTAGTATACAACCTTATTATTACCTAGTAGAGAGGTTGTTTCTGATAGACCGACATGTAATGCAAAATAATAATACTATA
>JANZXP010000196.1:32874702-32885326 GCA_027576715.1 Erythroxylum flavicans
ATATAACCTATATAATCATAACTCTTCACCAGGCATTATTTTTCATTTCATTCCCATTACCTTTTTCTCATTCCCCCCAAACAAGCATCCCCTAAAAATTATTGTTATTTCATTATTTTGATTTTTAGAGACTAGGTTAAAAATATACAGTACAACTGTACAATATGACAATTGACTATTTTATAAATTTTTAAAAAATTAAGGATTATTTTATAAATTTAAAAAATTACTTGAAACAATATCTAATATTGACTAGTATCAATTCAGTGTCGTACTAAAATCTAATCTGATACTAAACTGAGTGCTGTATTCGCATCATGCTTTTAATACATCATAAGAGCGACAAAACCGCCTTATTGAATATCTAGAGATGTGATTTAAAGCAGTTGATACTCATCTTCAGCACATCTTTTGAGAAAAGCAGGTTTAACACCTAGGAGTAGTAGCAGTAGTTAGAATGGAAGAACATTCCACGGATAAGCACAGAGACAGGGAGGACAAGCTAGCCGCAATCCGCGGACTAAAGAAGACCAATTTTACTTCTCTCCTCTTGCTTTAACATAACCCGACCATATCTTATCCTATGTTTGCTAGTACTAATTATAACTTATTAAAAGTTGCCAACATGTGTTTCTCAGACAAAAGCAAAAACAAGAAGTTGTCAACACGTTTTCCTAGTACTCATCTTCTAAAGTTTTCCATGCAAATCTTAAATGAATCAGCAAAACTTTTAATCTTTGCCTTAGTGAAATATGCGCTAGATTTCCTGTCTGTCGTCGTACACTTACCTTTCTTATCTTCACATTTCCTTGCATCCAAAAAATTCACCATGGATTAAGATTGAACTAAGGTTTTAAATAGTGACAAGAATAGCAAATTATATTGCTGTCATTCAAGTAGAATTGCTGCTATCACTAAGCGCTAAAGTTCTTAAACTGCAAGAATCATCAATATAGTATTATTAAAGCTATAACTGTGTGGTCAGGGAATGCAATTAAATGCCTTGTCGGTATCTGCTAGGCCCCAAGTCCTAAATCTCGACCCAAATCGGAAGAGCAGATCAGTTCATCTCCTTTTGCTAAAAGGTAAACGACATTAAAAGGGGATGCTGCAAAGAGATGAAGCTGATTATCTCATATAATGGTGGTAAGCAAAATTTCTACATGAAAGCTGACACAATGAGCGAGAAAAAAGTTTCAGAGTCCCCACCAGTGATGCTTTCATGATCTCAGGTTCAACTGCCCGAGAAAAGCAAAGGGCATGGACAAGCCACCTGGGGAGGCTAAAAAAACCTTCAAAGGAGTGGTTAGTGGTCCCTTGCGTTCAATAAAAATTTGCCTGTAAGGTCTTTTTATCAATAATGGAGAGTCACTGGGACCTCACGGAGACAGACAATAAAACATGCAGCCAAAAGGCTTCGCCTAGATTGCTATTTCATGCTAATATACTTAGAACTCCATCGATTGTTCTAAGATTAACTATAAATTTGTATAAATAGAGATAATGTAAAAAGTAATTAATTTTTTTTGTCTATTTCTAGTTGAATAAGTTATTAGAACTCTCTTGAATAAATTTATTAACCTTTAAACTAGCTATTAAAATTTTTAATTGTCTTTTAAGGAAGTTGCTTGACAAAATATTAGCAAGATTTTTTTTTGCTTTTTTCATTGCACAGATCTTTAAACCAATTAGAGAAAATTAAATATTTATAAAATTTATTTATGCCGGTGCAAGAGATCTAATATTTGTTTATAGAAATATTATTGGGTCTCTTCATCACAAGTCTTATAAATATTTAACCAACACTAATAAAGTATTATTTTCTCCACCAATTTTTAATTCACTTAATTAAATTATTTATAACGTTACTTATTATCTTTATAGTAAATCAAATTTTAATTTTTAACGTTGATTTTTAAAATGATAATTAATAAATATCCCACAAGAATAGAATTTTTACACCCTCGCTTAGATAAAAATTAATTATTATATTTGTAAAAAAATATTAAAGGTTAAGATAATAAAAAATATTATTGTATTGTTTGACTCTCGTAAATTATTTGATCCAAGGATAATCGAATTATATCATTTGGTTCTATAAAGCTTTTGATACCGAAAGATATCGAACACATATAGCACACGAGATACATATCCAATATAATTGCGCATATCTAATAACTTTACTAACATGAATGAAAAAATTGAGTGCTTCAAAAAGAATTATAATATACCATGTTTCATTTGACAGTCTCACTACCTTTGAACTGTTTACTAAACTATGTATTAAATTGCAATCAATAATTATATTTTCTCTTACTATATGCTAAACTATATTAGAAACAATCTTTACACGATTAAAACTTATATCCCTTATATCTTATAAATCTAATCAATATCTCAGGATGCCTGAATATATCAAGAGACATAGGATCAATTACACTATAATATGTCTAATAAACTATAATATTCTTAAAGTTGAAACAAATCTTAATGCTTTCACTTGTATTATAATAACACAAAACAATCTATATTATTGAGAACGAAGTGGTGATCATCATCTATAAATAATGTAGTTATAATTCATCAAAAGAAAATTATATTTGGAGACTAACAGTGTTAAAGGATTTCAATTTACCCTTATTTAAAACATGTTTATTAAACATAGCAAGATGAAGTCCTTTAGTTAGAGGATCAACCAACACATGTTCAATCAAAATATGCTATACTATAATGTTAACTTTTTGTGCAAGTTCATTTATAGTTAAATATTTGACTTATAAATACTTGAACCTTATGATATTCTTATTATTGTGATTTAACAACACTAAATAAAGATTATCATAGTATAAACAAATAGGTCTAGCAATTAAATCAACCACAAACAATTCTTAAATTAGATTTCTTAACTAAATTGCTTGTTTAGCAACCCTTATAATATTCAATAAACTCGTCATGTATAGTAGACGAGGTCACAAATGTTTGTTTGATACTTTTCCATGAATAACATTATTTGCTAATGTAAATATGTAACTTGATATGAACTTTCTATCATTTAGACACATAAAGATTTTATAATTCATTACAACAAAATATGGAGTTTAAAGACACAAAAGTGGAGTTTTTAAATGCTTTTTTGTGTCTTAAAAATAATTTTAGACACTTTATAAAGCATCAAAAAATAAGTGTCATAATAACTATTTTCGATAGTTTTCTTATACACATAGATGCATCGAAAAAAATACATTTTTTTACACATCTAAGCGTCGAAAATCTATTTACACATAGATAGATCGAAAACATACATTTTAGACAGTTATCAGCCTCGAAGACCCAAATTGCATTGCTAAACTATATGACCATTTTTATCCTCTGGCTTCAAGAATTATTCAGCCCCCATTGATTTACTTAGAACTCCCTTTCGTCGGGCCATTAACACTTTAAAATTTATAAGAAACGATCTTCTTGTCATTATTAAACGAAGAAAGATCGATATGATAAAAGGAAAGGCATCAACTACACAGGACATATCATCCCACATATTGACGAGAAGTTTTGAGTACAGAAAGTACATGAACGAGAGCGACATCGCAAACAAGATCTTAGCACTATTGATTAGTGGACACGACACTGTTAGTGCTGCCTATACCTTCATTGTCAAGTCTCTTACGAAACTCCCCACATTTACGAGCTTGTTTATAAGGGTATTACTCATTATTATTAATTCTTGTCATTTTGATTTGAATAGTTACAGTGCAGTTGTTTTTGACTTTTTGTTACATGTATAGAATAAGTGGAGATAGCAGAAACAAAAGCATAAGGAGAGTTGTTGAACTGGAATGACATACAGAAGGTGAAGTATTCATGGAACGTAGCATCTGAAGTCATGAGACTTGCTTCTCCTCTTCAGGGTACTTTTAGAGAAGCCATCAATAACTTCATTTTCAATGGTTTCTCAATTCCAAAAGGCTGGAAGATACTCGTAATTCACTAAATCAAAAGTCTAAGTAATTAACAGTTTTGATAAGAATAGATAAATTTATCTTGTATGCATATAGCTGTATTGGAATGCAAGTTCAACATATAGAAGTCCAAAGTATATACCTGAACCAGAAAAGTTCAATCTAACTTGATTTGAAATAAATGGACCTGCACCATACACATATGTCTCAGTTGGTGGAGGACCTCAGATATGTCCTAGAAAGGAATATGCCAGACTCGAAATATTAGTGTTCATGCATAACTTGGTGAAAAGATTTAAGTTTCAGAAGCTAATTCGTGACGAGAAGATCTTTGTCAATCCCATGCCAATACCTTAAAACGGACTTCCCGTTCTTCTTCGTCCTCACACATCTTGATAATTAAGTTCAAAATCATATTATCTTTTATTCCAAAACTATTAATTTGTAAGAAATCTAGTCTCCACTATAACTACAAAGCTATAGTTATATATACATATATAAAGATGTGTAAGATAAGGTGAGAAATATTTACTATTAACTGTGAGTGTTACGATATTTCTATTAATGTGGTTGTAGATGCATTACAGTGCATGGCATGAGTATGTAATAAAGAGCCATTTCTGTCCATAAAATAAAAGAAAAACACAAAGATTTAATATGGATATAGAGGAAATAGTTTAGGTAGCTTTAACATATATATACTAACCTATCCTGTTACATACAATTCATAGTTGTTAATGCATGAATGTAGTATCGACACAGATAAACCGCAAGAAGATCATAACATTCAACTAGATACATGCAATCTTTGTTCATCACCATTAAATTGTAAAGAAATAGATCTTCGGGCTTTTAAAATGGCAATATTTTGTAATATATCAAGTAATATTTTTCATTCGATTTCCTAATATACTAAGGAATTGATTTCTGGTATACTAGTGTAATAGCCACTCATCGTATAAAATAGAGCAAAACACAAACTCGCAATCATCAACTGTCTACCATATTCGATTAGTTCAGGACAAGCATACACAAACCAGTTCACTATACTAAATAATTTGAAGGGAACAATTTGTATTAGTATATTATGTTGTCCTTTTCTAGTTTCTATTATAAATTATTCTGATTATTACGTAAAAACTATGCCTGAGACTGCTGGGACAAGGAATAGAAGATGGTGACGACATGACTTACCCAGAAGTAAAAAGTGGATCCTTAATTATGGTGGTTTAGTTGGAATTTCCTCCTGGTGAAAGTTCTGGGTTGTGGTAAGGCCAATATAACATTAAAAATAAGGAAGTTTTCAAAAATAGGTCACAAAAATGCCACATAAGACACCTTACTCAGAGTTAATAGTGCTAGTGTGACACTGCCAAATTTTCGACTAAAATAGCCTAACATTGAGCAGACTTGATAACGTTTAGACCTTAATCGAGTAGATTATATTGTTTGACCCTAAATTGATCAAACCCAACAACTGTTAGCCCTAAATTACGCCTTTAGCCCTGACATAAAGGAGTCGAACTTCTAATACCACTACTTTGGAGCTTGTTTTAACCTATATAAGCTTTTTTTCAATTTATAGACGAAATTTTCTTGGCTTTAGTTTTAAAACCTTTTGGCTACTCGATATATATCTCCTATTCTAAATCTCTATACAAGAAAGCTATTTTAAAACCCAACTACTTGAGTTCAAGATCTAAATAGGTGATTAAACCTAATATTGCTTGAATTGAGGTCATTTTAACCATTAATGAGAAGAATTCATCAAAAGTTATACACTTCTTTTGATTGATCCCTTTTACCACTAGCCTTGCCTTATACTTCACTTACTTGTCACCATTTTTCTTGATCTTGAACACCAATTTATTCTTTAGTTCCTTTTTTCCTTTTAAAAGCTTCACAGGCTCATCTATATCATTCTTCTTTAAAGAGTTCGTCTCTTCCTGCATAGCTTCTAGCTAGAGATCTCTTGTCCAGGTGTGTTTCATGTAACTCATCATTACCAAGTTATACTTAATCACTTTCAATGTGTGTTTAGTCAAACATTTCATCTCCTTCACCTGTAGATTGCTCAATAGTGATTGATAGATATTATAGAAGAATTAACAATACCATAAGATGAGCTATTGTGTGTAACCTTGCTCAATAGTGATAGATATTAGAGAAGAATTAACAATACCATAAGATGAGCTATTGTGTGTAACCTTATCTCCTCTCAGAACTCTTTTGTGTTCCTAAAATTCCACATCCTTGTTCTTGACCACTTTATACTTCTCTAAGTCATAGAGTCTGAAGTTGAATTGATCATCATCATAGCCAACAAATATTGAAGGTATTGCCTTTAAGTCAAGCTTCCGTCTTTTATCCTTAAATACATGTTTAAATACCTTGCGGCCATATACTCTTAAATGATGATATATGAGATCTTTACTTATCTACGCTCTCTCAATAATCTTAAAATTCAAGAGAATTAAAAGAGGTTGGTTGACAAATAGACTGCAGTTCTGATTGCTTTACCCCAAAATGTCTCCAGTAACTTAGACATTCTGAGCATGCAACGAACTTTCTCCACAATTATTTTGTTCATCCTTTCAATAGTACCATTATGTAGTGGAGTACTAGGTTCAATATTCTCATGTCTAATTCCATATGGCGTATAGTATGGTTCAAACACCTTGGAAGTATACTCGTCTCCATCATCTATTTATAGACACTTCAGTTTCCTTTTTTACCATGACATGAATCTTCTGGAAAGTTTCAAAAACTTGACACGTTGCTTTCAACATATGTACCCAAGTCTTCCTCGGAGCATTATCAATAAATGTAATAAATTTAGTGACTCCTCCTTAATTAGGCCACAAACATCTAAATGCGCTAGCTTTAATATCTCCGCTTCCTTGTAGATCTTCTATTGAAAGAGATTCTATTTTGCTTTCTTGCCAAGTAATGATCACAAGGATTAAGCAATAGGGTGCACTTGAATAGGATAAAGGATCTACTAACTAGCAACTTTAATTCCTTCTCACTTATGTGCTCCAATCATTGATATTTGGAGAAGTTTCCTCTTAAACTATGTATATTTATCCACCACCAAACACCTTTAAGTATGTCTTGTATAATGTGCAACGTAACTCTCCTTGAGCAACATCCATTGCTCTTTTAGACATTTTTCACTTCATATCCTCGAAATTTTGCATGAATCCTTCTTGATCTAATACATTTTTTGATAAAAAATTTATTCGCAAATCAAAGATGTGTCATACATCTCTCAAGGTCAATAAGCATCTAAATTTTGTTTGAACTTGAATATCACTCATACCAATAATCTAATTAAAACTTTGATTTTCCATCTTTACGTTCCTAAAGTCTCCACTCATGTAGTTTGAGAAATTCTATACTTTTAGAATACAATGATATGAAGCTCCCATGTTAATCAACCGCTCAAAACTCGAATCACTGACATAGTGACATTCACTTATCACATAAACTAGGGGCACCTCATCATCCATGTTTGTAGCAGTTACAGTTGTATTCTTATCATCTCCATTATTCTGATGATCTTATTTCTGATCCCTCTTTCACTTATAGCAAAACCTTTTAATGTGTCTTAACTTGTCACAATAGTGGCATGTCTTCACCTCTTTATCACTTTTAGATTTCGATCTGTTTTTAGACTTATCACGACCTTTGGAACCTTTGCTCTTGCTCCTTCCCCTACTTTTTTCCACAAAAGTCTGCACATTGTCAACTCCCTTCTCTTTCTTTAAACATACTCTCTTTATTACATATAAAAAGAGCACACTTTTAGGAGTTGAATTGCTAATTGTCACCATCAGTGTCTTCCAACTATCAGGTAGCAAACTCAATAGGAACAAGACTTGAAGCTCGTCATCATAAATGATCTTTATTGTAGTAAGCTTATTGATTATATTATGAAAATCACTCATATGCTCTAATATATATTTCCCAACTTTCAGCTTGAAGTTTGCTAACCTTTTAAATAGAAAGGCTTTGTTACGGGCGGTCTTCCTTTTATAGAGGCCATCTAGCTTTTCTCAGTGCTCAAAAGGATTTTGTTTTAGAGACATGGTTGAAACAAGAATTTAGAAGAAAATCCACTAAATTCAAACAAGAATTTATTAAGTTTAATCCCGAGCAATTAATCCTTGCTTAAAATATTATATCACCCCACAACTACAAGTTATCCACCAAGTTTTAGGATTGAAACCAAAGTTGATATATCAATCAACAAACTCTCAAATCAACCTAAAAAAATCAGAAAAAGGATTAGAATACTTTTCTACTTCCTCTCTCTTTGTTTTTCCTTACTTTTTAAATATTTTTGGTTGCATACTATAATTAAACCTACATTTTTTTTCTCTTTTATATTTTGAAATAGGTTTTTCTATATCATACATGGTCGTTTTCATGGCTCTGTAAGTGACTATGTCTCTTCCAGCATTGCCTATATCATAGATATACACAGTTATAAAGAATTACATAATTATCACACGTGATCGTGTATGTTATGAACATGGTCATAACACACGGTCGTGTTTGTTATGAAAACAGGTGTGTGTATGACCATGTATATTTTTACCTTTCACTCACGATCTTCAAAACACGGTTTTAAAGACTTAGACGGTTGATTCACACGATTGTGCAAGTAAAGAATATAGGCGTGTAACAACTTAAGTAAAGAACACAGACGTTTAACACCTTACACGGCCGTGTCTATTCAAAAAAGCCTCTTATCTTCACGAATTCGTCATCCCTACAAACCATAAAAGTGTCAACAATCACAACGTGGGGGTTAACATTCGACAGATAGACTCTTTTAAGAGTAACTTTACGACTAATCTTGAGGATTAGAACCTGATCTTTTCATAAGTTCTTTCATCTACAGCTTCAAAGCATTCACTCAACTCGACCCGCGGGTCTGATTAGCTTTAGTGGTGCTTTACGTAAACAACCAACACCTCCGTTATCTGAGGAAGTTTTATCACTAAAATAATTGCTCTCTGAAATGAAACTAGACTAACCCAATTCAGATTTTAGTTTAGCCATCCCTGAAAAGAATATTAGAGAGAAGATGACGAAGAATGTTTTGGCTTGCGGATTCTGTCTCAATAATTTCCTACACTATCGTTTTTGGGTGATTTATTAGGTTAGCAACGAAAGATGTAGATAGGGAATATGTTCCCTAGCACAATTGCTTGGTTCACATTTAGACGTCGTCTTCAAAATCATGGTTGGTTGTGACAAAGTTATACTGAAATTGTGTTCAGAACACTAGATAACTTAGGTTTTGTAGATATCGAACTGGGACCACAGCCAAAAGCCAGCAGCGCCACTGAAAGTTAGAGCACGTAAAAATGAGCAATAATTGTGAAGCAAATGGTGACTCAAGCCAAAACAAAAACTGGGATTTCTTGGCAGCACTACGAGAAATGGTTAACGTTGAGAAAACTACGTCAGTCATCACTATCCACGAATTGCATATATCTTATACTGCTTTATGAATCCAGCATCTCGTGCCCACTCACGTCCAGATTCTCCCCATGGTGACAACTCTCGTCAATTTTTACAAAATCAAATGAAAGAGAGAAGAGAAAAAAGTAATTAAAAAAAAGAAGAAGGTGGGAGTAAAATTCTAGCATCAAGATTTAATAAATCAAAGAATTGAGTTTTCTGCAATATAAAGGGGGATTAAGGTACATTAATATGAGTAATAGGTGACATGTTAATTAGGGCTTTTAGGATGTATTTTAGTTAATTTAGTTGATTTTATGATTAATAATTATTTTCAAGCTTTAATTTATTTGGGATTAAGTTATTAATAGCAGAAAACATTACATAAGAGTTATGGTGGATTTAAGAATTATTTAATTGAATGGTGTAGAGAGTTATTCATGCATAACTGAATGTTGAATTATTTGAAATTTCACATGTAGTCACACTTAAGCTTGTTTAGACTCAAGTTGAAATCGAATTCAACCAAATGGTCAGGACTTATGCCCGACATCTACCGTAAATATGTATAGGGCATTCTTCATACGTAGATATTACACAATGTATGATAAATATATGTGTGCATGTCATATCGTTTTATTGATAGGTTCCTAAAAATGGTATAATCACTACAATAAACAATACATTTAGAGACATTTTCTTTCGCGACGTTAAAAAAATCGTCGCCAAAAGTTATAATTCGCGATGATTTTACAAAGTCGTCATTAAATGTAAGAATTTAGCCACCAAACAGAAAAACGTGACAAAAGGAAAACATTTTGCAACGAATAATAGAAATCGTCACAAAATGCTGAACATTTAGTGATGATCAAAAAGAATCGTCACAAAATGATGCACAATGGGTGACGATTTCATATATTCGTCACTAAATATACTTATGGTGACGCTTTCTATAAATTTTGTCTTGGTTAAGAAAGCAAGAAGATTGGGTTGAGATCGTGCGTCCCGCTGCTACCAAGTTTGCAACTACATTTATTACTTTGAAAAGTGTTTATCAACATAAGCAACAACTTCAAAATTTGGTGACAAGTAAACACTTTTCAAGTCATAAATTATCAAAGAGTGAAAAAGGAAAAGAAGTTTGTGCTATTATTCTAGATAATAAATTTTGGGATGCTTGCTTGATCATT
>JANZXP010000196.1:32892432-32904778 GCA_027576715.1 Erythroxylum flavicans
GATGCTAGTTTCCAGTCAGATCATGATGATAGTAGATCACAGTCAGGGTACATCTTCATTTTAAATGGTGGTGCAGTTAGTTGGAAGAGATCCAAACAACCAACCATTGCAGATTCGACAACCGAAGCAGAGTACATTTCACCATCAGAGGCTGCGCTTGAACAGCTCGTGATTGATCGATTGGAAAAGTTCCAAAGAGTTTTCAACTGGAAAGCGAACAAGATACGATTTTTAAATGGTTTAATGTTTTATTCAAGTTTATATAATTATCGGGATCCGCTCAGAATCTGTAAAAAAAATTTTATTTTCCGCTGCGCCCGTGATTCGATCACAGTTGGATTCCAACGATAGAATCATTAATCAATCCAAAACATTTCATACATTGTGTAATTTAATTTTCAAAATATTCTTATCCTTAGCTATTACAAAAGCAACCCCGGAGTCGGGCTGAGTAGGGATCTTTATCTCTATTTTTCTTATTTTAATATCTTCACATCTATTTTTTCTTTTTTGAAACCTTTTGATATCCAACCTTACAAGAACAATCTACTAAATTCGGAGTAGGACCAAGGACCCTTTTAGGTGACAAAGTCATCCCTTACAAAAATTTAAGACGAATTCATACCCAAAACTTGGACTCTAGATCTTGGTTAATGATGAAAGAGCCCTCTACCACTCAACTACAGTTCTCGCGAGTGTCTATTTTCATATATTATTAATACGTGAATTGTTATTTATACATGAATTAATGCCCATAATTCAAAGGATTGGACTACATAATAATTTATTAGTTTGGTAAACAACAGTTTTAAATAAGAGTCTTAAAGGATGGATGGTGCGGGTGTTTCCAACGGAATATGTGTATTTGAGGTCAAGAGCTACGCCACCCAAGTGAAGATAGCCGTATCAGAGAAGCTCTCTTTAGTTATCCCAACGACCACCCACCAAAACTGAACTTAGAACTAGGAGAACATGGCGGCAGAGACTGTGAGGTTGACACAGTCTGGTTCATCTCCACTCTGCAGCTTCAATGGCTCTCGAAAGGGACGTAATTCTCTCTCTACTCCTTTTCACTTTCTGGGCCTCCCTCCTCGAGCTTCTCCAATTTCTTCTCCTCTTTCTCACTTCTTCGGAAGCCTTCGTGTTGGTTCACACTTTTCCAAGTTGCCTATTTCACGCCAACGACACCAGAGCAGAAGAAACTTTTCTGTCTTTGCCATGGCCGCTGATGGTATCTCTCTCTTTTTCTCTCAAGCATACATGCACACCTTTGGCACAAACTTGCACACTTTTTAATTATTTCTGTCTTTGAAATTTTGATTGGGAGGAGTGGTGATTTTTGGTGTGCCCAATTATGCCGATTGATGTATATTGGCTGTTTTGTGCCCAGTTGTGGAGAGTTGTTTATAATTTCTTTTTAATACAATTGTGACCGTTCCTTGTTTTTGGTCTCCGGTGTATGTAACACTTTGAAGTTCGAATCTTTTATTCTTTGGGTGAAAGAAGGTTGAATCTCTTTTTCATGTGGTAAAGTTTGAAGGTATAAATTCGGAAATTAAGCAGCCTTGATGCAATCTTATTGTGTGACGACGTGACTGTACTCCTGCCACATAATAGGCATCAATGACGCATTTGTATTTTCCTGTTCGATGTCTTTTCATTTTTCTATATTATTTAAGAAAAGGCAGTCCAGCCATAGCCATTCCACATGCGACTTTATTTTCTACTTTAATTATAACAAAATTTTGCTCAGTGATTACACAACTGGAACCTGTTGTCTGTAGACAGAAATACTTCAATGCATTACTTTTAGATTCATGGAAACATTGATAGCAGGTACCAAGTTCTAGCTTGATGTCCATCCTTTGTAAGCATGTGACCTTACTGATACTAGGAACTTCTTTATTTGCGTTTCTTTACCATGGCCATGTTCATTCTTTTACCAGAGACAAAGCGTGCAGTGCCATTGAAGGATTACCGCAACATTGGCATTATGGCTCACATAGATGCGGGGAAAACAACTACAACAGAACGGGTTCTATATTATACAGGAAGAAACTATAAAATAGGGGAGGTGCATGAGGGAACAGCAACAATGGACTGGATGGAGCAAGAGCAAGAAAGAGGGATTACCATCACATCAGCTGCTACTACTACATTTTGGAACAATCACCGCATTAATATTATTGATACTCCTGGTCATGTTGATTTCACTCTTGAAGTAGAACGGGCTCTCAGGGTACTCGATGGTGCTATATGCTTGTTTGACAGTGTTGCGGGCGTGGAACCACAGTCTGAAACTGTGTGGAGGCAAGCTGATAAATATGGGGTGCCCAGAATTTGCTTTGTCAATAAGATGGATCGCCTAGGAGCAAATTTCTTTCGAACACGTGACATGATAGTAACTAACTTAGGTGCCAAACCACTTGTTATTCAGATTCCAGTTGGTTCTGAAGATAATTTTCAAGGTGTTATTGATCTTGTGAAGATGGAAGCTATACTTTGGTCAGGAGAAGAATTAGGTGCAAAGTTTGTATATGATGATATCCCAGATGATCTCAAGGAGTTATCTCTAGACTACCGATCTCAGTTGATAGAGACCTTAGTTGAATTGGATGATGATGCCATGGAGAAGTATCTTGAAGGAGATGAGCCTGATGAAGAAACCATCAAGAAACTAATTAGGAGAGGAACCATTTCAGGCAGCTTTGTTCCAGTTCTGTGTGGCTCTGCTTTTAAAAATAAGGGTGTCCAGCCACTGCTTGATGCTGTTGTCGATTACCTGCCATCACCTCTTGAATTACCAGCCATGAAGGGAACTGATCCTGAAAATCCGGAGGTGATGATTGAAAGGGCTGCAAGTGATGATGAACCATTTGCGGGATTGGCTTTCAAGATTATGACTGATCCATTTGTTGGATCACTTACATTTGTTAGAGTGTATGCAGGCATGCTAAAAGCTGGAAGTTATGTGCTTAATGCAAACAAAGGGAAGAAAGAGAGAATTGGAAGACTTCTAGAAATGCATGCTAACAGTAGGGAGGATGTTAAGGTAGCTTTAGCCGGTGATATTGTTGCTCTTGCAGGCCTAAAAGATACCATAACGGGTGAAACACTCTGTGACCCTGATAATCCTATTGTTCTTGAACGAATGGACTTTCCTGATCCTGTTATTAAGGTTGCAATAGAACCCAAGACAAAAGCTGATGTGGACAAAATGGCAACTGGTTTGATTAAACTTGCACAGGAGGACCCTTCTTTCCACTTCTCAAGGGATGAAGAAATTAACCAGACTGTAATTGAAGGAATGGGTGAATTACATCTTGAGATAATTGTTGATCGGCTCAAGAGAGAATTTAAGGTCTCTTTCTGTCCCTCCTGCGACTAATTTGTTTTATCTCTTAAGTATCACATGGTTCTTCACTTGTGTGATTTTAACAACTTCAATTTTTGATGTCAACATTCTGCTGGAATTATATTCATGCACCTTGACATATATAGCCATTATGTAGGAGCCTACATGCTTCACATGTATTTTCATTTCACATCTGTTTCTTCTGATTCACGTCTTATGATGGTTGACACGTTTATTGTTCCTGTAAAGGTTGCTTTCAAAAACTGGTGTTCATGTTTTTCTAATGTCTACAAGGTAAAAAGGTGTAAGATGGCACTTAGCTTTTCAGTTAAATTTACTTTCTTCTTTATAATAGGTAGAAGCTAATGTTGGTGCACCTCAAGTAAACTACCGTGAAAGCATTTCTAAATTGTCAGAAGTGAAATATGTGCACAAGAAACAGTCTGGTGGACAAGGACAGTTTGCTGATATCACAGTGAGATTTGAGCCAATGGAGGCTGGTAGTGGATACGAGTTCAAAAGTGAAATCAAGGGAGGTGCTGTGCCAAAAGAATATATCCCAGGTGTGATGAAAGGACTGGAAGAATGCATGAGTAATGGGGTGCTAGCAGGCTTTCCTGTCGTCGATGTGCGTGCTGTTCTCGTAGATGGTTCTTACCATGAAGTTGATTCCAGTGTCTTGGCATTTCAGTTAGCAGCAAGAGGAGCTTTCCGCGAGGGGATGAAGAAAGCTGGCCCGAGGATGCTAGAACCTATTATGAAAGTTGAAGTTATCACTCCCGAAGAACATCTGGGAGATGTAATTGGTGATCTCAACTCAAGGAGAGGTCAAATTAACAGCTTTGGTGACAAACCTGGTGGTCTCAAGGTATGTCTATGTCAGAGCAATTGTTTCTTTCTTTCCATGTTCTTATTCTATGTTCATCTTGATTCAGGAGACTGTAGCTGATATAATAAGGAAAGAAGTGATTCTAATTACTAAAACCATCAGTGTGTTTTCTTTGCTTCAAATTAGACAAGTGGGTTTCATTTATTACAGGTGGTAGATGCTCTTGTTCCACTGGCAGAGATGTTTCAGTACGTAAGTACACTCCGAGGAATGACAAAAGGCAGAGCATCCTACACCATGCAATTAGCCAAGTTCGACATTGTCCCTCAACATATTCAGAACCAGCTTGCTTCAAAGGAGCAAGAAGTTGCTGCTTAACATTCCCGGAAGTGAGGAATCATTATAGTTTTGTCAAATTGATACTCACACTTAAATAAACTAAATTTGATCTTGTTGAATAGCAATGAAAAGTTTGAAGAAGACCATGCTTTAATCTGAGCATTGCGGAAAGCAATGGAGCAAAAGTTTGACAAAAACAAAATTAAATCCGGGGATAATACCATCATAAAAACTGTTCAGAGAGGTATAGTATAAGTATCCATAATTACTAACTTTAATAAAAATAAGAGCTTAGTAAATTAAAATCTCTGTGAATTATAAATTAATACTAAAAAAATTAACAATTTCAATTATATAATATTAGTATCAATAAATTAATAAGTTCAACTATATTATATTTTATTGATCCCAATTTGAGTTAATAAGTTAATTAGTAATTTTGACAGATAAAAACTAAAATTTAAAAATTCATATATAAATTTGCGTTCCCTTGATTTTATAAATTAATAATTTATGATTGATTTAGTTGGATATCTTCTTTTTCTCCCTTTTAGGTAATTACAACACCATAAAATTCAGCTATGTATGTACAAAAAATGACATAAGACTATTAGCAATTGAGCTCCTGAAGCACAAATCATCATCCAATTCAAAAGACTATTAAATCAACCCTTACTTGAGCTGTATGTACACTTTTCCATTAACATTTCAGCTTTTAAAAAAAGAATGATAAGCTCTAAGATTCACTTGCACTTTACTGAGAACTGATATCTATGTTGGCATATTATGATGGTTGATTGGATCTTTCAGAAGTTCCACATTGAGTAGCTTGCTCCTGGAACTATCATGATGTAATGTGGTATGCCTTTCCACCTTAGGCTTCTTGGTTGAAATAAAAGCTAGTAAGTATTAGGATAAACTAACCTAAAACTCATCTTCATTCTAGGCAATGATGACGAGTCTAAATGTTAAGATTATTGGTTAGATCTAGTAATGCTTTTGAAGGAGGTTGAATGGTGATACCATATAAGTAGCTAGTTGTATTGGTGTGCATAAATAAGATTAATATTAATAAAACGGAGGAAATAATTGAACATACATAAAATTATTAACATATATTATTAAACAATTTCAAACCTCAATTTTATATTAGTAAATGGATTTATGACTCCTTGTATTATGTCCAAAATATTCCACATTTCCTTCATAATTGGAATTAGCCCTTCTATAATTCTAAATTTCTTAGATTATGTTTATGTTTCCTTTTAATATTCTTTGGTCATCATGCATTATTCTTTCTTTTGGTGGATATATTTCTTTATAATTATTCTGTATCTAGAACTTTAGACCCTTAATTTACTATAACAGGTTCTAACTTCCTTCAAAGAACTTGTCATTCTTGTAACAATCATCCACATATGACTTAGATTGTTGCCTAGCGTAGAAATAATAGCCTAGGTAGATGGGTACCTATAAAGTTTCCATACCTTACAGTTGCATGTTTTTATCCCTTCTTAAGTGCACTATCCGTGTTTCATTTTCATTATTAACTTCATATGCTATGTTCCCATTCCAAATGAATCTCCATTTCTTGCATTTAGTTTATTCTTGTTTAGTTTCTTTATTATTTTTGCTAAAATGTTGTCTTTACATTTATTTTCTTGTTCCTTTAATTTTGAATGCCTCCTCATTTCCATAGTCCTAATTGCCTCTAAAATATTGATGATTGGCTTTCCCATTCTGACAACCTTTCTTTTTCCATATCTTAAATCTTTGATCTATGACTTCAGTAATGTCACTCAAATTATCTAAGTTCCAAATATCTTCATTCTTGTAAGTTTCATTTTCATCTACAACATCACTAGAATTTTCCACTTGCTTATACTGATTTTTGTACCACATCAATATTCGTAATACAATTACTGGAAAGTACAAATCTACAATAATATGTACCTCAACAACTTAATCAAATTTAAGGCATTTTGATTGGAATCAAATTTCATCAAAACATCAAACTCATACTTGGAATCAAATACCATGCACATATTATATTCTTATAGCCCAATTATGCCACTTTTTCACAAACTTCTCTAAGACTAAAGTAGACCAACTCCGCATTGTTAAATATCTCCTAGTTAGGACGATTATATTGAACAATGCTTCCTTGCGTAAATTACCCACTGGTAAATGGCCATATGTTGCCTTTCACATTAACCACCATCCTATAAAGCATATAAAAATGTATGTAAGTAGTTAGGATATAACCATGCACCAGCAAAAACACATAACAAAGTATGTAAATAGTTGGTATATAACCACCACACATTATCAAAGAATATATAAACACATTATAAAAGCACATGATTGCAAGTTTAGCATCTAATCATTATTTTTTATGGCATATTAATGTATAGGTAAGAATGGATCTACATGAAGCAAACAAGGATTATTCTTCAGACTTGTTTATATTATTACAATCCATTCCAATGCTTTCTTATTTATTTTTCTAAGTAGTTCAAATGCAAATAAAAAAAATGGAGAGTTAGCTTTAACGATAAAACATAGAGTTGTTAGGGGTTGAATATGTTGCAAGACTTAGCAGGGGCTTTTGTCTACACTTTATTAGCTTCATATGCCACATTGTTTCATTGTTGTTATGATTATAATTCAGTAGAAACATAGGATTAGAAGAATAAAAAAAACGTCATGGGGGTTAAAGGATCAATTTCCTTTCTTGTTTCATAGTTTTGATGCAACTATAGAAAAACTACAATAAGAACAACTTCAGTAATTTATTATTTTGTCTAACTAATTTATTGTTTAGTCTTCTTTACTTACATTGTTACTTTTGAATATTCACATAGCTCATTGTACTTCTATAAATTAATATTTTTACAGCTTAATTTCTTAGAAAGCTAAGTATCATTCAATTACATATAGTAATATGCAAAATTTTCACCAAGTGCTAAGCTACTAAAACCTAATTTAAGAAAAGTTAAATAAATATTTAAAAATTAATTTGTATTATGTATTAATATTTATTCCCATATATTTTTTAGGACAATATGATTGTTAACTTCAACATGTTTAGACAAGTAAGGACCATATCATCCTATAATAACTATCTTATATTGTTGCAATACCAGATAACCCACTAATAGTGTTATTATGATTACATACAACCCTCTCACTCAAAACTCTTATGTCTACTATGATATAAGTAAATGTGGTTGGATTAAGAGATTCAGGAATTTAGGATAAGGTTGGAATAAGAATTTCTACAATTAGGGTTTATAGGAAAAGGTTGTTTTTTTATGTGATTTGGGTTGTTCAAATGGATTGTGGTTTTGCTCTGGTGGTTCTCTTTTTATTTATTAATGAATAGTAACATAATATTTAAATTATTTTTCTGATTAATTTCATAAGTGAGAATCAAAATATTTGTGTGGTTCAAACTCATATTTTAGTTTTAGATTAGTGAGAACTACTATCCACTATTTCTTATTTTGTGCTTTAAAGTAGAAGCCCTGTCAGCAAATCCCTTAATTTCTTTAGCAAGTATACAATGGTCAATATTATGATAGGTTAAAGACAAAGTAAACCAGAGTATATAAAAGAGAAAAATAATACAACCAATAATTACATATATATTTTATTGTTTGTTATGCTTACATCCAACAAATGTTCCTTACCTATGAACACCATCCTAGTTAGTAGAGAAAGATTATGGTCAATTAATTTGTTGATAATGTAGAAAAGAAACAAGAACTTCTTCCAATTATAGGTTTTAGTAGAAATTTTGCTCAAGTAGTTCGTCTTACTTCGATTTGATGATCAATCTTTACAATTTGAATCCAAATAGCATAAACCAAGCCTAAGGGTGGTCTCAAGATCATATTGATGACAAGAATCGAATGAAGCCTCAACACACAATGAAAGCTTTTTGTTAAGACATCTATCTCCTAGTTAGACATCTACATTAGTAGTCTTTGCCCTTTGACCAAAATACCTTGGCATCAAGAAAGTTTCTACTAAGAAAGGTACCTCCTCACTTTAAATTTTTTTCTTAAATTTGCAATCTTGTTAAGGAATTTGGAGGTGTAGGTAGGTGTCATAATCTCCTTTTCCTTATCTTCCTCCACCGAGCCAACTTTATTAGACCTGAGATCTGCATTGTCTTCAAATATTAATTGCATTCTTTAAATAATTCCCACTAAAAGTAAATGTATATGTTGATACACTATCAAAACTATAGTTAGTTCTCTTTTATAGTTGCTGAAGGCATACTTTTATTAATATTTTAAAAATCAGACCGAAAATTAAAGTAGTAAGATAAAAGGTTTAAGATTTAAAAGACTCAACTATTATTAAACAATTATAAAATCGATATATAATAAATAGTGAATAAAATTGAAGAATTTGAAATAAAATTGAAGAAGGAGACTATTCTTGTTCATTGAAGAAGTTGAAGTTTATTTGAAGAAGGGGATTGTTAAATGAAAACTAACTGATTTATTTTGGTTTACAAAAACCAGTTAGTTTACAAAAATTAATCGAATAACGAATAAATCGGCTAATTTTTAATAACAAAGATTGTTAAAGCAAATCAAACTAGAAAATTTGTGAGTTCAAGATTTTCACGATTGATTGATCAAATCATTTTAGATTTTTAATCATTGACTTTTTAGTTGTTACTTGAGTTGCTACTATATTCAACCTTAGCCACAGTTACAGTGAATCAGAGACAGAACTAGTTCAAGCATATCTCCAAAAGCTAAAACATCCTAGTATACAAAACATTACTCATCTAAAATTGATCTAAATAAAGACTTGTAGTAGAAAAGAAGAACATTTAGGACAAATCTAGATGCAAAGTTTGATTACACTAGAAGAATTCTCTCTAATAACAGAACTAAAAGCTCTACAAGAATTTGGATTATAGGCTATAAATAACCATGATTAAAACTCTCTAAGTAGGATATAGTAGTAAAAAAATGAAGAAATGAAGAATTGAGGCCTTCTATATCATCTTCACTAGTTAAAATTGACAAAATAGAGGGCTGATATAAAGCTAACCTTTTGTTCTCTAAGAGATGCCAGTCCTCGAAAGCAATATCTAATGAATACAAGAGTTAAGTCATTGGGCAGTAAAATAGGACATTCCTCATAATCAGATAGCTAAAAGGAGATTAAATAATAATAATAAGAAGAAGAAGAACATTGATTAAACTGGGTTAATATGATAAAATAGAATAAAAGAATTAATTCTTAGTTTAAGATAGGCCTTTTTAATTAAGACTAAAGGAATATATTATTAATACACACTTCTTATAGGCCTAATAGGTCAAAATTTTAAGTCATTCTATCAAATATAAACAAACGTAACATAGTTAAAGTATCATGATCAAAGTAGTAAATACGAAAACAAAAACATATATTAGAGCTTTTTCTTGATAGCTGCTATAATATAAACTTATATAGCATTTGCATGGAAATTCATTCCTTTGGAAGATGCAAAATGGACAAACTGCTATCCATAATAACTAGTTCTGAAAGTAAAAACCTAGTTTAAATAGCCTTTAATTTAATTGAAGAAACTACTCATTATAAAGAGATGACAATGTTTTTAATTAATATGACCTTTTTAATAACAAAAAAGGACAATTCACTATTACTATGATATAGTTAATTTTCTTGGACAGAACTAGCTGTTACATATGATCTTTGATGCGGAATATCCAACTATAAGAAATTGAAATACTTTTGCGAGCAAGGATATTTATATCTTCATATTTACAATAAATGCATAAACTAATATGGCTGGCATTAGAAACCAAAACGACATGGTTAATGAGTAATACATGCATTGCACTTTTTTTTTTACAAGAAGTCATATATTAAAAAGGTTATATTAGTCACAAATGAAATCAATAATTTTTCTTTCAAGTCGCATTATACTGAAATATAGATTTGTTTTAGTACAAAGCAATAATTAGCTACCATATAAACATGCTAGAAATACAAATTTACACTGAAAGTTACAAAATTTAACTCAGGTCGCTTTAGAAACTCCTGAGTTCTGAGCCCATTTACAACCTTAAGCTATTAATAGAAAAATGGGGAAATTCTAAATGATAATTGGAGTATGAAAATTTTCTTATGGAACCTCATCAAGAAAAAGACTTCTTTACTACTATTTCTATTCATCATAGCATTGAACAAGTAATAGAAGATATAGTGAGAAGTTGATCAAGAGTACGATTTTACAATGACTAGTATGGAAATTAGTAATTTTATTCCTACTATTGGTTTCCAAATATTATTATTTTCTCTTATCAATGGTTGGTACTAGTCATAGTCTTAAGTTTGTAAAAGTTATATCTCAAGTATTTGTTAGCACCTAGAGTTTATGCATGTTTTTGTATTTCACGATGTATTTAAGACTATTCTTATTCAATAAACCAACTTATTCTTCAGTTTTATATTTTGTGCCTACAACTTGTTTGTTGAAAGTATTGGTGGTAAAACCACCTTTATTTTTATTAAAGCTTTGACTATGGAACTTAATTATGACTTTCATCATTAAATCTTAGTTTAACTAAAAAAAACTATAAAATTGCTTTTAAATTGTGGCGGTGAAATTAAAACACAATTCACCGTCTTAATTGGCATATATTTATGATGGTTTTATATGCTTTCACTAACTTGTTTTTAGCTTTGATATATTCTAGTTTCTATTCTATTTGTGTATCCTTTTGTAAACAAAATTAAAGAGAGAATGAGGTGTATTAGAGAGATTGAGATATGTTTATTATAAATATGTACTTTCCTTTGTCCTTATTTTCTCATTTCAAATTTAGTTATATTTTAGGTGCTTCATATCACAACATCCAAAGAATGGTATCAGAGCTTGACTTTAGCATTGTTATTCATACAACAGTTAGATCTAGTTAGTGAAAAAATAGCTTCAATAGAGAAGTTCAATGGGAATAATTATGAAAGATGAAGATGAAGGCAATCTTAACACAAGAAGATTATTTGGAGGCCATTGAAGAAAGACCAATAAAGATCATAGACAACAACAAATGGAAGAAAATGAATGATAAGGCTATCATCAATCTACATTTAGGTCTAGTTGATGGATCTTGTCAAGTTTAAAGGAGAAAAACACTTCAAAGAATATTTAGGATGCACTAATAAACCTGTACAAGTCCAAGTCACTTCACAAAAGATTCTTTTTAAATAAAAGACTCTACACTCTTCGAATGTCAAAATTTGTTTTAGGGACAAATCATATCAATATTCTCAATACTCTATGTTTTAAGCTTTCATAGTCAAGCTACAAATAGATGTAAATGAACATGTAGAACTTCTACTTCAAAGTTGACCAAATTCGTATAGTTAAATCATCTTCAATTTGACTAATAAGATTCTTTTAGAATATTTAGTCCTTAAAGATTTACTGTCGCTGGTAATGCTGTCGCCTGTAACCAAATTAAAAAGAAACCAACTTTCGTTAATACAAATTAATGTAGTAGTGGAAAGTGGGTATCGTTCCCATGAGAAATTTTAACAGTAAAGAGTTTACGAGTTCAAACTAAAATAAAGTAACAAAGGGGGGGGTTCAATTCATTTAAAATTAAGAATGTAGAAACAATAAAAATAAAAAATTGATAAAAGCAATTAGATCTGAAAATTAATAGACAAGCCTTGGTTTTGGGTCACTGATGTTATCACACTAAAATTGATCCTTGATATAAAATTCAATTCATCAATAAACATTCATTGGGGGATGTTTTCTCATAAGTGTAAATGAATAGAAA
>JANZXP010000196.1:32904878-32915267 GCA_027576715.1 Erythroxylum flavicans
TTTTTTCAATAAAACGTCGCGGTTTATCTTTCGCAACGTTTTATTGAAAAAATATCGCTAAAAGTTACACAAATTCGTGATGTTTACATAAAACGTCGCGAAAAATTAAGACTTTTAGTGACATTTCTAAAACGTAGCGAAAAATCTCTACAATCCGCGACGTTTTATCAAGAAATCGTCGCGGATTGTCTATAATTCTTGTAGTGATTGTTGGTAAGGGTGAGGGTAACGGTCGGAAAAAAGGTAAGAAGAAGAAACATAAAGGGGTTATTTCCCCTGAGTGTTTGTTTTAAAGAAGTACCTTCAATGTCGGTGTTAGTATGGAATACTAAGGGGCTTAATAACCCTCTTAAGCGGTTGATGATAAAAGAAGTGATAGCTGAGCATAATCTGATTTTGGTGGGGCTATTAGAAACTAAAATAAAGAAAGGTTTGGATCAGAAAGTAGAGGCTTTTTTGGGGCAAAATGGCAGTATTTTTCGAACCATGATTATCACTGTAATGGTAGAATGTTGTGCTGATTTAATAAGGATCTGGTTGATGTTCGGGTTATTCAAATGAGTGAGCAATACATTCACTTACATTGCTGGATTATAGGTAGGTTCCATTTTGAAGTTACTATTGTTTATGCGTTTAATTTTGCTTTTTAAAGGACTCGACTGTAGGAGGACTTAAGAGCAATTCAGGTGGGTATGCAATTTCCTTGGATAGTACTGGGTGATTTCAATTGCTGTTTAAATTCAGATGAAGTTGAGGGTGGAGCAAGTTTACATCCTAAAATCGAGAGGGAACTTTCCCAGGTGCTCTAACAAGTTGATTTAGTAGATCTTAGAGGAACTGGCAGATGGTTTACATGGGATAACAAACAATAAGGATATTTGTTCTTAAGGAAAAAATTAGACCGAGCATTGGTTAATCAAGATTGGTTGCAGCCTTTCCCTCAAGCATGATGTTGTTCAGGGATCAATTATGTTTGGATCATGCCCCCATTTTTATTAGTCAGTTGATTGCTAGGACAACAGTACGTGCTCCATTTCGATTCTTCAATGGGATAAATCAGGTTGAAGGTTTCATGGCAGTTATCTATAGGGATGGTAATTTTGGCCCATCCTGACCCATAACTCGCCTATTTTTTTCCAAAGCGAAGTGGTTTTGAAATTTTTTTACTTAAAAAAACAAATGGCGGGTCAAGTAGGTGGCCCAACAGGCAATTGCTCTGGCCCCGGGCTGGCCCATCCTGACCCACACGGGCTACGGGCCACCATGGCCAAAGACGGGCAGGACATGCCTAGTTATCCGTCGGGTTTGGGAGTGTGAGGTGGTTGGGTTCAAAGCTTTCCAACTAATGCAGAAATTGAAGTATGCCAAGGTAGTTATTAAGCAGTTTAGTAAAGCCAGGGCTCAGGATGTGAAAGAACTAAGTAAAACTATCACAGAGGTTTAGCACCTTTGTTATTATTTGGATCCTGATAATGTCATCTTAAGGATTCAAGAAGTGGATAGCTTCTGGAAGTACTAAGAAGCCCTGAAATTGTAGATTTCTATTATGCGATAAAAAGGTCGTTTGAACTGGCTTAAAGATGGGGATGTAAACTCGAAATTCTTTCACACTTCTTTACTGGCATGGAGGAATATTAATACAATCACAGAATTAAAGGATGGGCAAGGCAATCTAATTTCAGTGAAGGAGGAGTTGTCTGATAATATTCGAAGCTACTTTGTGAATTTAATGCAGAGGTCCATAAGTCAACGAAGTGGGTTTCGAGCTGGGAATGTACTTGAGTATTGTCTGGATCAACTGATGCGGGAGATGCTACTTGCGCCATATATAGCTCTTCAAGTGAAGGAGGTGGTGTTTCAGTTACGTAGCTCTAAAGCGCCGAGTCTTGATGGATTCTCTGTGGGTTTTTTCCAACAAACTTAGGAGATCACGAAGTCTCTCTTAACGAAGGCTATACTGGAGTTCTTTTCCTCTAGTTCCTTGCTTAAGGAATTTATTCATACTTTTATTTGTTTAGTACCCAAGATGGAGAGGCCGTCGAAGATTACAGATTACTGCCTGATTTCTTGCTACTCAATGGTCTATAAGATCATTGCTACTTTACTGGCGGACAGACTTAAAATGGAGTTGGCTAAAGCGATTAATAAGGCACAAGGGGCTTTTTTGCCATCAACAAGTATTGGAGATAATATACTGATCTTGCAAGAGCTATTGGGAGAGTATCAGTCTGGAAAACCTATTAAAAGTTGTGCTTTGAAATTGGATTTATTTAAAGCATATGCTGCAGTTAGTTGGGACTACCTGAATTTGTGCTTGGAAGTTATCAAAATTCCGGATAAGTTTTGACTTTAAATTATGCAATGTATTCAGACTATGTCGATGAGTGTATTAGTGAATGGGATTCCTACAAGGACATTTTTCAATAAGCGAGGCATTAGGCAAGGGGATCCTCTTTCCCCTTACCTTTTCACATTAGCGATGGAAGGCTTCTCTAAATTGATTTCGAAACTTGTGCAAAGTAATGGGTTGTTCCAAATTAATGTAGTAGTGGAGAGTGGGTATCATTCCACGAGGAATTTTAACGGTAAAGATTTTATGAGTTCAAACTAAAATAAAGTAACGAAAAGGGGGATTTTAATTCACGTAAAATTAAGAATGTAGAAATAACAAAAATTGAAAATTGACAAAAGTAATTAGATCTAAAAATTAATAAACAAACCTTGGTTTCGGTTCACCGATGTTATCACACTAAAATAGATCCTTCATATAAAATTCAATTCATCAATAAACATTCATTAGGGGATGTTTTCTCGAATAGAAACATGTATTCTACACATTCTTATCAACCAATAACCTAGATACGATTGTAAGTTCAATTGATTGATAGCATTAAGAATTAAGAAACCAATGAACAAGATAATACATGTACGACATGTAATTAATCTAGCTGAACGTCTTCTTAGGATTTCCAACTCTAATGTAAAGAAGGTAATCCTAATTGCTACTTGTGATTAATAAAACTGAACGTCATATTTTATTAATCTAGTTGTTAAACGAATCAATTCCTAGTTGCATACCTAGAAATTAATCAATTCAATTAGAAAAATAATTCGGAAGACACTCAATGTTCATCAACAAAACAAATTTTATTAAAACATCTCACACATAATAGATGATAACACGGTTCCCCTCAACTAAGAAAAAGAATTTAGCTACTCATAGAGAAAGTGAAAATCAAAGAAATAAGAAAGCATAAAGTCTCCATCCCTGGTCCTTTATGAAAAATATGAAAATTTTAGTCTAAAATAAGAAAAATCTGACACAAACTCCCTGCAGAAGAGAAAACGTAAAAACCAAAAAACTAAAACTAAGACTTACGTGAACAGTACACATTTTCTTTTCTTTTATGCTATTTTTTTATTTCTTCCCTTCCCTTCTCGTGATTTTTGGCAGATAATCCTTATCCCCACTTCAAGTTGCAGATCCCGTTGATAAGATAACAATATGATCTTTAAAGATTTGTGAAAATTTCGAATTTGAACTTAAAAACAAAATCTGCAGAATTTGTTCCCATCCTTGCATGTGGTGACCTCTAGTCATGAATTTGCTACCAATCTGGAATTTTGGATTTCTTTGTTTCTTTTGCATCTTTTTATCTCAATTTCATCTCCTAAGTGTTGGAAATCATCTGAAAACAATTAAGACACAAATTCATAAATTTTGAACAATAATTTCAACATATAAGAGAGATTTATATATCAAATAAGTGCAAAATAATAACTTAACAGTCGTTGTTTTAGCAGAAGAACAAAAGCGCAAGAATAAGGAAGATAAATTGTCAAATTCTGAACAAGCAGAAGTGTTATATATTACTAGATGAATATCAGCAAAATGTGGTTTTAGTTGGAGTCAAAATCATGATAAGTGAAAATGAAAAAGTAGAAAGAATATCAAATGTTACCATTATGGTAAGAAAAGGCACACCAAGGAGTGTTGGAATAAGAAGAATGTAGAGAAAATACAACCCACAAAGGTAATGTTACGAGTACCTCAGATGATAGTGAAATCCTTTTTAGCGAGGAAACAACAGAAGATATAAATCATTTTACTGATGTCTGGCTTTTGGATTCAAAGGTCATTCAGCACATGGCCTCTCGAAGATAATGGTTTAACACTCTAAGAAGGATCTGTATTTATGGGTGATGATTATGCCTTAGAGATTTTTGGTATCAATACTATTAACCTAAAAAAGTGGGATTGCACGATTCGACCATCCAAGAGGTGAGATATATGAAGGGCTTGAAAAAATTATAGCATCTTTAGGAAAAAATTGAAGATATTGAGTGTAAAATCTAAGTTAAAAACTGGATCATGAAAATATTCGAAGGCACAGTTGTGGTGATGAAATAAGAAAAGGTAGCTTTTAGTATGTACAGGCTCAAAGGAGACTCTAAAAGAAGGAGAAGTATCTATTGCATTAGCAAGTTCGACAAAAGAATCAACAATGATGTGGAACCTTAAACTTGGCCATCTATTAAAACAAGGATTTAAGATTCTTATAAAACAAAAACTTCTTTCAGGGTCAAAAAAATATCATTACCCTTGTTTAAGCCTTATGTTACTAGTAAGCAATATATATTAAAATTCAATAATTCCACTTTTAGAGACAGTGCTATTCTAGATTTGATCCATTTTTTATGTTTGGCAAGCACCGGTTTCATCATTAAGAGGTGTTAAATATTTTGTATCTTTCATCAATGATTACTCTAAGAGATGTTGCGAGTATCTAATAAAAGAAAAGGAAGACATGTTTTTAGTTTTCAAAGCACAGGTATAACTTGAAACTAGGAAAAGAATCAAGTGACTATGGTCAGATAATAGAAGTAAATATTTTAGTGATAAGTTTGGTATATTTTGTAAACAAAAGGCATCAAGAGGAAGTTTATAGTATTATACACTCCTTAGAAAAATGCAGTAGCAAAGCGAATGAACAAAACATTGCCAAAAGATAAAAGAGCAATGTTGAAGACTGCAGGTCTAACTAAATCATTTTAGAAATAAGTAGTAAAAATTATTTACTATATGATAAGTCAGTCTCCATCAATTGTAATTGGGTTCAAGATATCAATAGGGATGTGGACTGTTAATCTCGCTAATTATTTATCCCTCCATATATTTGGATGTTTTGCATATTTGAGGTATAGTTCCCAAACAATTTCAAAGTTAGATCTAAAATCTAGGAAATGCACTTTTTTAGGATATGTTAATGGAATCAAGGGCTATTGCTTATAGGATTCCATAGTTTATAAGGTAATAATTAGCAAAGATTTCACAATTGTGGAAGATAAGTTACAAGAAAAAGAAAAAGTAACACTTCAAAGGAGAAACTAAAGACTACTACAATTTAAGTTAAAGAATGACAAGAACAAGAAGATACAAAGTCTTTAGAAGCTATACTAGAGCATGAGGAATAAAAAAAAAGCTGAATTCTCAACTCCAGAGGTTCGATGGTTAGCTTGGGAAAGGAGATAACTAGCTTGACACTCAAAATACATTATAGGAGGTAATGTTGCATATTGTTTACAAATAAAGGATGGAGAACCATTAAATTTCCTTGAGGCTATTAAAAGGCAAAGAAATTTGTCTCTTGATAGAAACAATGTAAGAAATTTAAAGCAGTTAGATGTTAAAACCATGTTTCTTCATAAAGAACTTAGAGAATAAATGTATATGCTCTAACCAGAAAGGTTTGAAGAAAAAGAAAAAAAAACTTGGTTGACAAGTTAAACAAATCTTTATATGGTCTCAAAAAAGCATTTAGATGCTAGTATCCTTCATCATGAGCCTTTGATATAACATACTCAATTCAGATTCTTGTTTATAAGAGATTTAGTGAAATTGATTTCATTATCTTTCTTTTGTATATTGATGACATGTTGGTAGTAGGCCCTAACAAAGATCATATTAAAGAGTTGCAACAAAATTGGCTAAGGAGATTGAGATGAAAGGACTTTGGACTAATAAATAACATTCTAGGGATGCAAATTTATCGAGAAAAAAATAATAAGAAGATTTAGCTTTCTCAAAAGAATTATTTGAAGAAAATCTTACAACGTTTCAATATATAAGATTGTAAGCCAATTTCTACCCTTCTTCTTATAAATTTCAAGTTATCTTCAAGTATGAGTTCTGGAAAAGAAATAGAGAAGATGGAAATATCTCAAGTATCAGATGTAACAACAGTGGGTAGCCTAATGTTTATTATGATTTGCATAAGACTAGATATTTCATATACAGTGAGAGTGGTTAGTCTATACATGAAAAATACTAGTAATGAGATTTGGAGTATTATAAAGAGGATCATGAAACGTATTAGAGATACTTCAAATACTGCATTATGTTTTGGAGGATTAGATTTTATTATCAGAGGCTATGTTGATTCAAATTATGTAAGTGATTTTGACAAAAGCAAGTCTACCACAAGTTATGTGTTTACTTTTATTAAAGGAGTTCTAAAATTAAAATCTATTGTGGCTACTTGTACAATAGAGGCAGAATATATTGCATCTACATAAGTTAGTAAAGAGACAATTTATTTGTAAATGTTAGTAGAGGAGCTCAGACACAAATAAAAAAAGATGGCTCTATTTTATGATAGCCAGAGCGTTTAATATTTAAAAAAGAATCCATTATTTCATCTGAGGATAAAAAACATTCGAGTTTAATATCAATTTTTTAGAGAAAAAGTGGAAGAAGGAAGTATGGATGTTTAGAAATTTCATACTAAGACAACTTGATAGATATGCTAACAAAGTCTATCAATAACAATAAATTCATATGGTATTAATCCTTTATTTGTCTGGCAAATATATAAGTTGTATGAATAAAAGAAAAGGTGACGATAAGTGCGATCAATAGTTGTGGTAAAACCACCTTTATTTTTATTAAACCTTTGATAAAGGAAATTAGTTTTGGCTTTTGTCATTAGATCTTAATATAGCCATAACACATTTATGAAAAGCTGTAAAACAATTTCTAGTATATGGCAGTGGAATTGTGTGGAAACACAATTCACTACTATCTATATAGGATAGTTTTATATGCTTTACCAACCTGTTTTTAGCTTTGATATACTCTAATTTCTATTGTATTAGTTTATTCTTTTGTAAACAAAAATAAAGAGAGAGTAAAGTGTTTTAGAGAGGTTGAAACAATTTTCTCCTAAATATATACTCTCCTTTTTCAAATTTGTCTTGTGTTAATTCCTTTTATTTCCTTAATTTTCTCATCTCAAACTTAGTTATACTCTAAGTGCTTTATATCATAACATATTAATAAAAGGTATTTTTTTATTTTTAAAATTTTACCTCTTTGTGCATTGCTAAAGAGAGAACCTTAAGAAAACTATTATCTTATCATCTAATATGAAAGCACTAATAGAGTGTCCACATGCTAACAATAATGTGTGTACTGATCTTTCCATTCATTTTCACCAAATTGAAAACTATTTTTCCTTTTCAAGACATAAAATTTTATAGAGAAGTGTTATAAAATAATTGGAGTTTCATCCAAAGTACTCAAAAATATGGAAAGAAAGATGCTAAAGCTCTTTCTTCATTTAATAAGTTTTTTAAAAGCCATTTTCTTAAAGTCAAAAGAAGCATATAGTTTGGTTCAAATATGTTATCAATAGAGTATTATATGTAAATTAAGAAAAGTTAAGAACTAGGTATCATTTCATTGTTAATATCAAACAAAACTCTTATAGTTAATAGAATTTGGAAAAATTTGAACAACGAAGAGACTATTTACGCTCAGTAAATAACACCTATTTTCTTGAGGGTAAAAGTATATAGAAAATCAAAATTAAAGTCACTCATTCTTGGTTTATATCTCAATTACTCAAGATTAAGAACTTGTTTAATATGAACATTGCTTGTGGAATTAGGAATGGTGAATAAAGTTCATTGTGATTTGACCATTGGAGTAAATCAGGTCATCTTTACAGGCTAGCTTATACTAAACTTTAATGCACTTCTTTTATTTTATGGTGAATAAATTTTATTGTGATTTGACAATTGGAATAAATCAGGTCCTCTTTACATGGCTAGCTTATATTAAACTTTAATGCATTTCTTCTTTTATTTTTCTATGGTCAAAGTGCTAACAAATGGGAATGAATGGACCTCTAATGCATATAAGTTTAGGCACTGCATTTTAGACTATAAGTCTTGACATGGAATGGATGATTCTTACATATGATAGAAACGCCATTATGATAAATTGACCAATACCTCTTGTTGTTACCTTATATGTCTAGTGCAAAAAAATTATTCTTAAGATATATTTTCTTTTGTGACTTGTTTGCAAACAAAAACTTGGGACACTAAATAAACCAAGGTTTCTCAACACGTAACCAAAAAAAAAACAAACATCCTTTGCTATTGAGATTACCAACAGTATTTACATCTATGTAACCTTCTAGAATTGGCTCACCACTTCCAAAACACAAACACAATCTAGAATTGCCTTGCAAATATTTGAAAATCCAACTGATTCCCGATATACCTTTCCTAAAATAGATAAAAATCTACTCACCATTCCAACACTTTGTGCGATATCTAGTATAGTGCACATTATAGCATACATTAAGGAAAATGGAATCGAGGATATACCATCTTTCTCCTTTTTAGTGGTAGGACATGCTCACTTGCTCAACTTGAAATGAGCTGCTAATGGCATCTAATTGACTTGATATGCTTTATATTGAAACTTTCCATCACTCATTCAATATACCTCTCTTATGATAACTATAGTTTTTCGATTTTCTCGTCATGAATGATCTCCATATCCAAAATCTATTTTATAAGACCCAAATCTTTCATGTTAAAGAACTTGGACAAGTCGTCCTTCGACCTGTAAATCATGCCAATATATGTCCTTCTATCAAACATGTCTTTTACATACAAAAGAAAGATAATGAAATTACCACCAGAGTTTTTTTAAAAATATACACAAGGATCATTTAACATTTGCTTATATCCGCTCGTCATAAACAAATCAAACTTCTTGTACCACTACCTTGTTGCCTGTTTAAGCCCATAAAGACCCTCCTTTAACTTCTAAACAACTTCCTATTTCCTTTGACTTTAAAATGTTCCAATTGCTCTGTGTAAATTTCCTCATTTAAATCACTATGTAAGAAAGTATTCTTAACATCCAACTGCTCTGAGTTCAAAATCTAAACTAGCAACTAAGCCTAATACAGTATGTTTTGACGTCATCTTGACCATTTATCATAAAATCTCATCATTGATACCCTTGTTTTGATTGTAATCCTTTACTACCAACTTATCCTATGCTTCATTAGCTTGTCACCATCTTTCCAGATCTTGAAAACCTATCTATTCTTCAATGTTTTCTTACTTTTGGAAACAAAAAATCACTAATTCATAGGTCTTGTTATTCTTCATTAAGTTCATCTCCTCTTACATTACCTTCAGCCAATAATTTTTATCCTTGAGCAACTACATTTCTTGAAAATTCTCTAGCTCCCTCTAGGAGAAATTTTGAACTAGGGTACCTTTTCAAAGACTTCTTCTCACTAGTTGACCTTCAAAATTGGAAAGTAACTCATTATTGCATTCCAGCCATATAATAATCCCAGTTTAGAGAAACCATAGTCTTTGCTAATAACTTGATCTCTTTCCTGTTAACGCGTCTCAATATCCGATGTCACAAATTCGGTGAAGTATTTACTTGAACTGCATATAATTCTCTGACATACACCTTCAAACTTGTCTTATATAAGATGCAATATAACCCACCGTGAGCAACCGTCGATGCTTCATTAAACAACTTCCACTTACAATCTCCAAAAGTTTGTTGCTATCCCTCTTGATCAAGCATATTCATATAGACAACAAATTGAGACGCAAGTCTAGAATGTATCGCAAAGTCAACATGCACTCAAATGTCAGTTGAGACTCAAATGTTACCCATGTTGACGATGCTAATAGAATTCTAATTGCCATCTTCACACTTCCAAAATCACCACTCTTGCAATTGGTGAAGTACTCCTTGAATTATAAATCCTATATTAGTATATAAAACACTTCTTTATGGTTCTTTCCAACATGGTATAATTTCTGTAAATTTCCGACACTCACTTGCCTACTACTCACGCTTGCAGAAACTACGGTTGAACAGGTTCCCAGGCTATGGCTCGCCAAGATGGTAGCAATTTCATAGCCCGTTGAGGATATATTTGTCTGGGCATTTTTGAAACTGCAGTGTATCACAAACAGTGATGGAGCCAGAAAATGGATTTAGGGGGGTCCAATAAATGTTGACATAAATATTTTAATAACCTATCAATTTTAAAGTCC
>JANZXP010000196.1:32915367-32925955 GCA_027576715.1 Erythroxylum flavicans
ATCACTAAAATATGAGGCACAATATAGTTGGGTCATATCCTCAAATTTACAAAAACATTATTTCTTTACTATTCTTTTGTAAAAATGGGCTACTATAAAATGTATAATCACTATATAGACTATTAATTTTAAAATTTTAATATATATATATATATATATATGACGGTCCAGGGGCCAGGGGGGTCCAGTGCCCCCCTTAGCCCTAACCTGGCTCCGTCCCTGATCACAAATACCACCCCCAATTATCCAGCAGAGCTCAAACGAAATACCTTTTAATTTGCATGGATTCTCCCTTAAAGACCAGAAGAAATGTAAGACAATATCTGTATAGCAAAAAACCGTGATTGGCATGCAAAGGGTCATTTTCACTTGATAAAATTTAGCAAGTTGAAAATATTCAATTTACTACTATCCTAGCCCACCCCAATTTATGATCAAGATAAAACCCCTATATTTAAAAGATTTTCATGCTCAACCCATAAATATATTACTTTTTTTCTTTCCTTACAGCAGGTAGCCGGCCACAAGCTTCAACCAATTAGCAAACAAAAATTAGAAATGTCATACAAAATATGTCAGAATATAAAACTTCAATTAACGGATGGAACTCTTTCCGGAAAAGTTAACAAAAATGCTCGAAACTTAACATTAACGATTTCCTATCCAAGAAAAAGCAGTCCAGTGGCCCACATGAGAGAAGGGCAGAGATAGGCAGACATGGAAAGTTTGTGGAGTCTCAAAATTTTTCAATACAGAAAAGTATATCAGTTCCTTGTAACTCAAATTCACACTTGAATATAATTCATTAATGAGTAGGCTGACAGCAGGTTAATGGAACTGGTTATTGACCTCCATCGTCTATCTTACTTGCACGATTCCTGCATTAATAAGCTTCTGGATCTTATTCATCACCATGGGATTCTTCATGTGCTCCTGGGCTGCCTTAGGATTCTCTTGGAAGTCAACCAGAACCTGCAGAACTCAGCAACAAGATACATTAAATTGTGCGTTTAAAGCCACCCCTTAACAGATCAAAACACAACTCCATGGTTCCTCACCTGTCTCATTACAGGATCTGAGAGAATATTTTGAATTTCTGGGTCTTGCATTCCCTTGGCCTGCATATGGAAGAAGCTTGTGACCCATTCTATTCTCAAAAGTTCCCAGTTTAGAAAGATAAAATAGAAACTACACAAGTCTAACCTGTCTCTCTTTGAGCTCCTCAGGTGTTAAATCACCGCGACTTGCCTTGTTAAGTTGCTCCACACATCTACAGCATTATTAATAGCACAATTCAGGGATATTTCTCAGCAGGCACTTGATTGACATTTTATACACCAGATCTGATTTTACCTTCTCACGCCATCTAGCAATTCCTGGTTCTGAGGCTCATGCTTCAGACCTTCCTGGTAGGTTTCCAACGCTTTGTCATACTCTTTCATGAAAAATTTAATTGCACCTTTCCTTGTGTATCCCTTTGTAAAGGTTGGATCAAGCTCAATGCATTTTTCTGCATCCTTTAATCCTTCAGGTAAGGCCCCAAGCTTGGTGTAACAAGCAGCTCTATTACTGTACGCCTGAAACCAACGACTTTACACAAGGAACTCACTACTAAAGCTCTGAAAGAAAAGTTTAGTAAATAATTCTTACTTTCGGATCTTTAGGGTTTCTTCTCAAAGATTCTGTATAATGCTTCACAGCCTCTGGATATTTTTGCTGCTTGAAGTATTCGTTACCTGCAAAGCATTGTACAGGGAGACAAAGAATGAGATATACCCGTTATGCTTTTAATTTACATGAAGGAGTATACGTTAATGATCGTAAAGTATTCATACAGAACAAGGAACCAGTACGTGTGTCAAAAGGAATGATCTTACAACAAATGCAGAACACAAAAAGAATACCTTTTTCTCGCTCCTCATCAGCCACCTTTGGATCAAAATATTCTTGTTGCTCAAGTTCCTTTTTTTCCTTCTCAGCCTCATTAAGCTTCTTCAATGTGTCTGGATTGCGGTGCTCGGTTAGAGCTTTCTGAAATGTCTCAATGGCAGGCTCATAATCATTTGAGCATTTTGCCATTTTCACCAAGGCAGTTCCCTTCCTTGTCAAAGCTCTCGCTATCATTTTGAAGTCGGACCTAAGTTCTCGTCCCCTTTCAACTGCTTTGTCACAATCATCAATGCATTCTTCATACTGCAAAATGCAACAAGTAATCAGAAAGATATCAAAAAAAGAATGAAAAAATTAAGCTTAATTGCAGAAACAACCTATGTCTAACATGTGTTATTGTGTTTATTGTAAACTGGCAGCATTAATTTAGTTAATTCGAAAGCAAATTGAGAACTCAAGTAACCACATAAACACGGGACAAAAAGGAATCACTACAGAAACCCAGAGTTAAACTCATATACTGAACTATATGCCATCACTAATAAACAAGACACAAACCTAGAGTTTCAGCTGTAGCTGTGGGTCAGCAGCACAAAGACCACAACACCCAGACGCAAATCCAGTTTATGAAGTTCGATAATTAAACTATTAGTCATGTACACACAAAACACATACCTAACCTCCATCCATTAGCAACTTCCGAAATAGAATTGCCTATCATTTGAACTCTATATACTACCTAACTAACCCTATCCTATAACAAAACTCCAGGGTTTATTCTTATAAATAGCATGGTACACAAAAGTGAAGTTTCACAACTAAACATATAGTGTTAGCAATTTAAGAAAAAAATGTTGAGGAGAAGAAGCAGGGGCGACGAGTAGAGGGAGAGAGAAGAGAAAACTTCCCTTACAATCAACAATGCAATTGAAATACTCAAAAGAGCTAAACTTTCCAATCTCTAATTTTTCATTGTTCCATTGGACTCAAGTACCATACTAAAATCTCAAGTCCCACACTTCACTCATGTTGCACCTATGCCGTCATCACGATCATCATCATTGCAGATAAAACATACAGTCCTAACTCTCACCAAGCTGTAATCTTTCTCCGTTTTAGTACAACAGCATCTTATGAGCAAATGTCATAGTCATGGTCAAAACCAAAATTTTAATAATGATCAACCAAAGATAAAGAAACCATCAGCAAAATCCAACAAAATGCTTCAAATGCAGTCACGATACAAGTGTGACGAATCGTTTCAACCATTATCATGTTATCATAGAAAAGTATCATTTTGGATCATCAGCTCAACTCAATACTAGCAATTTAAAGGAAGGTAACAGTTTTATTATTCCATAATCCATATTATCCAAACCCAAAAAAAAAAAAAACCCCACACACACACTGATTCTTACCTTGCCCATCTCCAAGTAAACAGCAGCGCGATTGGTCAAAAACGAAATGTTCTCATCATCAAGCTCCAATGCCTTGGTATAATGCGCAATCGCAGTCTCAAAATCCTTCTTCTTATATGCTGCATTCCCCAGCTCTTTCTCTTTAGCCGCTTGCAGTTTTCTGTCTCTCGACTCCTTCTCCTCTTCCTTCTCCTCCACCATCGGCTCTGGAGCATGCTCCGGCTTTGAAGCCTTCACCGGTTCCGCCTTTCTCTCCGTTGACGGTTCAGCGTCCGGTACGTCGACATCATCACCACCATTAGGAGCTCTGAATTTCAAGTTCAGCAACACTCCCAAAGCTTGCATTACTCTTTGATCCTTCAAGTACAGATTCAAATTACTCGGATTATTCTGAATCTCCTGCATCATTTTCACAAAGTCCGGCTGCTGTAAAAAACCCCTCGTCGACGGATCGGCGGTCAGTTTCGTCCACATTTCCGGCCCAGAAAACGCGTCGCCAAATGGATTTGGTGGAGAAGTCGCTCTTGCCCTGGAAGCCGCCGCTTGAGCGTCGGCTAGACCAGACTTGAGAGCCTCATTGTTAGGGTCAAGCTCAAGGCCCTTCTTGTAGGCGGCTATCGCTTCGTTGACTTGGTGAAGGCCGAAGTGAGCAGCGCCGAGCCGAGAGTATCCTTTGGACCAATCCGGCTTGAGTCCCACCGTCTTTTTAGCGTCGGCGAGGGCGTCGGCATAGTTCTTGAGAGAGGCATGGGCAGCTGATCGGTTTGAATAAAGGACGTGGTTGTCGGGGGTCAAGGAGATAGCTTCCGTAAAGTGTTTGACGGCGGCCGAGTAGTCGCCGGAGGAAAAGGCAGTGTTCCCTCTGGCCTTAGCTTCGTCGGCCATTGATTAAAGAGGTTAAGGAGAAGGGCTCGAGTGTCTCTTGGGGAAATTTTGGTATACAGAATGGAGATTATGAAGCCAAGTGAAGGGTATTATAGGGAAGGAAAGTGATGGACCAGAGGGTTCTGGTGTTTAGAAACAGGCCGGCTGGTAAGGGGGTTCTGGAATGTTCTTCGGTGCACGAAGACCGAATGGGCCGTGTTTCGTAACAGTGGGTTAGTGTGCTGATTAAAGACTTCTCTGTAAGTATTACTAAAGAAAGGTACCCAAATAATTCCGTTATCACGTCAAATTTTCTGAATCACTTTTAATATTTTAATTATATTTTATTAAATTTTATCTATATATTTATATAAAATATCATATAATCCTATTTTATTAAATTTTATCTATATAATTATATAAGATTTACATAATTAAAACAAATCATTTCATCACATCAAATCATTTATTCCACTTACGATATTTTAATCATATTTTATTAAATTTCATTCATATATTTATATAGGGTTATTTAAATATATGAATGAGATTTAATAAAATATGATAAGAATATCATAACCGGAATAAAAGATCTAATCTCTTTATCACATTAAATCCTCTATTTCACTTACAGTATTCCAATCATATTTCATTAAACCTCATCTATATATTTACAAAGGGTCTATGTAAATATATGGATGAAATTTAATAAAATATTATAGGAACACTATAGTCGGAATAGGAGAGCTGATCCCTCCCTTCGTAGATATGCGACTATTTGGTTAAAATATTAGGATAATATATTTTAAATCATCAAAAATCTTTTTAAAATTTTAAATTAGGTAATTAATTTTTTATAATTTTAATACTTTATTTTAAATTTTAGTTTTATTAATATCTTTTATGAAAATTCAATCATAATATTTTTAAAATATTCAAAATAAAGTCTTTAATGGAAAAAGTTAAAATTCTATTAGTTAATGCCTGAAAAAACTCTAAGCCCTGACGTTTGTTCGTTATTTCATCTTTTCATTTGCCACGTTTGTATTGTTCTTTTTTGACTCCATGTGAGGTTCTAGCTCTTGTTGTTATTACCGGGATTTTCTCATCCTAATATGATCTATGAGCTTTCCCGTGCTTATTGCATGTTGTGGCTTAATTTTGCTATTCGGTTTCGGATTTATATTTCCTTTGTTACAAGATTGGATTTTTCCTTTATTTTTTTTGTTGATAAATGTGGGGTTTGTTAATTTTTATGCTACTAGGTTTGGTGCATTTGCCTTAACCTACTAATCATTATGGTTTAACATCACGGGAGGAGCTGCTCGCAATCGTTGTTTCTGTTTACTGTTTATTAAGCTTCGTCTCGAGGATGGTATAATATGTTATGAACTTTAGTGAGTTAGCTATTTGGGCTTCTGCTAAGGCATTATTAAGTTGACGATTATATTTGGATTGGATTGGTTGACTGCTCTAGGTTAGCATTTTTAGCTTAAGAGGTTGATCCGTAACCTTGTTGGTTTAGACATTCGACTGCAAAACAGTTTTGTTGCTGTGGGAATAATGTTTATCTTGAGAAGGAATTGTTGTGATGTTAGCTTCTAACTGTCTCTAGTGCATGCGAGTGGTAGTGTGATTTATATTTTAATATCCCATTTTTAAAAATATCAATTCTCTTTAGGTAACAATCCATAAAATATCAGAAGTTGATAGGTACTTAAGGAATTTCTACATTCTATGTTGACTACGGGTAAAAGAGTTGGTTTGAGATATATTTGGCTTGCATATGGTTAATTGATTGAAATAGTCCTTTAGATAAATTGATATTTTTTTTTAAAAAAAAGACAATGAAAAATTAATCTTTCTTTTGGTTGTCCTTTTTGGTTGTTGCAGTCGTATGAATTATAACATATCAAACCTTACATTCTTTTGTCTTTATTGACTAAAATTGATAGCTTCAATTCCTTGCTCATCAAATCAATTGGTTAGTTATCTTACCCTCAGTTCTAGGGCTAATGGCCATTTACTATTTGTGAAAAAACTGTGTTCAAAGCTTCTAATAATAGAAATTGCACTATACAACATGGATGTTATTTTTTTAATTATTAATTTCACCACTTATTGTTGTGCTATAGGTCTTTTCTCTTTTCCTTCATCTCCAACATCTCCAAATTAACCTTTTGCAGATCCAACCTAAATCAACCTTTCATCTAATTCTTCCAAAGGTTAGAATATACCAATTTACATTATATTTCTTCAGTTTTTGGTAAATAATGGTGTAGAAGAGCATTGTTATTGGGACTGTGAGTTATTTTTCTATCCAGGTTGATTTTGATCTGATCATTAATTGCTTCCTATATGACACTTTGTTATATAACAACAAATGCAAACACTTAATAGAATTAATTGTTGTTTTATCCCATTGATGTAGTTTCTGAATGTCGGTGGCTAAGATGCTTACTTTGCTTTATGTTCATTGCTTGCTTAAGAATGAACCAACTGGGTAATCAACCAAATTGTTGAATCTCCTTCTGAGGTATGCAAGTATGATAGAGATATGGAGCAGTATGAGGATGCAGAGGAAGATCTAGATTTTAATCCCTTTCTCAAGCGTACCCCTAAAGCTTCATCCAGTTTGAGCTCCGAAGTTGAGGTTTTCGAGAGTAGTTCTTCCAAGCCAAATGAAGTATGGAATTATTCTGTTGGGAATTCTGGGTATGGAGAGGAAGTCATCATGCGAAATACTGAGAATGGAAGCTAAATTAGGATGCCTAGAAAGGCTGGGAGGAAATGTAAGAAAAACAAGTCTGACTCTAGGTTCCAAGTGAAAAATCAAACACTTGATGATGAGAGAGAAAATGGATCAACAAAGAACGTGAACGATGGTGACAATGATGATGCCATTTGCAAGCCAACTAGGCCACACTATTCACCTGCAAATTTTACGCTTGACAAACTTGAGACTTTTCTTCAAGAAACAGATAATGAAGATGACCTTCATAATGTTGATGATGAAGAGGAGTATAGAAAGTTTCTTCTCACTATTTTCTAGGGTGGAGATGGTGATGGTCATCAATTAAAGGGAATGAAAATGTGGATGATGAAGATGAAGATAATGATGCAAACTTTGAGATAGAGCTTGAGAGTTGCTCAAGAGTGATGTTGATGATGTTGTGAGGGATAAGGGTCAAAAATTGGAATGTGAAAGAGTTGACCGAACACCAGAGACTAGGAAAAAGAGATGCCAGAAAACATCTTCTCGATAAAGAGGCAAGTTTTTAGAACAGTTGAAGAGACCATTGCATCCTCTGTTACCCATTTATCCTTGTGGAGGAGTTGTTCCTTTTTCTGCTATTGATGGGAATGTTACTATTTTAAGCTCTCAGTTGTGCTCGACAGAAGATTGTTTAGTAAATGGATTTACTCCTCAACAAATAGACCAATTGCATTGTTTGATACATGAGCATGTTCAACTTCTTATTCAAGTATTCTCTGTTTGTATTTTTGATCCTTCTAAGCAACTTATTGCCTCTCAAGTTTAGGAACTGATCTTTGAAATGCTTCGCAAACGAGATGAAGTTACAATATGGAAGACCTTAACATACCCTAATATTTGCTTTAGCCCTTCAAACTTGTACCCATCAGTGGCTAATGAAGTCCCAAACTTAAATAACTCAACATTCATTATTGCATCATCCCCAATTCAAAACTCTCTGATGCTATCTTCTCAAGATTTTTCTTCTTCTAAAGGAAAGGAAAATCATGCCTCTAATAGGCAGATGGTTTCATCACAATCTACTGGTTCTTTATGGGTACCTATCGTAAGTTCTCCAATAGTGTCCATTATGGACGTAACTTTGATCAATTTAGTCAGAAAATATATAGATGATGCATATAATGGTTCGTAATCTGGAGGAATGCTTTTGTTTAGTGCATTAGTAGTATGCACTAGTTTATTCGCTTTAATCATTGTTACAATCAGTTTTGCAGCTGTTCAAGATTATCGACAACATATGAATTCCAACTTTGATGCGTAGAACGAAAAGCAACCACTCTTGTATCTTCCTAATAGTCCATCATTTGCTAAGTCAAATAATGACCTTCTAAGAGGAGCAGTCTCCTTTACTAACACACCATGGACACCTACACTGGGTGAATAACAAACTAAAAAGACATTGGCTACCTCCATTGTTGAGCAAGCAAAGAAGCAACCAATTGCTTTAGTTCCTAAAGATATTAGCAAGTTAGCCTAGAAGTTCATTCTACTATTTAATCCAGCACTATTTCCCCATAAGCCACCTCATGCAGCTATTGTGAGACGTATTCTTTTTACCGATGCAGAGGATGAGTAAGAGCTTCTCCAAATAGATCTTCTTGGTTATATTTATGCTATTGATACTGATCATCTTTATTTTGTATGTTCTATTATATTTTGTTGATGTGGCTGATGAACCACCTTTGGCTACAACTGTTAGGCATCCACGGAAAAATTGATGAACACGTAGTCATCCACATAAACTAATATTTATAGGGTATGGGTTATGGATAAGGCCATTGGTTATGTTATTAGACCATATGGAAGCCTACATATCCATCAACTTTTCTTGTGCATACCTACAAGTCATGGCCAAAGGTGGTTCCATTAGTCACATCAGGAAAATACTAATGGAACTAAATTTTTAAATTGAGTTTTTAGGCCTCTAAAAAATTTAAAAGGTTTGGCACTAAATTGGAAAAATCCCAAAAAGTTTGGCACTTTAAGATTTGTTACCCCTTTCATTGTCATGTCCTTGAAAAAACATGTAATTGAAATTAAAAGTCTGTAAATGCATTTTCATATCTTTGACCTTGCTTTGGGAAAGATAAATAAGTTTACCTCAAAGTGGTTGATCAAATAAAGACAAAATTCACCACTAATGTCTCTTTTATTTGAATATTTGTTTGTAGTGCCTGTTAGGAGCTTTTTTATTATAAATTGAAGTGTACTTATCAATTTTCAAGATTTGATGTAGATTACTGGTATTGGATGGAATATAATACAGATTGGAAAGCAATTCAACAACGCTTTCTTCCATGCAAATCTAAGCATCAGGTAGTTCAAAAGTTTCTAACAAATGTGATAGCCATCAAAATACCAACTCTATTATGGCCATTTCAGTGTCTATTTACATTCCACTTTCTACAAATTATGTTACATAGTATGCTTTCTCCATCGATAAGTTATAAGTCAAAATCACTTTTTCTCTATCTCTCTATCTCTCTATCTTGCACTCATATGCATACACACATAGACTCACACTTGAGCACACACTTACACATACCTGTTTTTCTTCTTTGGGAATCTTTGGGCTACACTTATATATAGTGAAGAAATAAGCTACATGAGGCAGTTATTAGTTGTAATAGGCCTATTCAATTTGGTGATAATTGTCATGTTAAAATGTTTTACATTTCAGATTAGCCTTTAGTTTGTTGCCTTAACTTGTACTCAAGGAACTATAGGTAGTTAATTGCAATCGTAAGTAATGGGTTGATATGAACGATATTATATAATAATGAAATCGTATAAATCTTCCAATCTACTTTCTCAGTTGATACTTATATATGACCTTTTATATTTGTAGTCATTCATCTAAATATGTGATATTTTCTTGAACTTGTGCATTTGAGTTGTCATGCGGAGTTATTCTCTTTGTTTATATTGTTGTGAATTAATTCTGCTAAACTTCTACTCTTTATCACTAATATATTACATGGTAAAATTTTACCGGCTTTACATGCATCTTGGCATTATTCTAGTTACACTTTGCCAGATTTTGAAGTTTTCACACACAAATGTTTACTAATATAAAAGCATCCTGATGCTTGAGCAATATATGCTACTCGTGTTGTAGATTTTTGTGAGGTAGAAGAATCATTGTTCATCAAAGGCACCTAAAAACCCAATAAAGGTATATACACTAGTGCAAATATAGTAGTGATAAATTCTAAATCAACTTCTGGTGAACAAAAGTCTAATTTTTCCTTCTTTTGTGCATTTCTTTATTTTCTCATTGAATGTTATAGACTGTTACTTATAAGATTACAACTTGTAATTGCTATACAACAGCACCAAGGATCAAATTTCCTATCATGCGTAAAAGATACAAATTGGGTAATGTAGTCTATATGGATAATATAAGTGAAAGAATATGTTAACAATAGATAAAAGCTTATTACAACAACCAAAGAGTTCATCAATTCCATCTTAGTGGTGACACTGGTAGTGCACCAAATCCATAACTTAGCACAAGCCCTAAACTATTTTGTATGCCTTGTGGTTCTTATTAGAACTCTTCATGTGTAACATCCCCTCACCAATGGGAAGGGTAAATTAGTAATTTGGAACGGGTTAGGAGTGTTTAAAAGTGTATTGC
>JANZXP010000196.1:32929191-32951687 GCA_027576715.1 Erythroxylum flavicans
AATACTTGTAATTTTTAAGTCCTTACTAATAATTGTTATTTAGAAGGAGCATCTTTCTACCACTAAATAGTAGGAGCCTATCCTATATGACGTCGCAATAAGAGAATTTCAACGGTAAAGGTTTCAGAAGTATATCATCAGAAATAATAGCATAAGCAAAGTATTACAGCAAAGTATATATTTTCCCTATTCATAAACCAAGTATTTCAACAAAGTCCTAAGTATACTCTCCTCTCCCCCTTTTTCATTGTCATAAAGAGATAAACAATTATGAAGAAAGAAAAAAAATGCACAAATATGTGAGAGTAAAAAATAGGCATTAACAAAAAAATTATCAGTGTATCCAAAAAAAATAAACAGAGTATGTTAATTATGTAAGATATTCCTTAAGGGAATCCAGAATAGTGTGAAAAAGGAGTTACATGTCATTGAATTGGTCTTGCATCCTTGTTTTTTATTCATGCATTTGATTTTGATTGTATCGCATGTCCCTCAGTTGTTGAAGGATCACATCATTTGTATTCTGAATTATGATAGGGCTGATTTTTGTGAAGCAGGACCCAAAGCGTCTGCTACTCTTTATATTTTCTTCTTTACCCACACATTATCTTTCAACTTATATCCAAATTGATAGGGAATAGATGAATGAAACTTGGCTATAGGGCATAAACTAACAATATCCCACTTGCACTAAGCCAATCGTTTAAGTATCTCATACCATATCACCATATGATTATTATTCTACTGTTGGGACAGTGACTTAATGAGAGAATTCTCCTAATTCTCTATAGTGAGCACTCGCTTAAATCTTACAACTTCCATTTCAATTATCATCACAATTAAGAATTTTTGCCGAAATATATCGTTAGATCTTTGATGATACCTTAGCTCCTTTTATATGTCCAATGCCTCTAATGTTCTACAGTACATTACTGTCTTGAGTAATGTAAGGAATTAAATTAAGTTCACAAAAGAACTTATTGATCCAATTAATCATTTATACTAAATGAAAAGTGTATCATGAGTTAATTAGCAACCATTGCTACAATGGAACTTTTGCAATCCTAAATGATATTGCTCTAAGTAAATAAAGCTTTATTATGATTTGCTACTAAAGTTATATCCTTATCTTCTTGAACTCAAATATCAACTCATGCATAGAATAATGGATATCGTCAATACTTCACAAGTATATGATATCTCAAATACTGAACACCTTTAGTACATTACCTATGTAATTAGAGTTAGAATAGGTAAACAACTTCCAATCTATCTCTATAGATCTAGTTCCCATAATTAAGTTGTTGCCTTTTCATATCCAATAAGAGTTGTTCTTAGACAATTATGTTTTCAATAATTGAAAAATAAAATTGTTGTTCTCTATAAGCAATATGTCTCCATATACTCCCACTGAATTGGACAACCAAACTCCTATTAACCTTCTTGTGGATATGATAAATTCACAATCATCTCCAATACAAACTCCTTCAATTCATCATAAAAGTGAATCTTTTAACATCTTGTAGCCTTTCAACTATACATCAAACATATCAATAAAGGCACTAGTTCTAATTGGATGTATTTTCATGAGATTTGAACTTTTCAAATTTCATCTTACTCCTACTAGTTATCTTGAGAACTATTATGCTACAATTATATATTGAAACAAACAATTTGTTCAAGAAGTTTGTAAGATTATATCGAACCAATGGATAATATATGCTTCAACTAAGCATTACATCCTCAAATCATTAACTCTTTCAAAGACTTAGCGTTTCATATCTAATATAGAATCTTGCTAATTGATTCAATTGAAACTATTAAAGGTAAGTCATTGTACTAGGCATAACTATAGAAAAAATAATATTGCATCATACAATATCTCATAGTGTATTTTTCTTCTTATATAAATCCATACTCTTATCGAATTTTGTTGTGAAGGTATTTACTATAGAATCTCATTCCCTATAGATAACCGAAAATTTAAAGTTACCATAATGATCTCATCAAAGTGCTTCAGCATTCTTAATGTTTAATTTCTACTTAGATTTAAACAATTTGACCTTTTCAAAATTTTAAATCATTAGTTCATTTAGTGCATATGACTATATCACATAAATTCGTTAGTATTCTAATGAAATATATGTATCATCCTTATATGAATTGTTATTCCATCCAATATATCACATGTATAAATTTAACAATTTAATACCATCATCATCCTTTCACGAAAGGTTGAGTTGATTATGCTTCAACTTTACAAGTTCTATATGATTCATAATTAAAAGGATACACATATCCTTGCCATCATCATCCTTGCACCAAAGGTTATGTTGATTATGCTTTAACTTTACAAGTTTCATAAGTTCTATATGATTTATAATTACAAGGATACATATATCCTTGTATGTAACTTTATGATTCTTGTTATGTTGATTTAACTAACATGGCATAAAACGATAGTCTCGATTATTCAACTTTATATTCTTGCCATTTATATTAAGTATAAGTCACCTTTGATCCAGCATATAAAAACTATTTGCATAAACTTGGATCAACTACTTTGACTCAACAATCTATTTCTTATTATGCTTTGAATATTATAATAATGTTAAATCCAAATTCAGTATCAAATACTCATAAGCATGAGATAGAAATGCATATAATCATTTTCATATCTCTTATAGGCAAGAAAAGTTATGCAATCATTTTCTTATAAAGATAACTAGTATCATTCTACACCAAATGCCTTTAATTGTAGTCCACGTTTACGCTTTTAGTAGGCTATATTAAGTGGAACAATTCCAACAATGCACTATACCTTTTAACTCTACTTTATACATCCTCTTGCATCTTGTTATCATGGTGTTAATATACATCTTACATATTGTTATCAAAGTTTATGAGACATTAGTCAACTCAAAATATCAATACAAGTTAATTAATTAATTAATTAATTAATTGTATTTAATTAATTATAGTTTAATTATATTTAATTGTTAAAAAGATTTTTTTTAAAAAAAAGAAGGAAGTGTTTCCATGCATGACTAGAAGTGTTACGCTTGTGACACTCTTCTCACAGGCGTGACAACAGCTGTTACGTCCTTAACACTTGCTTCTTACACAGGAATGATTTTTATTCCTCTCATACTTAAAACATATCGAGTAATCGTTGAAAGTCAGATATAAGAATAATATTTTACAATAATATATAACCAACAACCCCCTTTTTATTTCTTATTAATAAGTTTTCAAACCCATCATCTCTTAATATTTTATGCTTTTGTCACTGGTAAGCGACAACTACTCTTTTGTAAGCTCTACATTCACTTGTACGGTCGTACCTGTGCGCATGTAGCCGGAGAGTATATTCACTTTCCATGTCTTGTGTTTGTAAACTTTGACCATAGAAAACCAGTTCTAATGATGATAAGCATGAACTGATTCCATTATTAAGTCTGAAATAACGTCTTCGTCATGAAAAGGCAGACAACCTTTTCTTACCTTCCCTGTTTTTGGTCATCTCCTATTGCCACTACAGTAGTTGAAGAATTCATGGATTCAACAACCAAAATGAGCAGGCTGCAGGATTACAAGAAGAACCTCATTTACAGGCTAGAGTAGAATGCTTTTTAGAGCCCGTTATGTAACTCGATGGGCCTTGATTGCTTTTGTCACAGGCTTCTTAATCATTCTACCTTTTCTTTGAAGTCCCAACAATACATTTAAGAAAGATGAGGTTTTCACTACAGTAAGATATAGTTTTAGCAGAATTTCCCATTAGTTTTGACTAATACGTGGAAATAACTACCAAATAAAATTTCACAACTAAAAGTAATTATTCTTTATGGACATATACATTTAAAATTATAAATGATATTTTCAATTATTACTGCAGTTTATAGCTTTAGTGTCTACAAAATATTATATCAATTTTTTAATTATAATATATTATTATCCATAAAAATAATAAGTTTTTGGAAACTTTTCTATAAATTACAATTGGCAAATGAATAATAAATAACATAGGTTTTATTAGTTATAGAACTGGAAAGTTTTAGTGCTCATTTCACCAGCTTTTCAATTTACCTTTCTATTTCACCCAAAAGTTTAAAAGCTTTATTAAGTTTAGAATATTAATAGAAGATGGTATTCTAGTCCTCTTTTTTATCATGAAGTTATAAGAGTCAACACTTATCAATCAAGTTTGAATGCAAAACTTTAAATATGACAAGATATCAACATCATCAAACATGAAATATTATTGTAACTTAATTCTAAGCCCACTAGTGTTGAGAAGTGCATCAATTTTATTAATATAATTTTTTAGTTTGATGGTGATTTAGTCTTGAGGTTAATTTTAAGGCATTTTAAATAATTTATCTATTTAGATATGTCATTAAATTATTTTAGTTTTACCCTTTCCCTTTTTCACGAATATCATGTTCTTGGCGATTTCAATAAAGATCAATGAACTATTAATACTGCTAACGGGCAAACGATCGATAAAGGACTTTGTTTATAACTCTCTCATTTCCGAATCCCGAATCAACGTCTCCAGGACTGTCTGCTGCATGTTTTATGCTTTAGCTGTCTGAAATTATGAGTAATACATAACACATCAAAAGCCAAGTTTAGTTGGATATTCTATTGCAAATATATGGGTTAAAAAAAATGATTTGCCACAATGCAGCATCATTGTCGGAACCACTCCAATAACTCTTCGCAACATATATACGTAACACAATTGGGGTTGATCATATATATATATAAGCAGAAGTGGAAATGAAAATTACTTTAAGTATATGTTTGGTTGAGCTTTTGGATAGTGAATAAGTACTTTTTTTCACCACAAAAGCTTTTTTTTTTAAAATGAGTGTTTGGTTATAAAATAAAAAAGTACTTTTTTGGTAGATATAGTTTTTTTGGCAGCTAAAATACAGTTTTTTAATAAGCTCAAATTTGGAACTTATCAAAAAAGTACTTTTTCAGGTAGATTTTTCAGATCAATTAATGAACCTATTTTTTTAGTCTTTTTTACCTTTATGTTTTACACATAATTCTCACAATACCCACAAACACATCTTCACATTTATTTTGAGATTTATATAATATTATTTGACTTTTTATATGTTTTAATATTTAAAATTCATACAAAAGATTTGGTTAAATATATTTTTATTTATGTTTCATATGGTTTAAAATGATATAATAATTAATATATTGTGCTTTGCATATTGTTTAATATATTTTAAATAATAATTATATGCATAAATAATTTTTATTACAAAATAAAATATAGTTAAAATTAAAATTACTTTGATTTTTATGTTGTCAAACAGTCTATTGTATGAAGTTCTTTCAAAAGAACTCTTTTTAAATGACAGCCAAAAGTCAACTAACTTTTTAGAAAAAACCTTCTCACAAAATTCTGCTGATAAAAACTCTATTGATATAAGCTCATCCGATGAGTCACTAATTAAGCTTAGATGTAAACAGAAACAGTGCCACTTAGCCGATAAAAGGATTCCCTATTATTGACATTATCTCGTGGAAGCCCACAAAAGGTTCGCTTTCTTCGTCAACCATATATGACTTCCCCGCGGGGCAAGGTAAGACCAACCTTATTTATCAATGGCACGTCAACTATATATAACCGTCCTGTTAGAACAATTCCACGTGGTCTCCTTGTTGAAGGTTAGTGCCTCAAAACCATCCACAACAATTCCTCCAAGTTCAGAGTGTTGATCAGAAAAAGCAAAAAGACATGGAAATATTTAACAGACTTGTGCAAATTATGCTTTTCTCTTTGGACCACCTAAACGATTAACCAAGAGGTTCTTTATATTCTAGATAAAAAGGAGAGTAAGCTGTAGTTTTCATCTAATCGTGCGTGTGGAAAGAAGAATCATTAGAGCCTTGTGGCTCTCCTGTGTTGATATCTATATACACCGTGAGATAATGATCCTTCAAAATGGCAAGCTCTTTTGACCTTCCTAACATCAAGTCCTGTATATCGCTTGTCTTCTCTTGCTTCTCTAACTATCTCCATAGATTAGTATAGCCCAGTTTAAACCATCATACAGGACTCCACGTGAAGTAAGATGTTAAGCTTTTCTGGTGTTAAACTTTTCTGGCTTCCACTTTCTTCTCTCAAATTATGCCAGCCTCATTATTGTAAAATTTGCCAAGAGATGAAACTACATATGATGATAATCATTCCAAACACTCTCTTATGCCCTCTGTGTCTTGTCATTTCTTAACCTTATAATTATTGTTGCCATAATTGGCATGATTACATTGAAGGAGACATATAAACCAAAATGCAATCATCATAGTCTCTGTTGCTTTTGGCATAATTATATAATTTAATTTCTCATTCCTAACGACGACAATCAACACCCTCAAAAGCGCCACACCGTGGAAGATGACACCTAAATTGTCATTAGTAAACTTCACGCCTTGAGCAATAATTAATGTTGCTACTGTGTGCATGTTTTTCTGTGCAGGTATGGTTGAACATTGAAGTCAGCAGTCAACTGGTCATGAGTTGACTGGTTGGGGTTTATTATATTTGGCAACTGCAATTAGTTTGTCCTAAAGTGATGACAAAAAGGAGGGTCATGTGGTGTATTATTTTAATATTAATGAAACCCAAATCATTAGATATAAAAAATAATTTATAAATTATGTATTTTAAATAATTTATTTAATAAATTAATAACTAAATGATAAATTAGGCTCAAATTGCACTCACAAACTTTATTCCTTCTGATAAATATGTCTTCTTTAATATGTAACTTATCCTAAACAATGTTAGAAAATATAAATGAGGAAAGTGCCTTCTTATTTTACATACTCTTGCTTACAATTGGGCTATGAAATTTGCAGAAAGTAAATCTCTTTTCTTCTTCTTTTCTAATTCGTTTAATCTACCAAGTAACCATAAAAAATTACCAAATAATGAGATGTATACGGTGAATGATCCATTATCCGTTTAGCCTTCCAATTACTCTTCTACTTGCAGTGTTACAAACTTAAATTAACTTTCCTAACAAAAGAAAACAGTCATTTTCGTGGCCAAAATGACGGGTTCTGATTAGCATGAACATTTGATTTCTTTACTTTTGGTAAAAGAATGTCACCAAAGCCTAGAAGAAAAAAATCATCAAAATGAAGCACAACTGAATGCTAACGAGAAATTTGATTGCACTTACCTGCCGGGAAAAGTAAAATAGAATAATTGACAACTTCTTACTATATACAGAACACAGATTTTGTTTCTTGTAGCTCCGCAATTTATAAATACATATATAAAGAAAAGTTATATTTATCAGCATTTGACAGGGGATACATCTTAATAAAAAATCTCTTGCTTTATATGTATATTAAATTAATATTATAAAAATATTGAGATAAAATTTAATTATTCTAAATTTATAAAATTAAGATACTTTATATCTTTCTCTAAATAAATACATTTACAAAATAGAAGCTAAATGAAATAGATCCTAAATTGATGTTTATTTATAAGCCAATGAAAAACTCTTCTTAATTTCATAAAGAAAGCATGTTGCAACAAATACATAAGAAACATACTAAAAAAGATTCATAATACAATGTACAATATTCAATTTCTTTTTTCAGAAAATAAAAATCAGGACATGATACAAATTCTTTCACAAAATCAAGATACAATATAAGTTTATTCTAAATAAATGCATATAAAATCAAAATATAATTGAAGCATAATTATATTCACGATACATTTCGTTGTACTTATTTATCTTATATCAAGTAGAAAATACTAGAGTAATTAGTTCTAATTTTCTCATAAATAGTTGAAAATTTTAGTTAAACAATTTATTTTATTAAATGATAATTTATCGATAATAGTTGCATTAATTTATACAAGTATATCCTTCAATTTTTCAATACTATATTTATTTGAGGAAACGTGATTTTTTATTTAATTTTTCTGTACAAAAATTTATTGATTGCTAAATGTTTGCATCTAATGAATAAATTCAAAGCTTTTTAATTTTCTAAATGACATAATATTTAAAAATAAAAATTAGATTAGTCTTAATTTTATTTATTTCTTTATAATATGTACAATACACAATAACTGAAATAAATTGTAATTATAAAATGATTATTAAATTTATTCCCAGTACATATGCACTGTTACAAGTAAATCAAACTTTAGACTTACAAATTATTGAGCCTTTATTGAACAATTAACACATGATATAAAGTAATATTTTAATGTTTTTATTAATAAGTAAATTTGAATTCAAAGATTTCGGCTATTAGTTTACGTTTTCTTCACAATTATGTAAAAAATAATTTGGCAATATTAATTGATACCTCAGTATATTTTATATATGCGCAAATACAAAAATAAATACATTTTTATCTATATGCTTATATAAAAAAAAAGGAATCAAATATAATGATTGATTCTAATGTTTTGTCATTTTATCTTGCCTATTTATACAATATGTATAGGCAATATTGAATATTTTTATATTTGTTTATAAAAATTTTAAAAAGAATTGATCATTTTATTAATTCTTGTAATGATTAAAGCATGCTTTAGGGACATTTTTAAAGCATGTCAAGCCACCCTTCCCATTTTGGTCTCGTTTTCGTGTCTCTCTATATCCTTCCTGTTTGTTCAATCGCTAGTGATTTTTGGAGTTTTTTCCAAGTTTGGGGCACGATTAACTCGTATAAAGACTAAAATTAGTGCTTGGAGAGTGATTCACTTTTTCTAGAGAGAGAATGTGATAGGGAAAAACGAATTCTCTCTTTTACTATTTGAATTTTAGTAATTAACCACTCTTTCGAAGTGTATTTAATTTAATAATAATAATTTCAAAGTTAGATACGGAACCTAAAAAGAGAAAATTAGGGACTCTTAGGGATTTTCATTACTGAGTTGAATTAATGGATGATATATATGTATGAATTTGAAAGAGACCGCAAGATAAATTTTCTTATCTTTCTTTCAATTAATGTTTCTTTGAGATGTGTGTCATAGATTAATTGGTATTTTTATTATTGCACATGTTTAGAACCATTGAAGGATATCGTGTAACCCCTTATTCTGTGGGAAGAATTGACATAAAATTTCGGAGCGCCATATGAGTTGATGAGTACTCTTATATATTAGTAATTAATGCATTTGGTAATAATTTTTAAAATGAGTTTACATATAATTATATGGGATCTTATATTAAGTTTTATTTAATTTGTGAAACTAACTTTTAAGAGAATGTGACAAAAATGGGATTATTATGTTTAATTTTCAATGAAAGCATTCTTTGAAATTATTTGCGATTGAAACATTTTCTTTATTTGGTTTCAACGAAAAAACATTTTTAAATTAATTTTTGGAATTAAAATATTGAAAGCAATTAATTATATACATTGTGGATTGAATTTAAATGAAAATTTCTAAGATAGTTGAATTTATAATTTCTAAAATTGATAAGTTGAATTGTATTTTACACCTTTATGAATTTAGTGATGAAAGTATATTATTTGAATTGTGATTTTTTTATATAAAATTTTTATAAGATGGAGACGATAAAGAAAATTTAAATATTGAGTAGTTAATAATTCAAAAGTGACGAACCTTAATCTTGACCAATATAACTCTATACTGATTTAGAGCTTCAATCAGAAATTAAGCATACAATCAAATTGACTGAAAATTGAGCAATGGATCAATTTTCATCGAGTTATTGGCTTTAATTGGTGATTTTTTGTTGTCTAACCAAGATATATTTCTCAATCAAGGACCGGTTAGGTATTGAATCAGCCGGATTTCTTACAAACTAACTCCAAAAAACTTCAAATGATAATTGACTTTGCATGTTCTGGGATGATCCACCATCAGCTTTGAGGAGATTATCGGCTATAAATTGTATTATAGAACTCCTAGGCACACAAAAGGTATCATGCATTAGTACTTATGTTAATTGATTTTTTCATTAACCAACCTCCAAGTCATATTTGTTGATTTGACCACACATAGTTGAAGACCCAGCAACCCATACAAGAAGAGCCAAGAAACAAAAACTTGGCAATACATCAATTGTGACGCAATTACTATTGTTAAATATTGTTTAGGAGGTCCTAAGGGTTGGAATACTACAGTCATCTTTCTGCGGCATTTTGGTAACAACATGCATGGAGTTGAATGTTCACGTGCTTAACATTATAAATACTCTGAAAATGTAGAAGTAATCATGGTATTGGGGAAAGCGATAGGCCTTTATAATGTATTCATCTGATGAATCCTTGTCTGCCGCAAGGGCATGCGCATTGTCTTAGGCTTGGCTCACTCAGATAAACACTTACAGCTTAAATGTGTTTCCTTTCTTTCTTTTTGGTTCACTGTAATGGCAGTTTGGTTTGATGTTCACTCCCGGGTTAGAAGTAAGAATGTTAAGTGGGAGAAAAAATAAAGCACTGCGTCGTTGAAGTTTAAAAGTTTAGTTAAATGGTCCTCGTGATAAATTACAATAAAGCATGGAACTCTTGAGTGTTTAATCAGGTAAATTAATATCGATGGCCAGTTAATTAATGGAGTACGCGTTTCACATAGTATTAATCAACTTATATAGGTTTGAGTGAAATGATGTTGTTAAGATATTTGTTAAGATCATATCTTATTAATTATTTTGGGCATTATTTGTAATTAGATATATATGGATATATTTTGAATATCTTTATAATAAGAAATTAACTGGATTCTGGAAGATGAGATAATATGAAGGATAAAATCTTAAACAAGATATGATTTATTTGGGTTAAAATCACTATCTCTTATTAAAGATAAGGTGCATATTTATTGGTGATTTGACAGTTGTATTTTTAGTAATCCAAGCTATATTTGGCAGTTGAAATTTCGGTAATTCAAGCTATTTTTGGTAGCAGATTTTGTGGTGGTTTTAGTTATCCATGGTAGCTGTGTGTCTTTAGTGTGTGTGAATTTTTGGACAGTTGAATTGTTGTTATTGTGAGGGAAAAACATTCAGAAATCATATGAGTGTGTAGCTCCATTTGTCTGGATGTTTTGGTGGTGAAATATTCGATTTTTGATTGATGATTTCTTGAAGTTGCTGTGTTCGCGGGCTGTCCTGGATTTATTCTCAAAGACTCATAGTAGATGTTGTCCTACAACTTCCCACTTTATCGTTGATGAAGTTGTATATTTAGACTATGTTTGGTTAAATGGTTATAAATGGAATGGAACGTAATATAATATTATTCCATTGTTTGGGAGGAGGGTTTATAATAGAACGGAGTGGAATATGATGAAAAAGAAATTTTTTATTTTACATCTTATTCCATCCTAAATAGTAAAAATAAGTTACCTCCGGTTTGAGGGGTTTAGGTTGGAATGTAAAATGATAAACTATATTACATTATGAACCCTTCTTCTAAACAATATTTTACTATATTACATTATGAACTTTTTCATCCCTTCCAAACAACAATTTTCTAATATTACATTTATTTACATTCCATTTCATTATAAATCATTCCATTTCATTATAAATCACTCCATTTCAATCATTGTTATTAAAAACTTTACTTCCAACTAAACATAACCTTAGGAGAGTGTTTTTATCTTAAGTGTTTTTTTTGTTTATATTATTATTGATTCATTCGCTTGAGTTATTATTATTATCTTTATTATCAATCATTATTGCAAAAATCCTATTTAGAGGTCAACAAGAGGTAGTCTTGTTATTGGAAGTGATATACTTTTACGGGATGTGAGAATGAGTGGATAGTGTCAATTGGTGAGTGATGTCGGCTCAGTAAAGCCTTGTGTAAAATTATTGTACTTTGGTGAAAGTGATTTAAGCTAGGTGAGGGCCCCGTAGACGTAGACCAAGTATGCCAAATTGCATTACCAAATTTCAATTATTGACTTATTTATTGCTCATTTAATTTTTGTCTGTGTTTTAATTCTGAAAAAATTGACAGTTACTAACACGGTTGCTTTCTATTAAGCAACCGTCAGGATCAAGTTAAAGCAACTGCTATAAAACTTATAAATTGTAGAACTACATCCTTCGGATTTTTTAGGTGTAATACCTTGGAATAAGATAACAACTAATCACTAAGTTTTTTTTTAACGTTGCTTAAGATCTAAATTCGCTTTCCTTTACTTCTTTTAATTAGTTTTCAAAGCATCTCATTTACATTGCATCAAATTTGACCAAATATGTAAATGTTCATTTTGCAAATAGAGGTGTTTTTATATAGCTTCTTCAATGTCTATCAATCAACCATCAAATGCAACTTAATTAGATTAGGGAGCTACAAGCCAACAATCTTACCTTTACCATTAGTAGGGATCCCTGATACTGATGCTCCATCTCTTGAACACATCAAATGAAAGAAATTAACAACACTTGATTGTTACACTAACTGTGATCTTTGGGTTATACATAAGAGACGCTTTTTGCAACAATCGGCATCTCAACAATCTGCTCTCCAACAAAACCTCCTTCACAATGTCAAATTTGTTAAAAATGGGGACATATTACTATACACTATTGATGTAGGTACTCAAAGTTCTAAAATCATTAATTTAGTCCCAAACATAATGTCAATATTTTTACCACAATGTTTCTTGTTATGAATATCTAGGCTAATCTTGATAATTTTAATTTACTTTTAGTATATTGTTGAATGGTTAACTGAAAATGGTACAACTACTTCTATAGCACTTGATCTTTAAGTTGTAAAATCTATGACTCCATATAAAAATCCAAACTAAATGGTTGTTGGTAATGGACATACGTATTTATTTTTTGTACTAGTAATTTCATATTTTTCACAAATATTTGTCCACTTCATTTTATTGATATTTTAATTTTCCCATATCTTACTACAAATATTTATCAATACTAAAAAATTCATTAACAACTCTTAACTTATTGAATTTAACCTTTTTGATTATATTATAAAAGATCTTTAAACTAAGATATTGCTTCTTGTGGTTCCATCTACGATAGTCTTTAACCCATAAAGATTCATTTGAATTTCATAAATAATGTAATTCTCACAACCAATCCTTCTTTGTTAATTCTCTAGCATTAATGTCTTTGCCATCTCTTATAGTCTACACTTTCTAGTTTATCAAAAAAAATTCTAATAATTCAAATAACATCAATCCTTGTATTTCATGTCTTTAAGGTAAAAGTATTAGGCTTTTATTTCCATTATCTTCTATATATCTACAAAACCTTTACAACTTATTCACTATATTTGGGAACTTTTCCTATCGCTATCTTTTTTTGGTTATTGATACTTTATTATCCTTATTAATGGTTTTAATCACTACAAATAGATATTTCCTTTAGCTCAAAAATCTTGTGCTCTTTATAATTTTTAAAATTTCAAAATTGTTACTAAAACTCTTTCTCCACCACTAATAAAACTTTTCAATGAGATGGAGAATTTAGACTTATTAAGGGTGCATTTTCTTAATACCTAACTACTTATGGTATCACTTATTCTATCTCTTGCCCTCATACTCCTTAGCAAAATGAACTCTCTAAATGCAAAATCTGAAATATCGTTAAAATTGGCGTCAAACTCCTTATCCATATGTCTCTTTCTAAATTATTTTAGTCTAAAGCCTTCTTTACTATTATCTGCCTTATCAATTTTTTACCTACTCCTGTTCTTTATCATTAGTGCTCACATGAATTATTCTTCCTTACTAAACTAATCCTTTCTTACCTTTAAATTTTTTGTTATACGTGTTTTCCATTTTTCGGTTCCACTTTATATAATGATAAACATACATCAAAATCTACACTATATATTTTCCTTTATTTTTTTCTCAATAAAAGATATTAATACTTTGACCCCTCGAACTTCTAAACTTTATATCTCTCGTTATATCTATTTTTTTAAAAAGGACTTTTCTTATACCAAATTCTTGCTCATCACTCCCTCTCCCTCTTCATCTTCCAAAATAACATAACCTTTGCTTTTAATTTGCCTTCTCCACCATAAACCTATTCTTATCTATTATATATTGTAAAGATATCTTGTGTGTATATATATATGAAGACTATATACCTTTCTTATTATTGATCAATGAGATTTACACTTTGACACTTACCCATATTTATACATAAAAGCATAAATAGTTTGTTATTAAATATAAATGTTGATCAAGAATGGAGTTTTGATTATAATTGTGATATAACATTTTATAATAACTATCATTCAACCATTTCCTATTTCGGTAAGTTTGCTTTTCAATAGATAAACCTAATACAAATGGATATGATTAGAAGCTCTCTTTCTACCTTTTCCCTCTCTCTAGTTGTCTTTCATTTTCATTATTTTTTAATGATGTAATTTACAAGATTTTCCTCCTCAAATCCTTTCTCTGGTTCATGGAAAAGAACTGGTCCTAGAAACTGCAATAATCGACCCTTTTATTCCCACCTATATCTCCTCCAGGCTTGACTCTTACCCCTCTTTCTTCCTTTTTTTAAATCTCAACTTTCATGTTAGTTTATAATTGTAAAAGGGAAAAGAACTAGTCATAGACCTACATTAATTGGCCCTGTTACTCCCACCTTCATCTCTTCCAAACTTGACTCTTACCCCTCTTTCTTCCTCTCCTTAAATCTCAACTTTCCCCGTCGGTTTTAAACTGGAGTTCCTCCTCTTCTCTTAAATTTTAGCTTATTCTTCAACTCCTCCCTTTGCTCCTTCTCCCTCTATTCTTAGGCTATATGTTTCACCTCCTACCCTGCTTCCTTAAATAACCCTTTTAAAATTCCAAAACTCTCCTTCTAAACTTTTGGAAAAAGGGTTTTCCGCTCCTTTATGCCCCACAACTCAAAATTTACCCCTTCATTCCTATACTCTTATTCTTGTTTCTCCTTTTTCTTACCCTACCTACTCTAATAACTTCATCCTTATAAAAAAATCTTATAGTTAAGTAATGGGGGATCATTCCTCTCCTGGAGCTCTAAAAAATTTCCCCTTTAATTATTATGGTGACGATTTAGTTGTTAATCATCCTCTAAAAATGCTTCAATAAAGAGCCAAAAGATGGAATACTTCTTTAATATGATACTTTATTAATAAGACATTAGCCTTTCCTCTTGTTCAATATTAGGCTACAATAAACTAAGGGAAGTTAGGTTTGGAGAAAATAAATAGTAATCAATTAAAATGACTTCTATATATTCAAATTTGGAAATGAAGCTAACATCGAGAAAGTAATGGAGTTGGGTCCATAACCCATCTTGGGGAAGCCTCTCATGATTCAAAGATGGAGGCCAAGTCTTATACTTGATAAATCCAGTATGAAGCTCATTCCCCAATAGGTAAAATTTGCACAATATCTCTTTTGAGTACTTTATTACTATGAGATTAAGCTATCTTGAAAGCTCTATTGGGAGGACTTTATGCTTGGATAAATAAGATTATAAGGCCAAATAAAGAAAGAGGTCTTATAGGGAAGAGATCTTATAGGGAAGAGAAGAAACTTTATTATCAATGGAAGTCAACTGAGTAGGTGAAAAAGATTTGGAAACCAACAGTAAAAGGTTAGTTTAAAAAGAAAATCATGAGCTAATTTCTAATGCTTAAAGCTTGATTGTAAATGAAAAACCTCCTACATAAGGAGAAGGGACACAAGGACACTCAAAGGAAACCATTCATCTGGATAATTTTTAAACGATATCTAATCCTTTGAAGTGTGGATTAATCCACAAGAAAGATATAACTCAAAACCAATTTAAAGTTCCCACTTGAAAAAAAAAACAAACTAAAGAAGTTAAGCTTAAAGAAACATCTAGAAAATTTAAGCTTAAGGAAGCTCAAACAAGTTCTTGCTAAATGGATCCCTTATTGTTCTTGATGGTAAAGATAAAAACAATGAGTTGATAAAGGAATTCTAAACCCGTTTGATGATAAATTAGGCACCAAAACTAGAAGGAAATTAGGTAGGAAAACAAAGAAGAAGCGTTTATTGCCCCAATTTCTATATAATGATTATCTCTTAGAATGTAAGGGATATGAATTGATCCAAAATGAAGTAAAGAAATAGCTATAACAGAGTTTCTCTTGTTCATATTAACAGCTACTCTAGGAGGAATGTTTTTACGCGGCGCTAACGATTTAATAACTATCTAAAAATTGTGTGAACCTAAGCTTGCATGTAAAGGACTAAACCCTTAAAGGCTATGATAATACATCCATATAAGAAGAGAGGGGGAAGAGGTAAAGTAGTATAAGAATTGGCTTAGGCGTTTAATATATACCTATATGAATTTAAAGAAACCTTATATTATTAGGATCTTGATGGTATAGATCATACTATATTTTGGTAGGTGTTTTAGTTTATTTTCAAGTGTTTCTTAAATGATTATCGTATGTATAGGTTTAAAATTATGTTATTGTGATTGTTTGATTATATTCTAAGTGTTTATGTGGTTTAAAGCATGAATTCAATCTCAATTTTATATTTCATGAGGTAGTTGATGTGTTTGTGAGTGTTAGAAATCAGGGAATTGAAGAATGAAGAAGATGGAGACTGCACAATTAGGGTTAATTGATTAGATCGTGAGAGAAAGAGTAATCAAAACCTTAGGAAATCTAGGATCAAACATAAATTGAATCAACAAAATTAAAGTAAATAGAATAGGGAAAGAATAGTTCCTAAGTATTCATCTTTATCAAAACTTAATTTTTATTAGTAGCTCACAATTTATTTGATTAATTGTTTTGTTTATTTAATTTATGTTATTTTATTTTAATTCAAATCAATTTCTGTATACCTTAGACAAAGTTAGATTCAAATTGTTTAAGTGTTTATAATTCTCGTGAGAATGATAACCTCTTATACTACAAGATACGATTTGTATACTTGTAGGTATTGAGAGTTTTGTTAAATATAAAACTTGCTTAACATATCCTAAAGACTAAAGTTAAGAATAATAACTGTTGTTCTTGGCAATGGAAATTTGTAAACATTAGACCATGATTACAGATCATAATTGCCATTATAATAACAAAATTTTCGTAGGGATTTAATCTAAGAAAGTGAACATTAGACCATGATTACAAATCATTATTGCCATTATAATAAGAAAATTTTCATAGGGATTTAATGTAAGAAAATGAAGGTGTATAATCACTTCATGTATGATTAGTTCATCTATCTAAGTGTTAGTATAAATCACTTACCTTTTCCCTTAAAGATCATTTTTATCTATGCCTCCAATCATAAGTTTTAGAGGACACAATCAAAGAAAGATTTAGAGTTCATTAATTCTTATATTCAACCTCCTTGGCTAAAGCTAGCGGTCTCAATAGTATCCTCTTATCATAAGAAGCTGAAGGGGAAACACTTAATTCTAAATTATAAAATCAAGATTTCTTAAAATGTCTAAATACTTATAAATTATCTAGCCTAAGGTATGATGGCTTCTTTTATACTTGGAGCAATAAACAGGAAGAGATCTAGCTAATAAGGAAAAAGTTAAATAAAGCCTTGTAGCATGTCATAACTCTACAAAAAATAACTAGATCTAAAAATATAGCAAATGTTAAGTCTAGGTCAATCTCACAAAGAGTGTTCGGTTAGATTTTGAAATGAAAATAATCGGTGTTTAGGTTATAAGTGTTTTGTTGGGTTTCAAATAAGAAAATAAAATGAAACTAAACTAATGAAAGCAAAGTAAAGAAAACATTCAAAAATGATAAAAAGTGATGAATACATTAGGGGCCCAGTTATCGGTTTAATCTCGGACTACACACAATTAGACATACTTCATTGAATTATTGTTTTCATACCTCTCCTAGCAATTATTAATCGTAGGTTAATGATAAGCTCTATTAACCCTGGTTTTCTCTTAGTTCGTATTCAATTAAAACAATCTCTTTAACCGAACGTAGCTATTGACTAAACTAGAATAAGCTCTCTAGATTTAACTAGACAGTTGCATTATGAGTTAGGAAAATAGATTAATCAAGGTAACAACTACATATGCTTGGGTCATTTAACCTAGGTTATGCTATCTCTAATGATTAGACACCAATCGAAAATAAAACAATTACGGATTATATCCTTAATGATTTGAAGTCATTAGTTGCTATAAATGAATCTCAAAATAACAATTATGGATCATGTTGAAGATTCCAGTAATATACAAACACAACAATTATAGATTGTGTTCAAGATTCTAGCAATGAGTTCATATATAAACAATCTCCTGATAACGAGAATAAGATCATTTATGCATGAAAACCTAAATCCATAAGCATAGGATAACTTAAACAATTCCTAAAGAGAGAAAGAACAACAAATATAAAGAGAGAATGCTTAACTAGGTTCTTTGGCATCGATATCACCTCTGAACCAGTGTTAGGAAGCTTATCCCTCTATAGGTCTCCAAAGGATGAGAGGTTTGCCCCTTCTTCCCTTACAAAACCTAGACTTCACTCCACCAAACATTTCATAGACATTTTATATCCATTCTGCCGTCAAAACATTCTTTTTATACTGAAAACTAACGTTCGAGACAACTATCTAATAGTCATAGGTATGTATGGTTGACTCCTAGCCGTGAATGGCCTCTTTGAAGGCTCACGACTGTGAGCCTCCTTTGCATGGGTGTGAGGTACATGTCACGGGTGTTAGTAATTTTTTGCACTCTTTATGCTTGATGTTTTCAACATATACTCTTCATTTTATATATTTTCTTGTCTCCTCTTGCTTTAATCCTTCTCCTTCTTTCTCCTTGAAAACAAGTGAGTTTGAATATTAAAAAGACGGCTTAAAGAATGTGCTTTCAACTTATTTTAGCTTTTTCTCTTCCGAATTATACCTAAAACCAAATATGAATTAAAGTGAATGTCTTATGCATTTTGTAGCAATAATCACTAAGTGTTATGGAATAAATGTATAATCAATTTAGCGCATATCAGACCCTGAACCCCTCTTCACTTTCTTTTTTCATAAAAGTAAGGCTTATTTTAATATCCCTCTATATTTTCATCATTTTCTGGCTGAAATCATAATTAATACCAAACCTCTAATACTTAATTAGAGGTTCAATAATTTCTTGACTAAAGTAGAGGATTTTAAGGAGGCAGTGACTAATGGTTTGAAGGATGAGGTTAAGGGATTTCGTTCTTTCAAATGCATGAAACAATTATGGGCAGTTAAAAAGAAACTAAAGAAGTTATTCTAAGCAAAAAGGAATTACTTATAAGGACCGGGTGGAAATTGATACTTCCCTCAGGTACCCCTCCTAAAAGGCAAAGAAAGAGAGGCTTTGATCTTACATTGATTGTTTACAAAAGCATTGTTCCTATTAAAGCAAAGAGCCAAGGTCATATGGCCTAGAAAAGGGACAAAAAGTCAAAATTCTATCCTTTATAAGAGAAATAAAAATAATATATGCTCACTAGTGAATGGTAAGCATGAAATTGTTCAAAGATAGGATAAGTTTAAAATGTTGGCTTACATTCATTTTAAAAAGCCAACATTTTAAAAACTTGTTAGGTCATGCTAATAATCAAAGCTTACTTTTTCACAAAATTAGAAACTTCATTCCTGGTATGATGTCTCTTAAATAAAAGGAAATGTTAGTGAAACCTTTTAAAGTAAGGGATATTAAGAATGCTCTTTTTAGTTTGAACCCTAACAAGTCTCTAGGCCTTAATTGGCTCAATGCCCATTTCTTCTAAAAGACCTAACACTTAATTAAGCGAGTTAATCTCCAATTTAATCCTAGAATTGTTTCATTCAACTATAATGCTCAAGGAGTTGAACAAAACATTTGTTACCTTTATCCCTAAAAAGCCAAACCTAACTTCTTTAGATAATTTTAAACTCATTTTTTATTGTAATGTAGTTTATAAAATTACATCTAAACTCTTAACTTCTAGACTTAAAGAGATCTTAAAATGCTTGATTAACCAAAATCAAGGAGTTTTTATTCATAACATAAGTATATGTAACAATTTACTTCTAGCTCAAGAGTTATTCAAAAGTTACCTAAGCAAAAAATCCGTAAAATTTGCTCTCTCAAAATAAACTTCCAAAAGGTTTTTAATTATATTAATTAGAATTTTCTAATAAAAGTGCAACAAACTCATGGTTTCCCTAACAAATTTATTAGAGAAATGCTTCTCCACTGCCTCCTATGCTTTCTTAATTGATGGAGAGTCATCCTACTCATTTGTGAGTTTTAAAGGCTTGAGGCAAGGTGACCTTATCTTACCTTACTTTTTCATTATTTTTATAAAGGTATTGACCAAATTAATAGCTCACAAAATCAATTAACAGTTGAGTTCAAGTTTCACCATAAATGTAAGAGATTGAACTTTTACAACTTATCTTATGTTGATGCATCAATAAATCCAAGAGCAACCTTTATGTTTCCTTTTATGCATAGGTATTAACAAATTTTCTATCCTATATCACTTATCACAAGCTATAAGCTCTTCTTTTCAAATACTTTGGAATTCTCGTAACTGACAAAAGGATCAACTACCTTAATTGCAAGCCTCTAATTGAGTCAATTTCATAGAATTACAACATTGGAATAATATATTGCTCTCTTACAATAGTATATTAAAACTTATTAGGTTAGTATTGATCAATCTTAATATTCACTGGATGTGCCATTCATACTTGGCTAAAAAATCAACAAAGATGTAGAAAGGACTTCAAAGAACTTTAGATGATTAAAGACTCTTGAGAATGGCTATGGAGCCAAAGTAAGATGAACTGAGATATGTACTTTGAAGGAAGAGATTCTATGGACATATTACATTAAACACATCAACCTGATGCTTATAGGAAAGAAAATTTGGAAACTCTTTCTAGATAAGGAATCTATTTAGGTTAAACCGGTTCATTCTTATATCATCAAAGAGCATAATTTCTAGTTTATCAAGCCTTGTAAGAGCAATTCATGGACATTGAATCAGATGTTGAGGTTAAGAGACTTATTACACCGATTTGTAAAAACTATAGTTGAGAATGGAAATAATATTTATTTTCGGTTTGAAAATTAGAATGAGTTAGGACCCTTATTCTCTATATAAGGGCAAAAAAATCTTAGACTTTTAATTCTTCTTAAATCCAAAGTTAACTCATCTATTGTTGATGGACAATGGAGACGTAGACTCAGAGGCTTTAATCATTTTATGGAGCATATACTAAACTTTAATTAATCTACATATTGAAACTAAGGATAAACTTATTTCATTAAAGCATAATTTCAATAATTCACCAATAAATCTTGTCTAAATATAGTAAGGAGGCCTTATCAAAATTTTTCTCGGTGGAAATTAATATGATTCAAAGAATACTCCTTTAAAACTTCTTTCATTTTTTAGCTTGCCATCAAAAGCATGTTGAGCACTTTTGAAATACTAAAAGGCATTGAGTTTTAGAACAACTTGTGTATTCTTTGTTCTTAGACTATTAATCTACATACTATACTCCTATTGGTTTCTAAATCTCTTTGGTTTCATTTGTTCTCCTTATATAGACCAATTGCTATATCTCATCCTAGTCCAGATTTTCTTAAAATGGGCTGAGAATCTTAGATTGATTCATTAAGGTGTTTTAAATATGTTTAAAACGATTATGAATTGAAGCACATACTCTCGTTGGGGGAGAAAATGAGTATGCTTATGTTTCAAAGGAAGTATCAGTATCTCCAAACCTTAATGGATATGACAATTCATTATTGCTTATGGTCTTTAAGCTTATATGAGCTCAATTCTAGCTGATATTGAAATGTAAATTGACCTGTAACTCTTGGTCTTAGTTTCTTTTAGTGCCTTGTCTTATTTCCTTAAACCTTAGAAAGTTTGAAACTCTTTTGTCATGTTGCAGGCTTTATATAGCTTTGGAAATGTGTTGTAGTACTTCATCAATTTAATATTATTTTCTTTATTTAAAAAAACAATGGGAATGCACGCGGTGACCTGATTATATAATGCACAACTTTTTTCTATTTCGTGTACAGAAAATGGATGTATAAATAGTTTCTCAAGAGGAAAAAAAGAAATAAAGAAGAAAAAGGAGATAAGACATTCGATATTTAGGTCGTCAATATGGGGAATAGGTCATCTGTTTTGGTTATGGTGTTCCTATTATGTTTTATTAAATCTTATCCACATATTTATATGGAGTCTACATAAATATGTGAATGAAATTTAATGACACAATTAAAATATCGTAAGTAGAACAGAGAATTTTATATGATCAACATGTCACGAGAGAAGGGACACTACAATCTTTTATACTTGGGAATTTGTAATGGGACATGTTTCGCTAACTGCCCATCCTTGTACTAACAGTCTGTTTGGTTACTGTCTTCAATATGCAGAGACGGAACGAGACGGAAATTTGGAGACGGAACAGAACAGAAATTGGAGACAGTGAGCTGTTTGGTTGTGATGGA
>JANZXP010000196.1:32957756-32971529 GCA_027576715.1 Erythroxylum flavicans
GTCCCCGTTTTCTTGTCCTCTGGTTTTGGAAGGAACAAAAATTTTATGTCTCCGTCTCCGGAGTCGGGACAGAAATTAGTGGAGACAGCAAGCAAACAGGTCAGGGACAGAATTTTTCTGTCCCTGTCTTCTGTCTCCACCCATAAGGATAGCAACCAAACGTAGGGTAAGTGTGGGGCACCACAACAGTATAATGTGCCTGTTTCAGCAACAACAAAAACATATTACCCCACCATTTTTTTGCGTTTTTGCATTAAACTCCCTCTGGGAACTCGTTCTACCCTGCTTTAGCTTTAATAGCATTGGCTTTATAACAACTATCAAAAGTAAAATAGGAATGCAGTGTCCAAAGTTGAAAATCTGAATTGTGAGATTTTACATAAAAACATCCAAACTTGAAGGAAAGGTGGCACACAAGGATGTATTAGGGACAAAAGATGACACTTGGATCACGTACAAAACTTTTGATTCACTTCATTCTTTTTACGAGCATATAACCTACAATTCATATAATAATTTAATTAATCACAAATAGCATCCCGTTATCTTGAAGGTCGTGTCAGAGGCTGATAAGCCGGAAAGAGTAATTTTAAGTTATAGCTTGACTTATCGGTACGCACAAGCACCCCTATCCGCCAAAGCCATACTTGGATAAATAAAAAAAAATAATCCATTTGAAGCTTTCTGTTCACAAAACTACAAGTGTCGTGATGGGATGAAGAAGAAGAAGAAGAAGAAAAAAGGTGGGGTCCAAATTGGATAGCGGGACGGGCCCCACGGCCTCCACCCAATTTTTATGAGCTTAATGATCGTCGGGCTAGCACACGCCGGACCGTCAGCCGCCACGAACCGCAATCCATTCTTAACATCATTCCGTTCTCGTGGGTCCCACATTCCACCACCGTAAAATTGAGGAAAGTAATAGTTATTTATTTATTTATTTATTCTGCTGGCTTTTTGGCTGAGCCAGGATAACATAAATCTTTTTATGAATTTGGAGTAGCGTCACTATCTAGATGCATCGAGTCGGTTAGTGGGGTCCATGGTAGAGAAAGCTTTGGAAGAACTGAGAAAGTAAAATTGTAATGAACAGACCAACCAACCAGAGGTCGCGTGCAGTTGCTGGCTGACATCTTGGCTTGGGCAAATATTTAAGTATCTTAATTCTTAAATGCCACGGGATGAGATACTCTATATCTATCACTTTGTAATAACTCTGTTTTTATACGATCTTATCTATATATTTTTCTAGATTTTATATAAATCCCACGTATTTATAAAAACACGTCTTTACAGAATTACTCCAAATTAATATCTGCACTTTGCCAGGAATAAGTAGCATATTGTGTTTTGAATTAATTTGTTTGCGACTTTATGCTTGGTAGTCCCGGGTGCTACGAATTAGGTGGACGCAATTAATCCCGTCTCAATGCATTTTAATTAAATATCATGGAATTGAAAAACAAAATTCCGATTCTCCATCCTTATAGATGCTTGCGAATTCTTATCCATTCAATTCTGAACCTTTGATGGATGAACGAAATGCACCTAATGTAAATTTTAGTTGTTCCCAAATAGTTTGACATTGAATAAATATTAATCTTCAAACATCTTGGAAGACTAATATAATCAGTACAAGTTTATGAAGAGAATCATCATTATTCCGATCTTCTTCACCACGCGGGGAAGAATGAAGCGGACAAATACGTTACAGTCCTATAGAGAGGGTTGGAATAATGGTAAGGCAACCAATAGCGGGGGAGAAGAAGTGCTCTGCTGTCACCAGTAAAAATATCACATATCCAATCGATGGCACCCTAAAATTATATCAAGACAATGTCTCTCCTGCCCCTTTCTGTTTTCTGTTTGTAACCTAGTAAAATAGAAACAAATAATTATACTCTTCACCTTAAAACTTAAAGTACTTTTGGATGTTTTCAAAAGATTAAAACTTATGTTACTTTAATATTGTAATTTAACTAAGAATAAATTGTTCTTTCAAATTTTTATTACGAAATTATTATTTTTTTTCATAAACTTTAACACAATTTCTTTAACTTGAAATCATAAAATCATAAAATAATCTATATAAATGGAAACTTGTATTGGTTTTATTCAATCATTTAAATTCTTTATATATAAGTACTCTTTTGAAATTTGATAACAAGGAATATAAAAATCCATTAAATTGGGTACTCCAGGTGTTAACTTTATTACTTACAAACGGAGGAAATTAAGATACATTAGAAAATTTTCAATAAATTAAATATTATTTACATCGAATTATGATCATGTTTACTAACGAGAATCACATGGTGTTGTTTAAGTAGACACAAATGCTACATTAATATGATGCTGTTATATTTTCACCGTAATTGGCAATTCCTTTAGATATCTACACTTACTAAAAGTAGTGGAATCCAAAGAAATATCAAAATAAATCAAGGGTTTCTTAAATAATTATCAGTTAAAATGAAGATGAACTTAACTTTAAAAATAGGAAGTAAATTTAACATTTAATCACTAATTTGATTATGTTAATTTTTAAAGTGAGATTACTTTTTTCTAATTTCAAAAGGACTTTGCAGGAAAGCACCGTCCCGTCGTCTTTCTCACGAATTTTTGTGACCCAGAAGTATTTCCCATCAAGTTATTGGCATTATTTTAGGCGAGGAGAGTGTTAAAAGTTTCATCCCTTACGAAATTAAAAAAATATTATGTTTCATAAAAAAAATAATAAGCTCAACAGTAACACTGTCTTCACCATTGGCTTATCTACTCACATCATAAGCTCCTGTTTCCCTCAACCTTAAGAACTAAAGCTGAACATACTCTTTCTAGTCTTTGTCAGTTGCTGGTGGACGTTGACACCTCTCTCTCTCTCTTTCTCTATCTCTCTGAAACCATATAATAGAGAGGTTTGTGCCATTATCTATGTCCCTTTTAGCTATACAAAGCTTTTGCAGCAATCAAACTTCCACTCAAAGCATAAAAGAGAAAAAAGAAAAGATATTCTTTATTAGGGCATTTGTGTTGTGTTGTGTTGTGTTTCGCTTCGTTCGCTTGCTTATTTAGCTGTACCTCTTCTCTTTTTCCACATTCCCTTAACCCTTCCTTGTCCCCCTCGCTATCTCTCTCAACCCGTACTTCTATTCAACTTTCATCTTTTTCCCTTCCTCGGGATCTGATCTCTCATCTATCTTTCTCGCTTTTGCTCTCTTTGGACAATTACTAGACATTCCCTTGACCTTGACATAGTACAGCAGCTGAGGGGTGAAGCATTTGGAGTTCAATTCCCGAGGATCACTTTTATCTTTCCGATTTGTTTCTTTTTTCTTTCCTTATCTTTCTGTGTGTTGAGAATTTTTGTCTGATTCAGTAGGAAAAGTTGAAAAGGGGGTTGGCGATGAAAAGCTGGCTAGCTCGAAGTGTATGCTTTACTCTTGTTATAAACTGATTGGTGGACGAAGTTGGGATTCATATTCTTCCAGATCTAAGAAGGTTCTTTATCACTCGGTTTAGGGTAAACTCTCGAGGGTCATCAAGGTTGTATGCCACCATCAACTCTTTCTTATTCTACTTCATCTTCTTTACTTCTTTTCCTTGTTCTTCTGTTTATTTCATATACGGTTTGCTTGTCTTCACTTATTTACACTGTCATCACTCCTTACTAGTCGCGATCGACTCAACTGTTGCTCTGTATTGTTCCAAACTGTATTCTCATGGATTTAGATCATTTTATGTATTGCAAAAATGCTATGCATCTCATACACATTGTTTCTTTTAAAAAAAAAAAAGTCACATATTATCCTCTTTTATTTGTTTGATGAACTTTGTGACGACAAAGTTTTGAGTGTACTTCGTATTGTCTTCATATCTTCAAATAGATCTCACCTTGTAGTAGATCTTTAACACTTATTGGATAGCCATTCTGTCTGATTTGCTTAGTAAAACGAAAAAGAAAAAAAGACCCGTGGTTGAGATTCTGAATAGTCGATTTCTTTTGTATTTCCATATCCTTCGCTTGTATTCCGAGCTCTAAACTTCTAAGAATGCATGATATGTGCTGTGTACTGTGACTTATCATTTGTAGATAAATTTATGCATATTCGTTTTCTTTTTTTTTTTTTCCTTTTCTCTTTCTCAGTGGAGAAAATCGAGGATTAAGTAGTTGATTACCATTGAAAGGTTGCTCTAAAATGTTATTTATTTTATTTAAGATAATTGGATGAACGGAGATGTGAATACATATAAAGGTGATACTGAATTTTTAATTTGATTGCTGCCCGAATCATTATTGCAATTTACTATAATTATGTATTTCGATATTCATTTATACTTCCTATCTTTCTTATGTATGTTCCATCTTTTATTTCCTTCTTTTTGAGTGGAAAAGCATTTCTTCTCAAGTAAACTTCATTTCTATTTTATTCCTTTTATTTTCATTTTAAGTGATAAATAATTTGGTCTCTCATAAAATAACATTGCATTTCTTGACTATTATTAGTGGGGAGTTCTTAGAATATGTACTTGTCATGCATTGGCTCAATATCTTACAGTACTTTCTTCTCAACACACAGACCAGCTCATTCCAAATTCTTTTGTAGAGCATGTCCTCTGGCTAACAAGACAAATGTAGAGTTTACATATATAGGCCCTTTATTTCTTCTTTTCCATAATATCTATTCTATATTGGCAACTTCAATTAACTATAAGGTGGATTTAAATACTCGAGGAATACCTGCCAATTTGAGCATTGAAATATTCAGAGAAGGTTTTTTGTTCATAGGCTGCAGTAATTCAAGGACAAATGATTTTACCAATCAAAAGAGGGACATGGTGTTCTTTCTTTGTGTAGCCCTAGTGGCAAACTTGAATTAAAATGGAGGTTTTGGCCTACTTACGCTGACAGGCTTCCTTGGTTCCATGACTGATTTTTATTGTGTTATAAAACTAAAGGTTTGGCCTTGAATCCTAATGCCCTTTAACAGCCAGCTTAAGTACATATCAGTGATTTCTTTATTATTTCCTAGCTTAATGGAAAGAAAATCTGGCTAACGTTCTTTTATTGTTGGCCAATTTAGAATTATCACAATTAATAGTCTTGTAAATTGTAATTTAAATTATGATATATGAACATTTTGATGGTTTTATTTTGAACTAAGTCAACTTAATTTTGTTAAGAACATTCCATTTTACTTATATTGATTTGGAAATAGCAAGTGTAGGTCTCAGCTATGTTATACTAAATATATCTTTCGTGAACAAGGCTAACTAATCCTATGGCATTAACAGCATTGCCACAAGTCTTTTACTAAAATATAAAAATTGAGATTTTGATTATTTTGTTTAAATATTATGTTAAATGTGTGTTTTATTTGTGAAGCATACTTAGGTGGATTCATTGGGATTGCAATACGTGGTGATCATGACTTAAACTACACTTCATCCTTCTATAATTTCAATCAATAATGTAATATGATTGTGTTTGATTTTCTTTGCTAACCATATCCGTGGAGTTTTTCACCTTACAATTTGCATAATTAAAACTCTAGACGGATACTTTGCATATTTAATTTTTCCAACATTTAGGATTTGGAGTCGCTTCTGATTACACACTTCTTTGCAAACGAACTCTGATTCAATGCCTCCATTAATCATAAGGTGAAATCAAAGGTTCAAGTGTAAAAATTAATAACTGGAAAGATTGAAGATTTAGTGATTGGTAATGTTAACGTTCTTCCGATCATTGTTCTATCCATGTGCATTTCTGAGACATATACCAAATATTTTGGCCTTCTCTTGGTCGACGCTCTCAAGATAGGCTGGTCCTGACAGCAACATTTTGACCGCAGGTTTCGAGCTACAGAACGGACATGAGTAGCTTTTCGCATGTTCCACCAGGCTTCAGATTCCATCCGACAGATGAAGAACTTGTGGATTACTACCTAAGGAAAAAAGTTGCTTCAAAACGGATTGATCTGAATGTCATAAAAGACGTTGATCTTTATAAAATTGAGCCATGGGATCTTCAAGGTATATCTTCCAATAAATTTATGAGAACTTTAGTTATCTTGCTGCGGATCACAGTATCTAATGTTGGGTTCATCTATCTTGTATATTGATCTTCTTCCATTGCTTCGTTAGCGCTATGTAAAATAGGTACAGAAGAGCAGAGTGAGTGGTATTTCTTCAGCCATAAAGATAAGAAATACCCGACTGGAACTCGAACTAATAGAGCAACAAAAGCTGGATTTTGGAAAGCTACAGGTAGAGACAAGGCTATCTACTGTAGGCATAGCTTGGTTGGCATGAGAAAGACGCTAGTCTTTTACAAAGGACGAGCTCCAAATGGACAAAAGTCTGATTGGATCATGCATGAATATCGACTAGAAACGAACGAAAATGGACCTCCTCAGGTAAGTACTTTAATTAAACCATTTTGGTGCGGATATGTAATCATTTACAATATCTACTATTTAGCTATGTAATGCATATGATCATAATAATGAGCATTTAACAAATCAATAAACTTCCTATTGTCTTCTAAGATTTAATTTAGTTTAATTATAAAAGACATATATATATACGTATATAAGAGATTCTATATATTATAAATAACTTAAAACCCTTCATCATGTATCAATATAATCATTATTATGGTTTCCACTTCAAATTAGCTGCCTTCTATTATTAATTTTTTTATGTCATACAAAACAAAATAAAAGACATCATCATCTACAAGTGATTCGAGTGCAATACATGCAGTATGGTTGTAGCGATATTCTCAGTATACTCCAAATGAGATGGTTTCTCGAAGTTGGGGAGAGATTCAAAACAATCAAAATTCTAAAAGCTGATAAGCAGATTAATTTCCTAACTACTGCATCTTGAACTGATAAGGATCTACTCTACTCCAAGATTGTCCCGCAACTGCTGCCTCTTTTCTTTACAAAATCTGATTTGTACCAGTCATGTAAATCATACTTCTAGCTGGATACAACATGTAAATATGTGTATAAGTACACACAGTAACTTATCAATGCAACCCACAACTCATTTGTTACTAAATTAATTTTCTGCAAAAAGCTACGTAAGATGGTTTCATTAATATATTATAATATGCAATAGGAAAAACAGAGGTAGCTATTAATTTGGTGATCTTCATAGCTATCACGGACACGTATATCACAAAGATTATTTGTTGATGTGCATGGTAGTTTAGTCTATATTAGTTATGATGGTCATGAAAATCACTAAATGGATGTTCACTTGATTGTTCCTGTACAATTAGTACAGCCATTGCGTTTGTTTCTTTGATATTTTATTTATTTTTTGAACACATTTTGTAAAATAAAACTTATATTTCTTTCTTCCTTCTCATTTTGTATGGTCTACTTTTTAATCTCATCCTCCTATCTTTTCATTAATAATTTTTTCATCATCGCAGTTATAATAAAACACGTATCTCAACCTTCATTACTTTTACAATGCAAAAGCATCCAAGCCACCCATATGCAGAAAGAACAAACAAAATTTTTGAGGATAAGATTAGTATCTCTAATATGGAAAATTGGGATTGAAACAGGAAGAAGGATGGGTGGTGTGTAGGGTGTTCAAGAAGCGAGTGCCAGCGTTGCAGAAAGTTGGGGACTATGACTCACCATGTTGGTATGATGATCAAGTTTCAATATTCATGGCTGAAAACGATTCTCCAAAGCAATTTAACTCCCAACCTTACTCATCATATCATCAGAATTATCCCTGCAAGCAAGAGACTGAAATTCAGTACACTATGCCTCATTATGAGCCTTTTATTCAGCTTCCTCAGTTGGAAAGCCCTAAAGTTCCACAGCCAGGTGCAAGTGCAAATTACAGTTCATTAGCTCGATTAATCTACGACACAACCAATGGAAGCAACTTTCAGTCCTCTACAGTTACACAGGACGAGCCATTGGAACAAGGCCATCAACAAAACATGAACTCAATTTACAACAGCAACGGCAACCAAGCTGTGGACCAAGTCACTGATTGGCGGGTACTTGACAAATTTGTTGCTTCTCAACTTAGTCATGAGGATGCTTCTGAGGAGCACGGTTACGGCAATGCAGCTACTTTTCATGTCGCTGAGGAGATAGATTTACTTTCCAACAAATCTAGAAGGCCTGAAATGGTGCAAGGATATGCCTCAACATCAGCATCTAGTTACCAAATGGATTTATGGAAGTAAGAGCATATAACATATATAATAACTACTCTACATGATGCATACTGATCATAGAAACGACAGTTTATAAGAAAGGAAAAGAAGCCTTGATCCAAGTTACTGTAAATAATTAAACTTAAAAGGATATTGTTTTAGATATCAGACTAAAAAAGAAAAAGTGTCCATCATGTCGATGAATACTAATTACACGAACTGGTTGGGGTAGAGATGCAAACATAAATAACTTACTACTTCAGGTGGACTATAACAACGCTGAGCTTTGTTGGAGATGACTTAGCTATTTCATTTTAAAGTTAAACTTGAACTGTCTGTTCTCCTCAATCAGCAGTTGCGGGATGCTATTGACTTGTAAACTTTTCCTTCAGAAACATGTGAATGTTCAAGATAGAAAAGCTTTGGTCTGTATGTTTACTCAGTCAAGTTCTGCAACAATATTAAATCATTAGTATTTCTTTGTTCTTATTAACATTGCAGATATTTTCTCATCTTTAATTGTTCTCTGATCTGCTTGTCGATCGCTGATAATTGATGCTAAACATATCAAGGATACACCGTGAGTATGTTAGAAACTATCTAATTTGAGAAATACATGGTGCTCAATAATATAGTAGTAATATATGACTGTGTGCTCATTTGAGAAGTAACTCTTACAAGTTTTCAGATTGATGAGTAATCAGATGGTTTTGTCGTCACTAAATAACAGTTCATTACTATAATTACCGCTATTATATTCAAATGGTCACAGATATTCAAAGATATATTGATCATAAATACTGTAATTGTGTTCATATGGAACCCTAATGCCTATAATATTCCACATTCAGAATGCTACTTTCAATCCTTACTAATTAATGCGATCGATCTTACTAAAAAACTAGTGGCATGCATGACATATATAAGTGGTTAATTATATGGATTATTAAATTTTTTGTACCTTCGTACGTAGTAAGTGGTTGGCTAGCAATGTGAAAAGCTCTTTTGAAGCTGTAACTTATTGGCAGAGCAAATAATGACAGTACTTAGATACTCGAAAACAGAAATAGCCTGAACGAGAAGCACTTGTAGTATATTAATATTGACGGCCTCCACATCTCGAAGCTGAAGAAGGTCACCTTTGTGATTGCGTACAAAGCCTTCACGAAAGGTTTCAATAGTATTATTAATTTGCGCACGCTATTAGATTTTATGGAAATAAATTCAAACAATGGTCAAAGCGTTGAAGCTGATGTAGTTCAAGAAAAGGAAACATTAATCTAATTCCGTAAAGCTATTGTTAGTGTCCCAGCTACCAAAACATCTGCTAGATCAGATGCAATTATCTTTCAATTGCCTGCAATAATCCAACTAAGCTTTATTTCATATGACCTATCCCTTCGTAGATTAACCTTTTCATTTCCTATAGGAGGCTTCTGTTTACTCGAAACAAGGAATCCAGTCTTATCATCTTTAGCAGGAATTGGTTCGGTCGTCAACAAAAATTATTGTAGGCACAACTGACTTTTTAATAATGGTGCATAAATGCATCAATAACATCAAACCAAAATTTATAACTGAGAAGATGTTAATTAAGCACCATAATATGATGCAGGCAACAAAAATACGTAGCCAATCAGCTTAATTTCAGCTAGTTTTAATTCAACTTTCAAGAGATGAGATTGATTGGTATCAATGGACAAAAACTTAATTCAAAAAGTAGTAGCTTGTTTAGTTATCTTCCTCCCTAAACTCAAAGCTTAGGAGCTAGATATTGTAATACTTACCTGAATGAGAGGACAATAAAGTCAAAGTTCAGTTGAAGCTTATCTACAAACATAAGATATTCGACGCTTGATGGAGGAGAGGCCAGGTCATTTGATTCTTCTTCAAGAAATCAACAGCACATATTCCAGTAATTCTTGAGGATCTTGTTAGTACTAACGTAGGAAACTTCATATGTGTACTGTAGCTACAGACCGCTCTAGATTATAAATAATAAATATGCTATTTGGCATGCGTCACTCTCTCACGTACCATTACAATCTCAGGTCCGGCTGCACGCAAGGGTTAGCCAAGGACGAAGAATCCAGGATCCATTGTGTGCATTCAATGTATTACCATGGGGTTTAAATATGCGAAGCACGGAATCAACTTTACTTCTGTCATAATTAGTAAGAAAAATGACAGGAAAGAGTTCAGCTGTAATTGACTTCAGTCCAAGTAAGAGGCGGTCTCTTGGTTTGAAGTCAAGCATAAAAATAACTTTAAAAGCAATGAAAATTGCACCGTCGACAAAATGAGTGGGCGTGCTTTCACAGACTCATCATGCATCCATCTACTAGCTAGCTAAACTGAAGGGGGGAAAAGTAGAATAGAAAACTTGGGAAAGAAGTGAATGCTTGGTGTTGACTAAGTTTGACATTAAGGCCTTTCCTTTCTCATTAGGGTTTTATGCTCCTGGATTCTATCCATCCTCATAACTTGTAAGCCTTTTTCTGATGCATCACTAATGGGAAAAAGAAGCACAGACCAGGTTCACACCAGAACAGAGAATGCAAACTTTTCTTGCATTGTAAAGCCCTAAACAAGCAAGCCATGCGCATTGATGCCGTCTGTAATGGATGTTGAATGAATAATTAGGGTTTGCGATTAAGTATGTTGTGTGCTGACTAAGTAAGAATACTGCAATCATTTGCCTTGTGAAAATAAGACAGCCGCATATGAGGCAGCATTATTAGCATGTCTCGTTTGGTCACCCAATCCCTAAAATTCCACGGTTCCCGGAGCCGGAATTTCCTTTGGACTGACTGCCCGTGACATTAAACAACGGTCGACATTAATCAATTAATTCATGTTCCATGACAACACAGTCTATATTATTATGCCATCGGGACCACTTTTTTTCATGTGCTTTGACCCTGATATAATGAACACATTGAGCAAGCCGAGAAAAGACCGGACAACATATTGAACATGTCTTTCTTTGAGTACTATTTTCTCCAAATATCTCTTATAGTTTATTTCATCTGAGATATCCATCACAATGAAAAAAATGATAACCGTTTAAAATTTGCAGTTAGAACATGTAGCTTTAGCAGTCATTCATCAGAAGCATAGTCTAAATTATCAGAAATTAAGGGATGCTAATTAGTCTCTTTCTCATATCTAAGAGAATGAGAAAGGGTAAGGGAACTCTTATAAAGGCATTATAAGCTCAATTGCCTAGGCCTTGGGCTGAGACCTCCAACCAAATCAGAAAATTAATATGGTCAGTGGGGGCAATATTTTTGTATATTTATACCAAAATTATCTTTTTAAAATAAAAAAATTGATGAAAAATTTGGACAAGTCATATTTTTGGCCCATGGCTTCGACATTATTAATGCACACAACAAATAAGCTGACTAAGCATAGATATCGAGTATGTGTCTATGTCATGTAGTGAGATTAATATGAGATACACAGCTTGAATATGTCTGCAAATCCAAGGCGCCTATCTGTCAAATTTTGTCCAAAATAAAGGTAAGAGTACTTCAATGCGTCGTGAAAATTTAGATGTTAACAAGGCATGCATGACTATAAAGGATTAAAAATGACAGGAGGACTGGAGGATAGAATATTGCCAGTGTAAGAGGGCAGATTCCCTGATTGGCAATGCTTGGGGTGACAGCCACAACCACAAAGGAGACAAGCATATTCTAAACTTTTTCATTGAGGTTTCATTCATTTTAGTTTATTGGTTGTGTTTGTTGGTCCGCATCCCAAAAGTGAAAAGTAAAGTGCAAGCTAAGCTGATTGATTTCTTTAATATTTGGTCGATGCTTGACTTAAGGGTTGAGATAGATTTGGTGGCTAGTACATTTTCTGCAATGATGAACTTTCACCAAGGCCTATTTGGTTATTCCTTTTACTTGATCTAGCCTCTCCTAGGTTCGTAGTTGCTATAGCCTCTATATGTGGAGCTATTTTTGTTTTTTGTTTTGATGTTCGTCTAATTTCCTATTAATATTGCTTTTAATTACACTGAAAAAATAAATGCAATTGTAACAAATTCATGCTCTATCTCCAGGCCTAGCCTAAAAATAAAGGAAACTGCAAAAAAAAATAAAATTCATGTAATTTTTATTTCTCCATATATCCATTCATGCCTAGCTTGATCAGTTTGAAATATTGTCATCAAACCATAAGTAACAAGCGAAAAACTTTATTATAGTTGTTGAAATGCCTAAATGACGTTTTGACATCATGTCATATGGTTTATTAAAACTAAAGATAATGTTTCAATTTCACAATCGATATGTGATTTTTTAATGAATCATATTATTAGAAAATTTATCAATTTATTCACTTTCTTAATGGAATTTTAATCTATGAAAACTGATACATATGGATCTATAAGATCTAACCCCTTAACAGTTATTGTTGGTTATTTACTGAATAGTGTTCTTTGATTATCTGTAAACTAGGCTGCTATATGAGAAATTGGTCAATGATCTGGTAGCTCGTTAGTCGTTACTAATTTATTCTAATTAACGACTGAAGAGCGGGAGCCGCTCGCGGTTGTTGTTGGGGTGGCTAGCAAAAGTTTCCTAGCCGCTATAATTTTGTTGATACAATAACATACAGTTGGACATAACTCATAACTAACTTTTATGCTGGATTCTATCGAGTGTTCCACCGACTTGCCCATGCCACCCAGCAGAATGTAGGGTGATGTGAAAGGAATATTATTTAGGATGCAGCAATTTGAGAACAGCAAGCATGCTTAATAATTGCATACGTTTTGTTGCATGGTCCACATGCCATGCCCTATTGTCTTCTGAACCTCTGTTCAGATTGGTATAGTTGATGCTTTTAAAAGATGAGGTCCAAATGTAAGAGTAACAATTTTATTATATCATGAGTAAGAGACTGAAGTTGGATTTATTTGGAACTGTTGTCGAAGTGTGCATATGATCAAATTATTGTTCTAAAAATATTAAACAAGTCGATTTGTGCGTGGAGTTGAAGATTGCGCATGAATGGAATAAGTAAAATATTGAAATCGAAGAATGCAATATTAGCTCAGTCTTTACCAATGAAACAACACTTGCAAGGCACTGTTGTCATGGTGACTTAGATAAATTTAAGCATATCATGCCATATGAACTTTTAATAGTTAAACTTATTTGCTCCCGACTTATTCAATCATTAAGGACTAAAAATACGAGCCGCATCTTAACTCAAAGTAAGATACTAATCATGTTGCAAAGAGTAGAGACGTCAATATTAACCTGGGTCGGTTCGGCCCGTGGTCAACAGGTTTAATCCAGTCAAACCGACCTACGGGCTGGGTGGGTATGGTTCGTGGATTGGCGAGCGTGGAACCGTGGACGAACCGAATTGTGGGCCGGTTTGATAGTCCATGGCCTGCCCACCACCCAAATATATTTTAATAAATATTTTAATTATTTATTAAAATAATTAAAGTAAATTAAAAATTTGTAATTAATGTAATTCATAATTTTAACAATAACTTTTAACTTATTAACTTATTAACTTTTCATATAAATTTCTAATTAATTGAATTA
>JANZXP010000196.1:32971629-32991098 GCA_027576715.1 Erythroxylum flavicans
TACATACATCTCAATAACTTTATTATATCATAATTAATTAATTATATGTTGTTATAATTTAAAGTTGTCATATAATACATATATTAAAAAGAAAGAAAGGTGAAAATTTTATTAATTTTATGAAATATGAATATATCATGTATGATATGCTTATAACACGCTAACTCTTTAAGGACGAGAAGGATTTAAAGTAATACTTATATCTTATATCAAGTTTCCATTAAGGATCTCATCTAAAGAATTACTTTTAACAAACTTTTAATTAGAGTGACTTAGGTATAAATGAATCTTGTAATATTAGAATTTTCATAAGTCAAAAAATTATGAATGTAATTTATATAAATTTAGATTAATTATAATATAATGATTTTAGAAATAAAAGTAAAAGAACTATTTTTGACATAATAAAATAAATAATTTATAAAAATAAATCAAAAGAATTTATAAAATGTATTCTTGTTTTAATAAAATAATAGCTATTTTCAATGTAATATATTGTACTTATTTATTTTTATAATTGAATTACTTATATATTATTTTAGAATTAATATATTAGGATTAATAAAGTGATTAATTCATTTTAAGATTAATATAAATACATATATGCATAATATATATATATTATGTAAATATGAAACATAAAATAAAAAGTTTAAATTGAGTTAATTGACTTGTTTACAGAGAATAATTATGACAACATTATCATTGATACATATTTTTAATAAATAGAAATTGGTTTGTATTATATATAAATATTTTTGTATAATTTATGAGTAATTTCATCTTACATTTTACTGTAATTGATTATGTTATAATTTATGAATTTAAAAAAATACAACTAAAATTTGTTAAAAGCAATTAGTATCAAGTTTCTAAATTGGGAGCCATAATTATGATTGCATTTGGGTTTGTTACTGTGATTTTTCATAACTGTACTTACATTACTCACTTGCATCGTTTTGTAATTATTTTACTATCACACCGTAATTTTTAATTCAAACTTTAAATATTAATTAAAAGTATTCATTTGTAGCTTAGTTATAAATTGGTAGATGTTATACTTTTATTCTTATTAAATAATATACATTCAATGAAGAGTGTAGGTTTACTTTGTTATCATTATCGGATATTGTTTGCTATTTTAATTATAAATTTAATAGAAATATTATATTGAAATGCTTTAAGAGGGTATAAAAAGATAAAAGAATGCTCTATAACTTTTAAAAGGCATTTAGTACCTATGTGAACTTTTTGGTCAAACAATGTACTACATAATTAGATTAGTGTTTGGAATCATGAAGCACTAATCGACCAATGCCTCATACTCATTGGTCAATATGTTCAAATTTTATTTTTTTAAAAAATTAAAGATAATATTTGACACTTTTACACAAAATAAAAAGGGAAAAGCAATATAGAAACATTCTTAACAAACGGAAAGTGATTTTAGGGAGATTACAACCATTTAGAGGATACCTTGAGAATGTTCAAAAGAATTTCTAATGTATCTTTCATACGAAAGATGGTAGTATGTACTAATTAGGACTTTCTAGGTATATTATTTTAGTAATTATGCATATTAAATGTCTTACTGGGTGTTAATTAATTGTTTACAACTTTTAATTTTTTCTTTTGAATGGATTGTTGAAAAACCTTAATTCAAGATATTTGACAAAGTTAAATTTTTGTATTTATTAATCCTTATGGTTGAACTCATGTAAATTGCGTATATTTTTTTAATGATTTTTGTTCATATATAGATTAATAAGTATGATACTTGTGATTTGAAGTATTAGTGAACATCTACAACTAATTCAAAATTAATTTGTGGATGTATTTATATAGTTAGGTCACTACAACAAAGAAGACAATTGGCTATAAAAAAATGTAGCCAATTGTTCAAAAAATGTTGATAGTTATTTATAACGTTTTGGTTTCTTCGCATAAACCATCACCAATTTCCCGTAGTTGAATATTATAGGCAAGGTTTCCACAAATTGTAGTAAAAAAGCATTAGCCAAAAAAAAATTTTATTGCTACAGTACCACAAAAAATGCTTTAGGCAATAACATGTTTGTAACAGTTTAAAAATGTGTTGTTAGCAATTAATATAGAGTAACAATTTTTAAAGTGTTGCCTTTAATAATATTAAAAAGCAATAAAAATATTAATTTGTTGCTGCATATAATAAAAGGTAACAAAATTTTAGAATGTTGGAATAAAGTCTTATATATGGAACACCTGGAATTGATGCCATATAGTTGCAATCATCTATTTATTAAAGGGTATTTGTTACTTTTCATAAAAGAAGAGTATTCATTGTTTATTGAATGATCGTAGAACGCTTATATACAGGAGATAGCTGTACAGAAAAATATGTTCTCTCTAATCTAACTAACTATTTATTTTGTCATGATTATTTACAGTTGGTGAAGGTAGTGGTTGTCCTGACATGTACGGGTAGCGTGATGCATGAGGATGGTGGTGTGGGCCTGTCGACAGCCCCCCCTCAAGTTGGTGTCGGTGACAACAGACCCAACTTGAAAACATTTGAAGACAGGTCCGTGGCTGACAGAGGTTTGGTGAAGCAGTCAGCCAATTGTGATGAGGATGGAGTATGAAGAGTGGAGAGGAAACCATCGGTGACAGCATTACGAACAAGGTGGCAGTCGATTTCTACATGCTTCGTGCGTTCATGAAAGACCGGGTTTTTGGATATGTGAATTGCCGCGGCATTGTCGCAGTGGAGAGGTATCGGTAGTGAGAGAGGAATGTTCAAGTCACGAAGAATGTAAGTGAGCCAGCGAAGTTCACAAAGGACGCTAGCCATGCTTCGATATTCGGCTTCCGCAGATGAACGACTCACTGTCTTTTGTTTTTTTGTTTTCCAAGAGATCAAAGCAGCTCCAAGCATGACGCAATAACCTGTGAGTGATTTCCGCGTAAAACGGCAACCAGCCCAGTCTGAGTCGGAGAAAGCACAGAGCTGTACTGAAGTTTGCACTGGATATAGAAGTTTGGAAGCTGCAGATTGTTTTAAGTAACGTAGGAGATGTAGTAAGGCCGTCCAGTGGGGTTGTCGGGGGGCGGAGGTGAATTGGGTGAGCTGGTGAATGGCAAAAGCAACATCAGGTCTGGTTAAGTTTAAATATAAAAGCTGACCCACGAGTCGACGGTAGCGATCGGGGTGATCAAGAAGGGGACCATCGTCAGGTGTGAGTTTACATCCCTGAGGAAAGGGAACAATGGTGTCCTTTAAACCCGACAATTGTGCATCCGAGAGAATGTGTTGTATGTATTTTTCTTGGGATAGATAAATGCCTTCTGTTGATCGATGCAGTTCAATGCCAATGAAATATTTAGCAGGTCCCATATCTTTGATGGTGAATTGATCGTGGAGGTAAGCTTTGACGTCCACAAGCAAATTTTCTGAAGGGCTGGTAAGGAGGACATTGTCCACATAAATGATAAGGGCGATGAAAGTGGCAGCAGAACCTTTAACAAACAAACAGGGATCGGAAGCCGACTGAACAAAGCCGTAGCATCGGAGTTTGGACGTGAGTTCTTGATTCCATTGGCGGCCAGCTTGTTTGAGGCCGTATAATGATTTGCGTAGGCGGCAAACTTGACCAGCGGTAGCTTTGCAATACCCTTGTGGAGGATGGATGTATAGTTCTTCGGTGATAGAACCGTGAAGGAAAGCGTTGTTGATGTCGCAATGGTGCAGTGGCCAATTGTAGGCTGCGGCAAGGGCAATCAGGATACGGACAGTAGTCAATTTTGCAACAGGGGAAAAAATTTCTGTGTAGTCCAGACCTTCCCGTTGGGAGTATCCGCGAACGACCAACCTTGCTTTCCGGCGATCCACCGACCCATCAGGTTTCCGTTTAATTTTAAAAATCCACTTTGTGTGTAGTGCGCGTTTACCCGCTGGTAGAGTAGTCAAATCCCATGTCTGGTTTTGTTCAAGTGCGTCGAGCTCCAATTGCATAGGACCAACCCAGAGTGGATTAGTAATAGCAGTAGCAAATGACAAAGGTTCATGTTCAGTATCGACGTTGGCCATGAAGGAAGAGAATGATGGGAAACTAGAAAATAAAGAGGTCGAAGGAGAGGGACGAACCTGAGGTGACGACGTCGTAACTGTGTCGAGAGGAGGAAGGGAGGTGATGTAGTCCTGTAGATAAGTTGGATGTGATCTTATCCTAGTGCTATGCCGGATCGGGACAATAGGTAAGGGCTGGGTAGGCGGTGTCGGTTGGTGGTCTACACTGGTACTGGGTGTGTTTGGAGAGACCATAATGGGTTGGTGTTGAGGTGTTGAGATGGGAGCTAAATCTGGTGACACGTGTTGTGGTGCATGTGAGGATGGGTGAGTGATTTGAATGGGTATGTGAGCTAGTGGGCTGTCAAAAATGTCAGGGAAAAGTGGTGTAGGAGTTTGACGTGTGTAGTGTTGGAAAGGGAAAATAGTTTCATGGAAATCAACGTCTCGGGATATAAAAATGGTCTGGGTTTTAAGATCAAGTAATTTATATCCCTTTTGTCCTGGTAGATAGCCCAAAAAAATGCATTGTTTAGCACTTGGTGCTAATTTGTCTTTGTGGGGGTTGTTGTCTGTTGCGTAACAAAGGCAACCGAAAACACGCAAGTTATCATATGATGGTGGTTTGTTATAGAGCTTTTCGTAAGGGGTTTTCCAGGAGAGGATTTTTGTGGGAAGTCTGTTGATAATGAAGGTGGACATGAGTAAAGCGTCCCCCCAGAATTGTTTAGGTAATTTGGCTTGGTATAGGAGGGCTCTGGTGGTTTGAAGTAGGTGTTTATGTTTGCGTTCAACAACGCCGTTTTGTTGAGGGGTATAAGGACAAGATTTTTGGTGAGCTATGCCTTTTGTTTGCAAAAATTCTTTACATCGGTTATTTACAAACTCGGTACCATTATCAGTGCGTATACTAATGACTGAAGATTTGTATTGGTTTTCAATCATAGCTGTATAAACTTTCAGAGTTTCACAAACTTGGTCTTTGCTACTCAATAAATAAGTCCACGTCGCTCTGGTGAAATCATCAACTATGGTTAAAAAATATCTGGAGCCATCAAAAGTTTTGACCCCATAAGGTCCCCATAAATCAAGATGCAATAGCTCAAAAGGTTGTTGGGTAGATGGATTGTGATTAGGAAAAGGTTTCCTGATTTGTTTTGCCAAAGGACAAATATCACACACAATACTTTTTGGAATCGAAATGCCCAAATTTGGTAAATGAATAAGTTTCCCTTTTGAAATGTGTCCTAGGCGTAAATGCCAAACATCAAAGCTGTCGTGTATATGATTAACAACTGGGTTTGTAACATAGAAATCTAGAGGAGGACCTTTTAAGGTGGATGGTATGAATTGATTTTCTGCTCCGATTTTGTATATCCCCCCTTCCGCCTCACTTACAGCCACGATGTCATTAGTCCGCAGGTCCTGCAAATATACTTTGTCAGACACAAAAATGATGCCAATGTTGTTTTGGGTAGCTAGTTTATGAACGGACAACAAATTGTGGTGGAATGTAGGTATGTGAAGGACATTGTTTAATTTTAAGGTTTTATAGAAATCAATATTTCCAACATGTTCGACCGTGCTGTTTGAACCATCTGGGAGAGTTACTGGGTTAAGGTGGGAAACTTTGGTTTTGTTGGTAAAAAGAGTGAGATCATGGCTCATGTGAGTTGAGGCCCCCGAATCCACTATCCATGTACCATTGCCAGATTTGCTACTGTTAAAACGAGAAGAGTCTGGAATCATACCTGCGTAGCTATTGTAAGCTACGTGATTAGCATCAACCGATGATTTACCCTTAATCATGCGCATCAGGTCTTGAACTTGTATTGTGAGGGCTTCGATATCTGCTTCTGTCTTAGACTGGGTGTCTAGTTTTGGTTCCTCCAGTGAACTACTTACGGACATTGCAGTGAACGTAGTTTTTCCTTTCTTCTTTTGCAGCTCTTTGTACCACTCCGGTATTCCATGAAGCTGAAAACAGGTGTCCTTCGTGTGTCCCTTCTCCCTGCAATGCTCGCAAAACTTATCATCTTTTCTGTTTCCGAAACGTTTGCCAATAGGATCCCTGTTCCCTTGTCTTTTGTAGTTGTTAGGGGTGACCGTGAATGCATCTGAATCGTATTTTCAGCGTTGACATTTTTTTGTTTTTCTATCGTTAAAATCATAGAATATGCTTTGTTTACCTGCGGTAAAGGTTCAAGCAACATAATTTGGCTTACCACGGTAGCATATTCTTCCCGAAGACCCAGCAGAAATTGCATCAATCGGTTGGTGTTAAAAACTCCCAAATTCTTTCCGGCATTTTCACAACTGCACATACTCATCGGCATCAAAGAATCCAGGTCGTTCCATAGCCCTTTTAGTTTTGTAAAATAGACAGTGACAGTGCTGTTACCTTGTCTTAAGTTACTTACTTCTTGCATGATTTCATACAGGTGAGGCCCACTGCTTTCTCCATAACGTCCCTTCAACTCATCCCAGAGGTCCTTCGCTGTTGTCACCACTAAGAAAGAATCGGAAATTTCCTTTGATAATGAGTTGATAATCCAGGCTATGACCATATTGTCTGCCCTTTTCCATTTCTTCATGAGTTTGTCATTGTCATCAGGTGGCTGCAGCTCACCGTTCACAAAACCCAGCTTTCCCTTAGCTTTTAGTGAGATAATCATCGACCGACTCCATGATAAGTAGTTTGCTCCTTCGAGGGGTGTGTTGACGAGGGGATTTCCTGGGTTATCTGCCGCAGTAATGATATAAGCTTCCTCATCGAAGACAATTTCCGTACTGTCTTCTATCTCCATTTTTGGAGTTTGCAGGGAATACGTTTTTACAAGGTAAGGCAGAAACACTGCTCTGATACCATGTTACTTTTCATAAAAGAAGAGTATTCATTGTTTATTGAATGATCGTAGAACGCTTATATACAGGAGATAGCTGTACAGTAAAAAAATATTCTCTCTCATCTAACTAACTATTTATTTTGTCATGATTATTTACAGTTGGTGAAGGTAGTGGTTGTCCTGACATGTACGGTAGCGTGATGCATGAGGATGGTGGTGTGGGCCTGTCGACACATTCTCTTCATCAACAGCTAGTAAACAGAATACATCCTCAGCGATATCCTTACCATTCGAATCAGCCCCTTGAAGAAGCTCTGCATATAAAGGTATGACCCCAGCCTCAGCAAGAGGCCTAATTAAATGTATATGAGTGCAAATCACACCAAGGGAATTACCCACAACGAGTTTCGTTGTATTATCTCCACAATGAAACAACTCAACAAGCACTGGTATAACACCCAGCTCAAAAAGCATAAACCTAACTCGTCTCATGAGACCAAGAAATCCTAATGCTTGACAAGCTCTTTCTCTTGATTTCAAGCAGCCAAACCTGGCTGCTTCAACAAGATACCTCAGTCCTCTTAATCTAATGAGCACCCGCCTCACCTCTCTCAATAACGCCAAAGCACTCAAAACTTCTAACAAGTACCGCCTATCATCATGCATATAGGAGCCCAATAAATGCATTGTGATGCTCAATCCACCACTTCTAGCCACAATCACACGATTTCCACCATCAAAATTAACAAGACACCAAAGGCATCTCAATAGAACTTGACGGGAACCATCACTGCACCGGGGCAACAACCTTAATGTTGTACTTGTAGCACCAGATTGGCCGATGCTTACAGCCAAGGCACCATCTCCCCGACAAGCAACACGCTTAAGGCAATAAGCAGCCGCTTCTTGGATGGGCTGTATTGACATGTCTGAACTACTGCTCTCAAGAAGCTTGGCAAGAAGTGGTATAGTTCTAGCCAATATCTGCAAAGGTACATGCTTTGCCAAATGGGCTAGCTTGATTGTGGCTTTTACTTGCATGCTCACAATCCCAGATTCTATAACACTTTCATAATTTTTCAAAGCCTCACTCCAGTCCGTGTTCTCATAATCCATTAAATCTCCTATATTAAATTGGCCCATCAAAGCTAACTCATCACAACCCAGCAAAAATCACTGAAAGAAAAAAAAAAAGTTAAGGAAAAGCATTAACAGCTAGCGAATAATTCTCAGGGGCATCATCCAAAAAACAAAATTCAGACAGCAAATGTGGAGACAGAACAAAACAAGATACAAAAGAGGAAAATAAACAATAGCCTTTTGAGACGAGTTGGCGAAAGGAAAAGAACTGACATTTAAACTGGGATTTCAAAACATGTTCGGCCGTTTGGGAGACGGGAAACGAGGAAGAAAGTAGACGAGAATATGCAAGCAGGTTGAAAGTCCCTGAAGCTACGTTGTTCTTGTATATGTCAGTGACCACTTGGCGGCTTCTGTTTCAGATATGTTTGAATAAGATACAGAACCCATCTATGAAATTTGCGTGCACGAGTAGGTCTCTGTGTCGGTAAAATTCTTACTAATTTTTTGTTAATTAGGATTTGGTTCTTCTATAAATTATTTTCAATTAGGGTTTATTTTTGTTAAAACAAGGTAATTTCTTAAGTGGATTAGGTCGGATTTAGGCTATATTTGTTCCGGAGTTTGTTAATAAAATATAATAGAATGTAATATTATTCATTTAAGAGGAGGTTTATAATGAAATGAAATAGGTTGAAAGACAAGGGTTTCATATTACATCACATTTCATCTTAAACAGTAAAAATAAGAAATCTTTGATTTAGAGAGTTTAAGATGAAATGTAAAATGATAAACAACTTTTTACTATATTATATTATAAACTCTTCTTCTAAATAACTTTTCACTGTATTACATTATAAAGCATTTCATTCCTCCTAAACAATAATTTTTTAATATTATTTTTATTTACATTTCATTTTATAATAAATCATTTATTTTATTAAAATTTTACCTCCAACTAAATATAAAAACCTTAAAAGTCCAACTAAACATAGAGACTTTAAAGGGTAAGATTGTAAAAATAAAAAAGAAAAGAAATAATAGTACAATTGTTAAAAGTTAAAAGCTTTAGTAATTTATGTCTCTCTTCAAAATATCAACGTATCCAGTATAATTCTACAAAGGTTTGAAAACAATCATAATGTCCGTAACATTCCTTTTATATTTTTACAATAATCTATCACCTCATAGTTGCAAAGTTACTCGGTCAATTTATAATAATTTTTAATTAATTCATCAATTTTTTTATAATTTTAAAATTATTAAAATAAATCAAATTAAAAAATTAATTGAAAAGTTTCGAAATTTTTACGAAGCAATTAAATATTTTAGATATTTCTATTTATCTACGGCGTTTGAACTTTGTTATTCAAGAGAGTCTGTATTTGGTTATGTCAAAATAATCAAGTAAAATTGTTTGAATATCCTCAGTTTTTTAAGGAAAGACCATGCAAAGCCAATAACAAGACTTGTTTTCAATATTATGCTAAATTTCGTGAACAAAAAGAAATATGTAACAGTTTTTCTTCTAGGTATGTAATCTCTCTTCAGATTATCTTTAAACAATAATTGAAAAAAACAATCAGAAAGAAAGAAACAATGACCCATACAACATGTTTTAAAGGCCATCCACCACCAAAAATATTTGGAGAACAGTGGAAAATGAAACTATCGGGCAAGAAACGTAGAAACATAATAGTGCAATGGCAAGAACATCTGATCTGCATTTTACTTTTCAATGTCAAAACTGAGGCACCACATTGATCTCTACAAAAGGAGTACATCTTTCCTACTTATTGTATCTTTTGATGATCCAAATAAAATGATGTGATGATAATTTGGACTCAACCATCCATATTCTTGTGGTGATCCCATGGATGGGTCCCCAGATACTATAACATTGCAGAAACACTTCCATCACTCTACATGTGGTATAGTTCAGAAAAGCCAATCTGCAAACCTGAATAACAGAAGAAATCACAATCGGAAAGTGCTTTTAGTGTATGAAACCTATCCAGATCTGGAACTAGCAACTTAGAAACAACCAGAATCGTTTGCTTCGCACCACCACACTCTCCACCCAATCAAAATCTAGGAATTCGTACTGTTTCATAAGAGACAGTGGAATTTTAAAATGTACAACTTTGTAACAAGATGAAGGTCATGATTCTATCTATAATGGGGCTAACAACAACTAAGAACTATATACAGCTTTAAAAGAAAAGAAGAAAAACAATAGGGGGAATAAACCTGTTAATTCTGTAAAACCTTAAATATAATCCGGGCAATTAATATAAACATGTGATATTGATTGTGTATCTATAACTTGGATATAGATAAATTAGCATCTACATCAAAATATTGAAAAGATATCTTTCTATTGAACCAAACAAAATCTTGAAAAATAACCTTCAAGTGACTTTGGTCTAACTTTGTCGTTAGTTTTCCTCAAAAGCAGATTATTACAACTACCTGTGTATCATGCATTTTGCTGAACTTGACGATGCAGTTGCAGCATCCAATCAACGTAACCACTGGTACCACCAATCTGGTCCTCCAAAAGATTCGTAAGGAGGAGAAAGCCTTCTCTGGGCTGTTCACCTTGTCTTACAAGATGACATGGCTGATAATAAGAAGGATCATTCTCTCTTATTTTCTTGAGTAACCCCATTAACTTTCTTGACATTTCAGTATCTTGCTCACGAAGTGCAACCTGAATTACCCAGCAATACAAGTTAACAAAGTTACTCTTGATAGCAATCACAGTACAAGTAATGGCAGTTTACTCCCAAGATTTGGAAGGAACAAGGTGACGTACAAGGCACTCCATCAACAACAACAAAGTTTGCGGAAGAATTTTCCAATTTCACTGCATAGCTCAATAAAGCCTACTCTAGTAGATACACACACCAGTTGCTAGTCTTTTACTTATTACCTTTGCCCTTATCGACAAACATTAATTTAAATTTAATTCTTGGAGAATAATTCCCGACATATCCAAGACAAAATTCATATAAAAAAGATCGTGTTAGCTCAGTATGACTTAAGGCTAATAACAATATTACATCCTTTTTTAAACAACATGACCACTCATATCAATTCTAAATGATTGGAGGTAAAAATCTCGTGATCTACAAAACTATGGAAGTAATAGTGCTTACTCCCGATCTACAAAAACTGTGGAAGTGACAATGTTTACTCTTGATCTACAGAAACTATGGAAGTAACGGTGCTTACTCTTGATCTGCAAAAAGTTTAATTTCAACAAAAAGAATGGAAGCGACAGTGCTTACTCTTGATAGTTCTGCTGCAGCATCTGGTCCAAGTAAATTCATGGCTACATCAGGTGAAAGCATTCTACCAAACCAAACAACAAAGCGGAAACCATCATCGTATAGATAAAGGCCTCTAGAATCCAGGCTCTCTGCTGTTAGTGGCAATCTATTTGATAAGTTGTTTATGTCACCAGACAAGACAGATGCCTGAAGAAATGAGATGAAAATCTGTCGTCATCATTAAGGTTATAGGACCTTAGTAGTTCCTGTCGAAGTATAGGAAAATAGTTTACCTTCAAAAGGCAGTCATCCAATCTTATCAAGCTAGGATATAAAAGCTTCAACAGTTTTTTAACAGGTAATGCCATCATAGTGAATCCGGCAGCACAACGTTCATCCAATTGAACATCAGCATACCCTCCACGGAGAGGGGCAGACTTGCAAAGAGCTAATCCGTACAAAGGTAAGCACTTCAGAGACTCTGGATATATCATCCTCCCGCCCAATCGATGTTGCATAGCATAAAGATTCCTATATTCTCTCAGAGCTTTTATAATCCTCAGCTGTACAGAGCTCCTCGCATCTTCCAACTTGTGAGACAAAGTTTTCTCAATTGCTGTAAATATTTAAATTCCTCAGCAAACTAATCTCAACATCAAGATATATTATTCAGTGCTAAAATAAGTCTAGACCTACCTAACCGAGAAAACAAAGAAACAATGGCACCAGTGTCAGCTTGGCGGTACATCTCCCCCAATTCTGCAACTACTGGAGCTGCTGCTGTGTGTACTCTAATTCGTCTCTCTCCGCAAGATGCAGTATAACTTGTAATGGTTAAGAAAATTCTGATTATAAAAATTCTCCTTTCATCTTTCAATAAATAGTGAATCTACTCTGGCTCTGGGTGAAAGAACCACTGCTCTTGCCTTTGACCATAACTTTACCTAACTTATAGCCCTTTCCCATTTACTGGGGACTTCAACCGGCCTTACAAGCTCATAAAATGACAATGATTATCCTCAGAAAGTGGAAATGATGGACCAAGAAAATTCTGATCATAACATTCTCCAGTCAGTCTAAAAGCGGCACTACTAATTTTGACAAGCAACACAGAGTAACCAGTGAAACTGAAATGAATCCTCAGTAAAGATGAGTAGGTAAATGAAAGCAATGTAAAACAGAAGATGTCAATGCTTATGAAGAGACCTGACATAGAATTGACAAAAAATTTTGTTTATTTTTCCTTTTCTTCAAAGAGATCTTGATCCATATTGGACTATGAAACAAATCACTGAAATGTATCCAGAATTATAAAAACAGGTAGGAAGCAATATGACACATGGTTTGATGATCCTATGTGAATTAGCTTAGCATGTCATTTATCAACTTGACAATGAGGTGACTGCAACAGCCAAACAGACCTCTCAAATTCTATGGCCATTTTACAAAATGAATGGGAATTAAAACAGCATACTGCATTATACATGCATACGTGACTAAGCTGCACGATTCAACCAAACAAAATTGCACTCAAAGGATACAGCAAAGCAACTTGGAAATATACTGTCTGAGTCGTCAGTAAAGTCTCTTCAAGTGATAACTGCATTGCATATGCTTTATCGCAATCAACAGCTGGAAGTGCTAATAAATCAGTGGACCTTAGCATGAAGTTCCCATGGTATGACGTAAACCGAATTCCTTCATATACAGGACAAAATCAGTGTGAAAAATCAGCTTCCTCTTTTAGTTGACAATTAAAGAAAACACACAGAGGGGTACATGGTTGTAGATGTATAGCTTATTATAATACAATGCGAGAGAGTGAGATAGAGAGACCTTTTCCACATCTTATGCGCATGACAGCTTCCCAGGCAGTTTCCCTGGTAAGATCTCTGGTTAACTCGTGTCTCAACTTCTCGCCATGAATAGCTGATTGAAAACTGGGATAATAGTAAACCTGTCCTCCAGTATACTTTGCCAGAGTACCTGTAAAAATAGATATCAATATGTAAAATCATTAAAGGACTAATCAGCAAGCTTTAAACGGATATTTTGAAAAGTGTTAAACTTAATGCATCCAAATGAGAAATAAGATCCATGTGAAGAAGAGGCCAAGGAAGCGGCTCAAGGAGGAGAAAGACCATCACTTTAAACATGCTATTAGAACTGCTAAGTGAGTATCAAGAAATAAAAGTAGCAGTTTTCAAAAGAAAAAAAAACTCTCACATGATCAACATGTAGAAAATAAGGGATATTTGGAAAAAAAAAACAGAAGACACTCGATTCAAACATTTAATAGAAACTTACAGAGAATGATTGGGAAGTTACCCAGAAACACAAGTATGGGAAACAAGCATAATTTGTACCTCAGGAAATGATCAGAACAACAAACAAAATAATGTAGCGTATGATCTCATTCAATCATACTAATCAGCTATTCAGAACTTCAAAAGGTATGGGTGAAAACTCAATTTCCGGAAGCCATAACAGTCGCATGTATGGGGGAAAGAAAAATGCAGAAACCAAACATCAGTTTAGCTGCATGAATCCCATAATTTTAAAAGAATAGTTCCCCTTTGGTCAGAATATATACCAACCTAAAACATATGCATACCTAAGGAGGCTATATCAGTGTATTTGTCACTATAAGCATACACATTAACTCCTATCTGGTACTTAGTGAAATCAGCAGCCATTTGTTTATAGAATGGATCTTCTGGTACTCTAAGAGCGTATTCTTTATCAGTTCCATAGATACGAGCATCATCACCACGCAATTTTAAGCGGCCAACACCAAGAGATGGCATTGTATTCTGAAATATCAGCAACTTTCCGCCAAGTTGGCTCTACAAGGAAGGAAACAAAGGAGAACGTTATTGAATAAACAAACAACTCTAGAAGGGAATAGACAGCAACCAGATTCTTAGAAGACTGATTAGACAATGACAAAAGGTTTCCTAAAATGAAGGGCGCATGTCCATATACAGCAGTCCTCTTTACCTATTGTGGATCATATTAGTTCTTATGATCAAATTAGTTCCCCACTAAAGCAAACACCTTTATGCACTATACTTCACCAGTTTTGATATGCACCTATATGTAAACAAAGTAGTAGTAGTACATGCAATGAATACATACCATAACCATGAAAGCTGATTTTAGAGCAGGACCAAAAGCTGATTCTACGTTCATATTTTCGTGAAACATGGACGGTAAGCTATCCAGAAATGCATCTACTACACTTCTCGATTCGGACAAGTTAACAAGGAGATCGTCAGGCAATGGAATAAATATATCATCTAGATCTGAAACCACCATCATTTGAGGCTGTGTTAAAGATGACTGCCACCAGGAAAATATCATTATTTATCAGCTGACTTGTCAGTTTAGACAAACAAATATGAAAAGTGTATTAAGGGTTATTGTAATTGAGGATTCTTGCCTTCATATTGTAAAAGTGGATTGTGCTGTCATAAGTGATAAAACCAATCTGTGTTCTGGGGAAGCCAGGTAAGTCGTCCAAACAAGACTTAATAGTTTGAGCCACAACCTGCACAAGGTCAAAAGTCAAGATGGATAAAACATTGTGTGCATGCATGCTCTATCACATGCCACAATCTACAGTAAAGACTTAAAGGTAAATATAGCTTTAAACAAAGGCAGATAGTCATGCAACTGTGACTAGTAATTAGCAAAATAAAGTTCATTAAAAAATGCCAAAGCAACTCCTTTTGATTTTATAAAAAAGGCAACCCAAAATTTTTCATAAGGTTGATGATTATGACTATTATGATGAATTTGATTGGGAAACCCAGTGGCACAAGAAGGCGATTCATTAGCTTGTTATTTTGTCTGAATTGGTGAAATGACAGAATCAATTAAAATTATTCAACAGGCTCTATGACAACCAATAAATCATTTCCAAAAACACTATGTTGCATTACTTGGTCGTGCAAAAATCTCTTCACATTAATGAATAAACAGATACAACAACCTATAGGACTCATACTTGAGATGTCTTTTCAACAAGTTTTTCTATGCGCAAGAAAAATTACTGGTGATAGAATGCACAACTTAACTGAAGAACTTACCTCAACCATACCACTTCGAACTGCAGATATTGAAACATCAATGAGGAAGAAGTATAGTGGCGGCATAGGTGGTCGCACCATGTACTCAGTTGGAGCAACAAACTCCACGCTACCCTGTGTGAGCTCAGGTCTCTCGTACAAATCAACTCTTCTGCCAGTGGCATCTAAATGGGCAAAATACTCACTAGGAACTGAAAATGAGAATTATAACGGTTCATCAGTCATGTTTGCAGACAGAATACTAAGAATAACAACAGAGACACTGTGAAGAAAGGAAGTTCAGACATGCTGAAAATATTAATTTTGATAATTAAGTCCCAATCCCAAATAGTGAGGAAATATTATGTAAGAAGTTCACCAAAATGAATGATAAAAAGCAATAAAACACAGCACTAAGCCATCAGATGGTAAACCAATTAGCACCTGGACAACAGTCAAAAGCATGTGCTTGCTCTAAATTGTAGCAAGCCTCAAAATCAGAGGATGTCAAATGTCAAAAAGAAAAAGATCAGTAGAGCAAAGGAATTCCTCATAATTGTATTCTCCTAAGCAAAGAGGACAACTGTATATTTTGAATTGTCAGAACTTCTCATAATATGTTGTAGCTACACATAAAAAATATAAACAATGACTCCAAATAGCTCTGAACTATTACATAGAATTAAGTCAAAATGTAGCATGCTTTTACCAATTGAATACAATCAGAGAAAATTAAGTAGAGAAAAATCTTCAAATTGTTGATTCAAAAAGCACAATTCTAGAAGTATGTGATAAATTACAATTATTATGCTCCAAACTTTGTATGCAAATCCACAAACCGTAGTTCACAATTCCTCAAACAAAAGAAGATGGGAAATCAGATTCAGCTACTAGAAAATCAACACGAGCACAAGGCTACTAATTAGAGATAGACTTCTTTACTTAACAATAGCAGATAATAAGAGAGTACCGTCATTAAGTAGAGAACATATGTTACAGCGCCACTTTCTTCCAGCATCAGTAAAGGCTACATATGGATTGACATAAGTACGACATCTTCGACAACGGATGATACCCGTTTTAGCAAAATTAATTACTGGGACATCATTCTGGATAAACAAGAACAGTATATAAGAAGATAATATGAGTTCATAAATTCTAGCATATCCAAATTGTCAATTCACTTGAATTTGCACACACTAACCCCATCAGGAGCTTCAGCAAGAGGACAAACAACTGCTCCAAGAGGCAAATGCCACCTTGAAGCCAGAGACTGAGAATTTGGTATAGCGCTTGTAGTAAGACGTACATATCTAGGGCTGCAATTCATGGAGTATGCTTCACCCAATGAACTTGACTCCACATCACCATCCAATGGTCTTGGCAATGCCTTTAAATCAAGTCCAGTATCAATTGATCCAGGAACGGACCCAATAGAGAGGGAGCTGAAATCTTCTGCCAAACCTTGGATGCCACCAGCAGGAGGCATATAGCCTGGATGTTGAATTTGATCCCTTGCACCAAAAGGGGTTCCCATGGGTGGCGTTTGAGCATAGACTCCTTGATGTGAAACAAAAGGAGAAGATGCCGCTTGAAAAGGGGGCTGCAAGGGAGGTGGTTGAGAAACTGCATTCAATTTTGCATATCCAGGTAAAGGTGGTTGTGATATAGGTCTGTTGGAGGGATATGGTGGTTCTGTAGGTGGAAAAGCCGGTTGAAAATTAGGCCTCGGTTGAAAAACTGATGAATCTGACAAAGACTGATGAACATTTGCACTTGTTGGTGGAGATCCCATTGCCACTGGAGGAACCTGGGTTTGTGAACGGAAGGAGGGTGTGGAGGCTGCTTGGCCGGCAGCAAGTTGAAACGGTACTTGCCCAACTGGCGGGGCCCAAGATGGTGGGGGTTGAGGTGTAGACTGATATTGTGCAATTGGGAAACGTGGGTAGGCTCCAATAGTGGGAGGCACATTTTGTGTTGGTGGAGAAGACACAGATGGATCATTAAACCTGGGAGGTGGCTGGGGTCTAAATCCAGAAGCATCAGATCCAATGGCAGGCCGAGACAATATAGAAGTTGTGGTGGTAGAGGGAGGAGATGAAAAAGTAGGTCTAAATCCACTGGTCTCTGATCCAAACCCTGGGCCAGAACTTGAAAATTGTGTCATAGGTGGAGATGTAGTAGCAAAAGGTGTGGTTGAAGCTGTTCCAGGAAAACTTGGTTGGCTCGAATTTTCCATCCCCAGGGCTGTCAACACAACAACTTTGTCTAACTGGTGGAACTATGTTTCCATTACTTAGCCTGCAAAGCAAGTATGAAAATAATCGTCATCATAAGAGTCAGAAAAAGCACCTCATAAAGAGAACGACATTTCAAACACCAACAAGATATACAGAGTGCTCATCAAAAGGTGAAAGTTAAGCTGTGTCATGGTGCCCAGATGCAACACATCATCCGAAACACAAAGATGACAATTTATTACACCCATAACTTCAATCAGTTTAAAATGGCATATAAAAAGTTGCAACAGCAGGACCAAGGGAGAAATAGGGTTAGGTTACGCAGTTCCATACCATAGAGTACCTTAATATCAGAATAAATCATAAATCAAAAGATAAATCGGTTTTATTTTACATGAATATCTTTAGGTCATGATACATGTCATAATCTCTGGATATACTCAAGAACAAGAAAGCCATTCCATCACTTCAAAAATCATTAAGAAGGTTAAAGCAATTCACATGGTATGAACCACAACTAGACAGTAATATGAAAGGTACCAACATGGCATTTGCAAGCTCAATTCCCAACATTAGACGGTATAACACAGCGTAAGGATTCCTCATTGCAATCACTAAAATGGATACATATGTCTTTACACAAATAAAGTCATAAAATTGTATGGTCCTGAAACCAGTTTTTGGTATGTGTGTTCTGTTTCTCTTGTACTCGAATATTAAAGATCCCATATGCATTGGCAGCAATGGTCTTCATATAATATTCTTCCTTTCCACCAAATAATTCTTGGAGCAGGTATGAAGAAATATCGTGGTAGTCTGGTTGATAGCACTCCACCATCGTAATAAGGTTAGAATTAAACCCAACATAATAGAATCTGATGACATAATAAACTCGCACCAGTTAAATGACAATACAGAAGCACAGTGTTCGGTCTAGGGAAAGCAGCTAGGCCGAATCTAATAAAATTGCTACTTCAGAAACAACCAAAAAATACGTCACTAAATCTATATAACAAAGAAAACCCAAAAGGAAATAATATAGAACATGTATCAGAAAGCCCGGTGTCTCTAGAATGAGTTCCGGCAGCTAAATCAGTTATCTAGATCCATCTAGCTGCTGCCTTCCATGTCATAGTCCATGATACCGCGCTGATTATTACTTCAGATTCCATAATTTTGAGCTGATAATGAATTCAGATTAACCGTGCACTAATTGAACCACAAACACCGCACTACGCAAATCAATTATGAAAAACCATCTTGATTAAATTCAAAATTCCACATGCACTAAACCATATCCCCACGAAACAAATAATTCCAGATTCAACAAACAAATCAAACACTTTAAGAAAACTAGTGAAGTAGTCCACAACTAAAATATCGAACACGATTGTGACGATTAAATTCTTCAGATACGCAACTGAGATGAACTAGGGAACCACCTGATCAGAGTGCAAAGCCAAGAAATCAGATCCGCAGCGATAAAAACCCTAGGGAATTACAGGAAACCTAGTTTGGATTCAACCAGAAAATGCTGTACAATTTGTAGATGCCACTCAAGCTTCGATCTAGTAATCAAATAGACAAAAGAATCCTAGATCCGACTGAAAGAAGAAATAGAAGAGATGGGGAGCGACGAACGACAGCTCATACAAGAACGGACTTGAGCGATTCATAAACCCCTTTTGTCTTTCCCTGTGCTGATTCGGATTGTTGTTGGATCCGATCCGACTTGTCCCTATTTTTTTCTAATTTTGTTTTCTTGTTAATTGATAATATGATAAGTGTTACAAAGGTCACCTTGGGACTCAAACTTTCACCGAATTCTATCGCCAGTACCCTTTGTACGGCAGTCTCACTTAGTCCGCTTAAGCAAGACTCAGCCTTCAACGACCCTCAAAGTGTTTCACTCG
>JANZXP010000196.1:32994870-33005020 GCA_027576715.1 Erythroxylum flavicans
ATTTCACTCCATCCTCTTCAAATTTAGAGATAGCAAAAAAGTTGTTGGAAGAGGGTGTGACAAACCCTACTACAGTTGAGGGAAAAACTATTACTATTTCAATTGGTGCGTTCAAACGTGCAAGGGCCCTTCTGGGGAATCCATACATTGGAGACTCATGTATCTTTACCGACTATCGTGTCACTTGGAATCCAAATAAATAATTATATTTTTGTTAGTTAACGAGTCAATAAACTGAACTCAGCTTTAATATTTATTTCTTGTTGTATTAGCAATAATTTGCCAAACAACATATGTATTACTTATGGGTCAAGTTGCATATTATTGAATATTCGTTGTTATTGTTCTAGTTTTATGAGTGAATGAATTGGATAACTTCAAATTCAAAGTTTGTACTGCTCCATATATCATTTTATTATATTGATAAAATAATTTAAATTTTTATTAACTAATTTTTCAATGTTAATTAATACTAATGATTTATTAATGTCAGGTCCATAAGCCATATGTTGTCAGCTTTTTTTTTAAAATATGTTGATAAAATTATTTAAAAATTTTATAACTAATTTTTTCAATGTTAGTAACTACTAATGATTAATTAATAGTACTGTTTAACACTTAAAATTATGTTGTGAGTTTTTTTTTCAATAATACATTATAAATATTCAAAACAAATCTCCAATAAAATTATCTTAACTATGATTGATTATAAAAATGTTAGTTTAATAATTTTAGAAAATGTCAATCATTTGGTGACGATTTATAGAAACCGTCACCAAATGTACACATTCAGTGACGTTTTCTAGAATTTGTCACTAATGTAGAGCATTTGGTGACGATTTCTAACAATCGTCTCTGAATGTATATGCTTTTGCAACCAAATAGAACTTTCGTAACCAAATATTCACCTTTGGGTGACGCTTTAGAATATTGTTACAATATATAGAACCTTTAGTGACGATTTCAGAGATGCGTCGCAAAATGTTTGATAACTTATGATGACGTTTTCATTAATCGTCGCAATTGACATTATTTTCCGATGAATATATTAAATCGTCCCCCATTTGCCATCATTTCGTGACGATTTTTGTTAATCGTCACTAAATATTTAGCATTTTGCGATAACTTTTTCTGTATGTCACTAAAGGTTTTATCTATAGCGACGCTTTTTTATTCCGTCTCTAAATCATTAGTTTTAGTGATGAATGCTTTTAAACGTCACTATATGCTGTCTTTTGGCGACGATTTCTATTTCGTCACTAAAGAAATCGTCGGGAAAGATTTCATTTGTTGTAGTGTTAAAGAACAATTCCTTAAACTTCTAAAGGATAAAGAGTGCTATTAAAATCACCAAGCATCATTCAAGGACCCTTTATGTTAATAGCAATTTCCTCATGTTTTTTCACAGGGAAGCTCTCTGAAAAATAAAGATAGAGCCATATATAAATGAAATATGAATACAAGATTACAAGTTTCTTTATTGAGTCAAATTCGTGACTATAGAGTTCAGAATCCTTAATCTACTAGGGTCAAAAGAAAAAACAATCCTACCATAATGATAAGCAGAATGATCAGTAATAGTGGGCTAAACAACAATCCTACCATAATGATAAGCAGAACGATCAGTAATAGTGGGCTAATTATGGTGTAGAAAATTACCCTTGCTCACCTGATCATGTCTTATTTTAGTTTTCAAAAGACAACACATAAAGGGGTTTAGACTCTTCAAATATTCCCTAGGAAGTTGCTGCTTATTGGGGTTATTTAAGCCCAATATATTCCTATATAACAAGCTCATATCAGGATTTAGGAGAAGTTAGGGATATCACATGGTTCCTTCTCTTAGATTTCCTCATAGCATTAGACTTAAAGCCATCCGAGAGTTCCAAACTAGATGCACCAACATCCTTTGTCTCCGCCACCAGGTCACCTGATTTCAAAGATCCGTTATAGTTGGTACTTCCTTAGCATACATAACAATGTCAGCTGACTCTATATGTGCAATTATGGCCGATAAAACCTTAGTATTCAATGCATCCCAAGTAGAACCTTCTAATTTCTGCAAGTCAGGTTGAGAATACTCCAATGTAGCTGGACCAGGATTAGGACCATGTTCAAATGAGGAGAAACCTAATGATTACTAGCTAGTTTTGAGTTAGCATCTAAAAAATTATTATTAGCATTATCTAGCCCCGTTAATTCGTGGTAGTCACCCTTGGTAAACCTCCTCCCTACAGGTCTCCATGTCTTACCAATATGATGAGCAAGAGGCATCCATTAGTAAGAAACCAACACCTCATTCTGATATAGCTCATCGAAATCACTTAATTTCATCAAAGAAAAAGAGTTCGGGAGTTCTTTCCGTATATCATCTATTACATAAACTCATGCATAGCGTACCATATTATGTAACGTCGTTGATTCGTCTGTAACAACTGGTTTTTTAGTATAACAGGCTAGATGACTAACTCCTAAAGTTGTCCAATATTCTGAAGGAATATTATGTAAGTTACCCTAAAGAGGGACCTGCTTGAACTTGATTTCCTTGAGCCAAATCATATATGTCTCTATAGTTAGAGAAAAAGCGATATATTATTGAAATTCCATGATCCATTGTTAAGTATCTTATGTGTACAAGAAATAGAACTGAACTTAAAGATAAATAAGCCATCATTTGTGAGGAGCACATCCTTTAATCCCAAGTTGTTCTATTGCTTGTGAGCCTATCTCCTTAAAGGAGGGAATGTTGGCCGCCTATTGAGAAAGAAGTCTGACAGTATCTGAAGCAGGAGTATGAATGGAAGTTGATGGACTAGTGGGTGAAACCAAGGGAGAAAATTAGTAATATCACTGACGTGATTCGGTTGGGATGAAGGTCTAAAACCAGACATTCCAGATATGGTAAATTATGTAACTAGTTAAGAAAATTGTATTACTGTTACTATAAATGGTAAGAGACGGCGAGAACTAAATCTGAAAAGAAGTGAAGTTAGAAGAATGGAAGAGCAAGATGAGGGCCGGCGTACCAGGATGGCTCAAGCGTGCATGAATAACATTGTCACCATAAGGAAACAACTTCCAACTTTGCTACAAGAACCAAACAGAAAGAGCTCAGACGAGAGACCATGTGACAGTAAGAAGAAATGTGGAGAGACCAAGAAGCAGATAAACCTCTTTAGAGGAGCTAAAGAAACTAATTAATAACACCAAGGAAACAAAATGATAACACCGAAGCCAACCGTAGAATAACCGGGACCAAGCAGCAAAAGAACCCAGACGGAGAGCAGAGAAGCCAAGCAGGATGAAGAGCACGAAAACCATGTAACTGATAAACACTCTTGACGAGCTAAAGAAGTGAAAATACCAGGGAATCGAGTAGAAGATATCGAAGCTAGGCAGAAAGCTTAGAGAGAAGAAGGACGTTGTCTCTCCTTAGACGTTGATGTTTTTGTATGATTACTATAAAAGAAATCTATTGAACAAAAATAAATACCAAAATTATCATAACATAACATGTCTAAAATGATCAAGATATTAATTTTAACCATATATTTCGATTAAAAAACGTGTCTAGTTTAAATTTAGGATATTGGATGAGTAATTATGGAGTCTCTAGCTAAGACTTCAGTCAGTGAATTAAAAGAGAAGTTGATCAGATGGTGATTAAAAAATAAAGAAAATTTTAGTTTATAAAAATATAATATTAATGAACATTAACAACCATATGTCACCAAACCTTTTTCCATTAACTAATAACTGATTTTATAAGTGAAAACAAGTCCTTCAACTTGAAGAAAAGGGGCAGCAAAGTTAGTGCCGCTATTAGACATCAAACTTCAGCTTTGCGAAGCCTTTACCTGTTAGCTTTACCTTGTTTGTCGAATAAGCAACAAACGGCTCAATAGATCACTTTAACGTGACTTTATTCTGAGGAATCCTTCAAGCATATGTCTCAGATTCCTAGTCTTATTTCCCTTTCAACAGGCTGGATGAGCACGACTCAACTTTTTTAAATATATAATTCTAGTGGTGCGTAAACGGCTTATAAAAACTTCTATGAACTTTCAATGTTAAAAATTGCATTATATACGATGTGTCGAAACAATAAGGATGATTCCCATTTGTTAGTAGTGCATAATAATAGCATTAATATTAAGTTCGCTTTTAGGAGACGGGCAATTGCTTAGGCTAAAACGAGTATGAATAGTGACGGTGCCTTGAAAACCTTACACAGAAAAGAAGCAGAGTTGGCAACTGTCGTTTTCCACCAAAGATAGGGTAGCTTTCCGAAATTTGTAAAGAAAACCCTAGAGGAAGAAATCCTGTGGATAGATTCTAAACCGATTTAGCTAAGTAAGCCAGAAAGAAAAAGAGAATTTAGGAAGCCGCAAAGGTAGACGAGAGGCCATGCTCATGCTCAAGTAGTCAAGCTCTACGAGACCGAGACGCTGAGATAGTTTTCCTGGCTTCAAATTACCTGTCTTTTTTTTATCTTCTGCAGCTTTTATTTTAAAAATATCCCACTTATCTAATTTTCCTTTTTTTAATTATTATATAATTAGGTGTTGTTTGGAACATACGGTACAGGAAAAACGGCACAGGATTTAAATCCAATTTCCCTGGCCTTAAATACGTACCTGCGACCGTGTAGGACATAAGAGAATGAGTGGTCAAATCATCATAAAGAGTGCTTCACTCAATCAAACATTAGAATTAATGACAGCTAAATCAAGCACATCTAAGGTGATGATTGAGCCTGACATGCGTAATTAGAGCTTCATACGGTCCAAGTTGGTGCATACCAAATCTTCCGTGTCTATAACAATGCTCTAATCATGTTTTAGTAAATTTTATCATAAATTTGTGTGAGTCTTGGATAAATATATGAATAAATTTTAATAAAATAAAGAAAGAATTAGTTTAATCCCAGTTAGCAGAAAACCGGGGAGGCTACATTATTGTCCGGTAGATAAAGGAGGGTTTTAGAGTTTGGTTCGGAAATTGAGGCCAAGAAAAGGGCTTTTGGGTTTTGAGCCTCGCTACAAAAGGACACTATACAGCACCCTCTTTACGTACTGAAAATAACAGGTGAGTAAGTGAAAGCTATATCACCCCATGCACACGTCCTTTTCCACCGCCTCTCCCCCACATCTGCCGCATCGCTCTCACACAAGCATTGGGAAAGCCAACGCATGTAATTATGTTATAATGATCAAATATGTAGTGGTCTATATATATTATGGTGTTGCATGCATGTGATGTGATGACACATATATGCATGTGGGGACAATGGACTTATCATATGACCGCAAAGTCTCATGTGTACACACATCCATACATGCTCGTGACTGACCTATAAACAAGGCCAATAAACAAAGGGAAGAGAAGGGTTTCCTGTCTTTCTTCCCTCTTATATTTAGTAGACAAATAGATCAACTTTCTTTCATAACTCTTCATAATCAAAGAAAAAAGAACAAAGCAGATCCAAGGTAGGTTGTTAAACTGTCAATCTATCAATCAATCATAAATCAATCAACCAGCAGAGAGCAATCGTCGTTAATTTTAAAAGAACTGCAAAAGGGAATCAAGCACCATGTCCTCCTCTTCTACACTGACTGTGGATCACCTCCCTCCCACCGAGCAGCTCTGCTACGTTCATTGCAACATTTGTGACACTGTCCTTGCGGTATTATCATCACCAATCTTCATTTGTCTCCGTTTTCTTTTACCCTTTTCCTTTAGTTCAATCAATTAGGCAAGTTTCTTCTTCTTGAGCATTCGTTTAAAGAAAATGGGGTTTCTTTGCCCTATTGTAGGTCAGCGTTCCTTGCACCAGTTTGTTCAAGACTGTCACGGTTCGATGTGGTCACTGCACCAACCTCCTGCCTGTAAACATTCGTGGACTGATTGTTCCATCAGCTAATCAGTTTCACTTGGGACACAGCTTTTTTTCTCCATCTCATCATAATCTTCTGGTATGTATAACTATGAAGCGACCAACTTTTAAATTAATTACTTGTGTTTCACTGTTCTAATTCAACATGAAATTTTAGTTTGAAAATTTCGTTTGTAGGACGAGATTCCGAACCCATCTCCAAATTTCTTGATCAATCAAACCAATGTTAACGATTTCGGTGGTCAAGCTCGAGTGGCTAATGAACTTCCAAGGCAACCGGTCATCAACAGACGTGAGACTCGCGACACTCTTTTGTTCTTTTCTACTACAGGATAACTCCATTTTCTTTTTCTCTTCTTGTGACCAAGGGAATGGTTCCTTTCTTTTCTCTTCAAATAGGCGGAAAATTAGTTTTTCGAGATCGAAATTGGGGTGAAGGAATCGCACACCAGAACGTATAAACATAACGTAGCATCAAATTAGCCAGACTCAGATCGTTCATGCTATATATTATACTTCTTAGTCGATCTACTATTCGAAGTTCTAACTTTGTACTGATCGACATAATGTTCTCTTGAAGGATCCCTAGGTTGTTGGCAGAGTTTAGATTCAACTTTGTTCCCCGTTTCCTTGTTTCTTCTTTATTCTCTCGAGAATCTCTTATGGTTATTTTCGTGTCTAAATACTATTTATTATCCTCATTATGGTGAAGATTCAGCATCCTATTGGAGAACAAGAATAGGGGGTGGAAAAAGAATCATGCATTTGCTTTTATGGTTTAAGTGCAACCGTGTTTATTTTTGAAGATCTCTAGGAATCCTTGGAGTTAGTCTTAAAGCAGAAGAACCCTCGTGCCTCACATTTCAATAACCTTATGTAGCCCTTATTTAGCAATAGCTTTTCCTGTCTATTCACTTCAATAGACAGTATTTGATAAGAACCCTAATAACTATAAGTACTGACTAGAATTTATATCGTGTGCAAGTTATAAGCAACATAGTCACCTACTAAACCGAGAAACCATCTAAGACAAGCTTAAAGAATTTCTTTTTTCTACTTCATATAAAGCCAACAACATACATCATTTCGAGCATATTATCTTGCTCTTTTGCACCAGTAACATCCTTTCTTTGTTTTCCTTCCTTTCTAGTCCTTGGTTAATGAAGTTGACAACATAAATCATAGCAAATTTTTGGTCATTTTGCCCTTTTGTTATAGTAAAACATAGAGACGGGAGAGAGCACATTCCTCCCGCGGACATGCAGATAAGATAATGATTGTAGGTGCTCTCCTCCCAGAAATAGAGTTAGTTGTCATAGAGATATGTAGAAATGAAAGTGTGTGAGGTGACAGTGAAGAAGCAGATTAGAAAAGGAAAGCAGAAATGTAAGACTAAAAGTTAGCGGAAGTGATATTAATGTGTCCATGTGTTATGTCTGCTTGTCCATGTCCAGCTCCGGAGAAGAGACAGAGAGTACCCTCGGCGTACAATCGGTTCATCAAGTGAGTAATTATTTCAAGGCATTCACACCTTCTCTCTCTCTCTGTCTCTATCTCTATGTGTGTGTGTGTGAAGGTTGTAGTTTTGTGGGGTTTCTATTACTATGAAATGGTATTTATAAACTTGCTAGTTTTGAAGCAAAATGTGAACGGACCAACTATCTGCAGGGACGAGATCCACCGCATCAAGGCTGGAAATCCTGATATAAGCCACAGAGAAGCCTTTAGTGCTGCTGCTAAGAATGTAAGATCTAAGAAACTTGTCCAGGGTTTCCAGTTACTTTACCAAATTAGGTTCCTCTTCCGTTACGTCCAATTAGGGTTGTTACTTCAATTCTAGAGGTTGTTTAGTGTGTGGGTATTCTTTTTCTCTAATCCTATTTTGTCTTGATTATGTCAGTGGGCCCATTTCCCTAACATTCACTTTGGTCTGATGCCTGATCAACATGTGCAGAAAACTAATGTGCGCCAGCAGGTAACCTTTGCACGTCTCCTTCATCAATTTTTCTTTTTATTTTATCTTATGTGCATATGTATGTAGACATCGAGTGTTCTAATACCAAAGTTTGTGTACAGGAAGGACAAGATGTTCTCATGATTGATGGGTTTCTGGCTTCAGCTAATGTTGGTGTTACCCCTTACTAAGACTTCCGAGCTGTTAGTTTCCCCTTTTCTCTTTATCTATCCTTCTCTCCTCGTAAGTCTTAAGCCCCCTCATTACTTTTTAGCCTTGTGGGAAAAACAAAAATTAAAAAAAGACAAGCTCAACTACAATTTTCTTCATTATGTCCATCTCCTACTATTAAAAATCTGAAGGGGGGAAAAAGGAATTATCTTTAGGTTTAGCATGTATTGATTAGAGATGCCAAGTATATCCTGATTGGAAGAACCTAAACACTTCCACTCTATGTTTAAACATTTGTCAAGCAATGTAGCTGATGGCTGAGCCATCAAATCAAAAGGTTCATAGATGGTCTTTGCATTTCATATTAATGAGATTGCTCATCTCTTCGTTGATTATAATCTCGTTTGTTCTCTATCTCAGAAGTGTTTCTTACATAAATTCTAACCATGGATTTGTGCCCAAAAATTATCATTCTCTCTGCTACATGCACTTGGAAATGCTGCATTAGATCTCCCATTACATAAGCCCAGTTATGCGTATTGCTAATGCTACAAACTGGAGGGCAATAGCTGTGCTAGGAAATTTCCTTCAATGGAATGGCATTTCCATACGTGAAGTGCTAAAATGACAAGTTGATGAAACTTTAACATAAATATGATATCTGCTTTCAAATGTTTCCCTAGCATTAAAATATTTTATCTGTGTAAAGATATTGCGAATGATTCAAGAAAAAAATCAGTCAGCATTAATAATTAGTTACTGTAATTTCCTTTATCTACTGGATATGTATACTTTGCTTGGGGCGTATAAACAGTGAGTTTAGTTTGACATTTTTCGTAGTTGTTTGTCTAAGAACCTTTTCATCCCAAAGAAATGAACTAATCATAACAGGAGACGTGTTTTCACATTCTAACTGCTGAAATTTACGATTAGTTTATTACATATGGCTTCACAATAGCTACATCTCTCGGGTGTGATTCACTTTTTCTATTTCTTTTTATGGACATTGGTTTTCCCATTAAGACAGTTATACATGTATAACTTTCATGGCTATGTGCATACCCATAACACTTTTAAGACAATTTATTAAATAATATGCGGAGTATCAACAAAAAAGAGTGAGCAGAAAATAGATTTTGTTTACTTGTCATTCGAGAATAGTATACCCTTGGTTATATGATTTGATATTAAGAAATAATTTCAAAATGTGTATCTTAATAGTCTATTTAATCTTGTAATTGACTAACTAAATAATTTCATTTATTGCAAGGTGAGCAAAATGTGGACCGATGAGAATAACAAGTTAAAATGGGCTTAAATTTAGCCATTATCTAGTAGTCCTTAACTTGATAAAACGTTCATGAAAAGTAATTTGATGAAAGGAAGCTCATACAAATAAAATATAAATATTTGTAAGATTTGATACCACACTTAAACCTTAATTTTTCTACAAATATATAAAATTAAGAACTGACAAATCACAAAAATTAAATCTTACTCTTTCTACAAATATATGAATTAAAAGCTAATAAATCACAAAAAAATAATAGAAGTATATCATGAGTAAAACACTAAGACTACTCCCCTAAATCTGAGTCCTAAAGTACAAAGCCTCGATCAACTAAGTGGATACGGAGGGTTTTGGATCTTATAAACTTAAAAAGTTTTCAAGTTCTACTGAATCTTGGAGATTAAGTGCTTTAACCTTTGAATTTGAATGTTATGTTAATTTTGTAAAGACGCAATTGAAGTAGGTATCCCTAGTAGATGCTATAAATTGGTGCTGAAAATGGATAATCATTAGCATCGTTATTAGTTCTAGAATGGTGAAGCAAAACGCTCTTTAAAAAATCTATGATTTTGTATAATACTTTTTGAATTTTGTACAACTCCAATTGTTTCTAAACAATTAATTTTCAACGGTCCCATTTCACAAACTTTATTCAACATTTTCAACACCAAACAACCAAGACTAAATATAAGTATAAAAATCAAGAATAAAAGGTCTCTTCTTGTTAATGATTTGAAAAAATTGTGCTACCTAATAACCATATATCCACATGATTTCCATAATATTGTGTATAAATGACATTGATTGTAATTATCTTGGTTAAAGGAGTAATCCACTC
>JANZXP010000196.1:33011945-33026945 GCA_027576715.1 Erythroxylum flavicans
ATGCCCTTATAATTTTTTTAAAAAACTATACCCTCGTAAGTCATTTTACACATCAACAGCTAATCCTAAACAACTAATTTTACTAAACATCTCTAACAAACAGCTAATGCAATCCGCTAATTAAATCAGCTGATATAATCAGCTGTCAGCTAACAGCTGATAGAATCAGCTAACAGCTAATTTAACCAGCTGATTGCCAAACAGGCCCATAATGTTTCCAAAATTTTCAAAGCAATCACTATTGCAGTAAGTTCTAGCTCATGTACCAAATAATTAACTCATAAGACCTTAACTGTCTTAATGTATATGTAATCACTTTTCTATGCTGTATTGGAATACATCATAATTTCTTGATGTGAAACATCACTATATACTACATAATCTCCAAATCCAGATGGAATAGCTAACACTGGTGTTGTAATTATTCGGTGCTTTAATTCCTCAAAATTCTTTTTACAGTCATTAGTCTATTTGAATGAAACATTTTTCCTCAGAAGTCTTGTCATTGGGATAAGATCAGTAAAAACTCCTCCACAACCTCTTGTAATATCCAATATCTAGCTAATTCAATAAAACTTCGAATTTCATCTATATATATATATTCCTCGAAGTTTCTCACTTCATTAATGCCTCAATTTTCTTTTAGGTCTATTTATATGCTCTGTTCAGATTCTATATAACCCAAAATACTACTTGATCAAGCCAAACTTCACACTTACTGAACTTGGCATATAATTATTTCTCCCTCATAATATGTAAGACTGACCTTAAGTGTTCAAAATGTCCTTCTCAACTTTTCGAACATACTCAAAATATCATCTATAACATAGTCATTAATTTGTCCAATTAAGGTTGGAACACTTTATTCATTCATACCATGAATGCTGTCGAGGGCATTTTTAACCCAAACAGGTATCGTCGAAAACTTAATATGCCCATAATTAGTTCTCGAAGTTCTTAACTGACTAATTCCTTAGATAAGGTAATATTATCTCATGTTTTTCTCAGTCTCTCAAATAACTTCTTTTCTTGAATGATTTTCTCCATTTATTCAATTTTCGCAAAAGAGTTCTATCGACTTATTATAATATCATACCGTTCTTACTAGTTTCTGCACACATTTTAATTTATTCATAAGCCTCAATTTTTTGAACACAAACATCAAACTTAATTTATACCTTATGAATATATGAATGTAGAGCACCTTGTGGATCTAAATTCCTTTATCAATAGCAATAATATAATCCCAATTTCATGAACCTAATAATGTAATTAGGCTACCTTACATCGAATAGAGTGCATGTACTCTGCTCAGCATGTTTAACTTCTTATGCTTGAGTCTTAGTTAGATATAGGACTTTAATATTCACTTATAATTTTTTCAGTAGTCATTCATTTATAGAAATGGAACATTGACTTACATGATTTCATTCAATGAAAGTCTCTATCAAAAGAAGATTTCTCTCCTCAATCATCTGTACTCTTTACATACTCTTTATCAGTTAACTATATCAATCATTGCTTTACAACCATTCATAATACCTCAATGAGATTAATTTCTATCATATCTTACATGATCAAAATATTCTTCATAATAAAGCTCAGTGAAGCAGTAAACATATTCATTTACTCTTATACTATGGTATAAACCATTAAGATCATTACATCTTATGTAGAGATGTAGTTTTGAAAAGTCACCAATTAATCTCAATTGATTCTAAATAACATCTCTCCCTTTGTGTCTACCTATGATCGTGGTCATGACAGAAGCTTATGGAACTGGCCATAATCATGGGGACTTTGTCACTATCGTGACAGAACCAAATAATCTCGGCCACGATTCGTAGGGACTATGCCTCGATCGTACCCTGCTTATTTCTCCTTCCTTTTTCCTTTAATTCATTACACGTAGTAACATCATTTATGCTTCCAATCTATCCTTAATTGATCGCTATAATTGTTCTCATGTGTCACTTTGAGTCATCTTAGAATTTCAATTATGGGAACTATGAATATTCAATAGGTCATAGATCATTTCCTATACCATCTCCAAGTATATAATACATATGTGCTCGATAACATTTTTCATCAAGGTAATCACATTATCAAGTTTACACTCACAATAACTGATCAACTTAACCAGACTTCTACATATCTCGTTATCATTTATTTCATACCTCAGTTATCATGTATTCCATCTTAAATACGTATGTTCTCAATCAATTCAGAATTATAAGTATGTAACCATCATAAAATTCTGATATCAGATCCAATAGCATAACTTGATACTAAATCATAAACTCTTAACATGTTAGTCAAACAACCACTTAAATTCCAAGTTCAACTTCTCAATGTCATAGTAATTTTTTTCACTTACTTTGCTTGTTTACTTTAAATCTCATCATTTCTATCTATATCTCTGCTTTTCTTCAATCAATCCACGACAATGTATTCACATCCATATCAATTCAAAGATATACCACCACAGTGTAATATTGATATCATATTCAATGATATAACCATAATTATAAATACAATAACTCTTTGTTTATCATATCAAACCAGGTGGTATTTCTTGTTTCTAGATATCCACAAACCCTCATTTTCTTACATTTAGACATATCATTATCCTTCTCATTGCCTCTAACAGCTCAAATTCTTAATGAATGATCATTAGTGTGACTCATGTAAATGTGACTCAAACTAAGGATCAGGTGCCACTGTATGCTATGACATGTATAAAATGCAGGTACCTTGACACATACTTTGAAAAATGCCCATGTAAGATTCTAAGCTTGGGCTCTGATACCAACTTGTAGCACCCCACTCTCATAGGGCATATTCCTAAATATATCGTCAGTATTCGAGAACATACTCCACGAGCATGGCACACTAAGACAGTCAGTCAATCATACACATTGTGAAATTTTCAAGCAGCACATGCATTTTTAGAAAAACTTATAAACATTTCGGCCCATTTTATTCATAACAATCTCAGTCACAAACCATAAACACATCATTGTAAATTCCAGTAATCATCTAGTCCCAATATAAATACAAAATGAGTTGAATAATAACTATTATTATAAACAAAATTCATTTATATAATAAATAATGCTTACGGAATACAATGTTTAATACTAAAATAACAGAAAACATATGCAGATGCCAACTGATCCCGACCTCAAACTCTTTCAGAAGGCAATGGCTATAATCCAATTTGTCTAATTGGATGTCTCCTCTGACCCTAAAAAACAACATTGCAATTTTGTTGAGTTTTGCGAACTCAGTGAGCAAACCATCCTCGATGGCTCACTCATATCATATAACAAAATAATTTACAGACAATTCACATAATCACATAATATACATTGCGTCACTAATCATCATGTAACATCAAACATCATCTTTATTCACTTATTTCGTATTTCACATTCAGAACGATTCAAACAAATCACTGTGATCATTCAAAACATACATATAAAATATATATATTCCATTCTTATGAGACTCACTTTCAATTGTTACGTTGTTGTGACCGAGTGCCTGTAATTGTCCCGTATCTATTTTAGATACCTAGCTCATTGGTAACTATCTCGTATTTGTTAGAGATACTAGGCTACTTATACATAGTGAGCCTTTTTCTCTTAATCACTTTTTGAGCTTCAAGCTCTTTTTTAGTGGCAACTCCGATCATAACTACTTTTATCTAATCATGCATTCATGTAATGGAATACATAAATTCACATAATTTCAATCAGTCACCTTATTTCACTTTACACATTCACTTTCACATATCATCGGACCTAAGTTCGACATTCAACAAACATGTTGAGAATCACTTATTCTTTGCTCATTCATATTCAATGAAGCACTTCAAATTTATTCACATTTATCAAACTCCTCAGACTATTAATGTCTGGAATTATCACAATCATATTCACATCGATACTAATGCAATACTAAAATTTAATTAGACAATCAATTATAGCAAGACCATCTAGGTCGCTCACAGTATGCTCCATATTAGCATTTGCTTCCATGATCCGGAAACATCTGGATGCTAATGTTGAATCTTGTGTATCAACTTCATGCCATACACACATTGTACACACATTACTAATTGCATAATCATATAAGCATTCAACTGTAAACATATGTATATGTGTAATGTATAATGCATGCTCAATTTGACTATTCCTAGTATGTTTCTTTAATTCTCATCTCATGATCATTCATACTCCAAAACTCACATATGTCTAATTTGAACTTAGGTTTACAACTCAATTATACAAAATTATTCTAGGTTCATCACTCCATCATTCACTAAAGTTATTCTAGCATTATAAGATCACATAATATCCAATTTCTCATTCATCTTTACTTAATACACATCATTCATCTCCTTTAAATCTTATTAGCATTCATAAGATCACTTTCATTCATTTCACATTGTCATTCTCACAATTTCACTGGATCTATGTTTGTTACGCAGACCTTATGTCCGTAGGGTAGACATATACCTATATATATTGTCTTTCAGAGCGAATTTCAGTCCAAATAGTCAATAAATGTATGTTAGGTAGACTTCATATCTACTGGGCGGACATTCTCGGGTTTTCCAGCTTTCTAACTCCGCTCATGTCATCTGGGCAGACATTCACTAGACATCTATTGAAATGTGAAATTTTGACTTTTAGACAGCAAATTCTCTACTCTGAGTCTTCACGAAATTTTTAGAAATCGAAGTCCTCTTCAAAAGCATACTTGAATAACCTTAATCTAACATCGATAGCAAAAGTTATACCACTTGCCCCAAAAGCTATCCATTAGCACCTAATAATCTCAATCTATTTCCTTAATTATAACCTTAATTATCACCCTAAGCAATCACACATTTAATTACTTATTCAAGAATCATACTAGGTTCATTTCAAGCTTCATTCAAGCCTAAATGCATTAGAGGAAAGAGCATCGTATCAATTGTTGTCTCAAACATCACATAAAAAAAAACATATTTCATGTAAAAGTCATTCCCATTTTCCAGCTTTTCCCTCTCCTTCAAGTTACATCTAACATATCTTATGCTTAGTCTATACTTTCTGGCTTAATTCGTCATCATTTCCTCTTCATTCCCAGCTCAATATCAATTACAAACAAATCATAATTTATGGTTGATTATAAACACCAAAAACAGAACATCCATGTATATACATTCATCAAAGATTTCTACACATGTTCAACTCCTTTTTCGTTATCATTTAATCTCAAGATATCATCACAAATGATTTTTATTAACCAACCTGTTTATAAAATTAATAAACTACGACTAGAACATAAACCAATTTATTTTACACCCACGTACAGTATATATTTAACTCCATGATGATGATCATGTTATCTCAACCTAATCACCATATATAATTCATTTCAAAATAACCTATAAAGATTAAAGATGTACTTGTTTTAGCTCCAAACTTCTTCAAAAATCACCATGAAACCCTAGCTCCCAAGCATCATACGATCTTCATCACTGAAGGAGGAATAGGCTATGTTTTCTTTGTAACAAGAAGAGATAGTAAGGATCTTGAAATGATAGTGTAGGATTTTGACAAAAATCAATGTGAAGGGGTTGGGTTGTGATTTTCGTGAGATGGAGAGATGAAAATGAAGAGAGCATGTAGCAGAAGAAAGAAAATGAAGAGATGAGTTTGTAGAGACAAAATGAAAAAAGGTTTACAAATTGAGAGTATCGTGGGTGATCAATTAGCTAGGTAAAATGCTTGGTAAGTGTGTCATGACACTTACCACGCAATTTAAAATGCTAATGCCTTTTTAACTATGTACCCAATATCATTTAATCTCTAGTCCATTTGTTTCAAAATTCTAATCCAATTGTCACCCAATTTTTAATGTCACATGTCAATAAATCTTAATGTCACTTATCAATATTTTCTACTGCCATTTGATATTTATTTCTAATACCATTTATCAATTGTCTTGCCACTTGGCATTTTTCCTAGTCTAAAAATACTCATAATTTCATAAATTTCCTCAATTTTCACCAAAAATTTCAAATCAGTAATATAATTCACCAAATCAATTTTCAAGACTTTTCATTCACTATTCACATGATAATCACATTTTAAAAAATCTTTTATACCCAAAAAATGTCAAATGAGTGCATGACCAGTCATTGTACTGTGTGTAATTTTCAACAATCACGTGTGTGTGTTTGCTAATATTATTCATGAACATGAAATGCATTTTCTAATTTTCTTATTGCTATTTCTCATTTACAGAAATCTAGGGTTCTAACCCTTAGCATGGAGACAGGATGTTACATAATCTTTTGATCTATTGCAATATATAAATGTATTCAACATTCATCAAAGACATCTTTTATTCAAATCAATAAAATAAAAGTTTAACAAGATAGTTCAAAGTAATCCCTAAAACTAAATCAACCACTCATGGTGTCTATAACATCCCCAACAATTGAATATTCCATCATACAATGATTAGAAGATAAAACAACTAAAAATTAAATAAAGAGAACTCCTCCTCTTCTTTGCTAGAATATGGAAATTTCGGTGTTGGTAAGCTATTTTCCCAATTGTGATTGATGATCTTTGAATCTCCACCTTTCTCAAGACTCCAAACTTGGGTTTTTCACTCAAAGAAGCTATTCTACACAGAGGTCTCACATCTCCCTTTCATCCATAGGAGTTTATTGTCTTATATAGTCCAGAAAACCTTAAAATTTATTGAACCCCGCTTATGTTTTCGGTTTAGACATCCTACGATCGTGGGAATTGACATGATTCCCACAATCGTGGGTTCTTGCATCAAAATGCTTCCTTTTCTCTTCTACTCGTTTGGTCTCTAGCTTAATCTCAAAGTTGCCAACCTCCATTCCTACATCAAAATAATCAATTCTTACCTTAAATTAGCATCAACCATAAAACAATAACAATGAAGATCAAACTAAATGAAAACATACAAAATGAATCCTAAAATATAACAATAATAAACTATTATGTAAGAAACACATACCAAATACGTAGAAAAACAAACTAATGCACAACTATGAACTTCCCCACACTTAAATCTTTGCTTGTCCTCAAGCAAAATAAACACAACCAATCAATTCCATCACTTCAATTTCATAAAGATCAAAGCATATAATCCCTCAAATTTTAGCCAACTCAAATATCAAGTTACTACACATATCATGACTACTTTTCATTAGTGTACATAAGCAAACTTTACATATGGCACTATCACTTAAGTATAGATGCAAAATGAATCTTCCTCATGGTTTCACTCATTTCTCTAAAGTGTTTGATAATTAGTGTTTCACTCAAACTTCCTATAAGAAACTACACTACTATAGGCTTACTAATACACCAATTCTCCTCTATAATGATTGAATGCATAAATAGATCAAAAAGACTTGTTTCGGGTTGTAATGTGGTAAAGGTTTAGGTGGGTAAAACATGTAAAAGGTTTAACAAAAGCATTCGCAAAGTAAAAAGCAAAAAGGCATAACAAAACATAATTCCAAGACACACAAGTATAAATATGCTACTACTCTGCACTTATTGATGCTACTTAAGTGTTCTTCCTTTTTCTTTTCTTTTTTTCTTTATTTCTTTTCAGAATATTTTTTCTTTTTGCATGGAAGAAACCATGAATAAAATAGCAACTAAATACAATGTGATTCAAAAGCATGAGTAACACTCAACTCATCTCGGAAGAAATTTAAAAAAAATTTTAGCAAAATTCCCAACTAATGCATTACTTAATACTCTACTAAGCTTGTGAATGGGTAGGTTAACTGGGTTTTGGGTTTTAAAATTTTTAGGTATTTTCAAGAAACAAAATGGTTAAGGCTCAATAGGGATAGCAAGGGATAATAAAAGTGTAGGTCATTTAAGCCAAGGGTTAACACAAAAAAGGCCTTAATCATCTCTATTAAGCATGCATCCAGTAGACTCAAATCGATTCAAAGCAAGTTCTGAAGGTAATAACCTAAGGAAGCATTACTTAACAAAGAAATAGTAACTGTAGAAGGAGTCATATAAGCTCAATCCTCACATTGGCTCAAATGAAAATTCATTATGCATCTCTACATTACCTCATTGCTCAAATGTCAATTTGTAAGTAAGCTTACGTAACCAACTACTTTTCATCACTCAAAACGGTTCACTTTCTACTCAAGTTGCCTAATCCAAGTTTAAGCATGCATTCAATCTAATTCCAACTAGCAAGACAGAATCTTATGGCAATACCAATCCAAAATGATTCCAGTGTGATTCCATTGCTTAACACAAAACAACATGATATGCCTAAACATGCATCCTATTTATCAGAATGCAAATAGTGATTAACATGATGCAATTGACAGCGCAAGTGTCACTGTGTATAACATAAAATCTTATCTTACTAAGATTTAGAGATAATATTAAGAGATAAAAGATATATGGTACAGAAACAAATGATGAAAAAAGAATTTTAAATATTTTAAATAGCATTGTTTCGTAATAGTTTTAATAAAGTTTGATATCTAGAATTTATTTAGAAGTAGTATTGGTATATGTGTGTATATACATATATATACATATATGGATATCAATTTATATTCAATTATAAAGATGAGATAGGAGTTTTTAAGACAGAGTTAGGAAGGCTTTAGCTATGGTTGTTTTGTGAGGTGTTCTTTGCTCGAAACCTTAAAACTTGTATCTTGCCACTATTGGATTTAGTGGGTTAGTAAAATTTTGTGTCCAATTTTTCTTATCGTCATCTATATCATTTAAATAGTTTGTTATTGGTTGATTGATCTCATTGATCACATAAGCATTATTGCTTGAAGCCCCCGATAAGTGGTATTAGAGTCATAGGTATAGAGAGTGGAAATAGCTCTATGATGAAGTTGATGTTAACTATCTACTCAATTAGAGGCCTATTATGGAAGATCTCTAGTATTGCGAAGATCGTTATAATCCAATCGATATGGACAAAAGTATAAAAGACGATGTCCCATCTAAGCTGTATAAGATGACATATAAAGAGTAGGAGAAGATAAAGTGAAAGACCTTTGGAACTATTAAATAGTGAATTGATATTAGCATATTAAACCATATATCCTAAGAGAAGGATCTTTTCTAGATGGGAAAGAAGCTTGAGGTTCTTCATAAGAGCAAGATTACTCACATTAAGGCCTCCTTGACTAAAAGGCTTATAAACCTGAAGTTGAAGGTTGGAAAATTAGTATTGAAAAATCTCAACAATTTTCATGACATCAGTAACAAGTTGACTATAACGAGGATCATCCTTGACGATGAACTATAAGCTTTGCTCACGTTGAGTTCTTTACCAAATAGTTGAGAAACTTTGGTTGTGACTATCAATAACTTCGCTCTTGATTGTGTGCTTTCTTTGGATATGATCAAAGAGAATATTTCTAATAAAGAGATTAGGAGGAAGGAGATCGACGTCAACAACGTGTAGGCTTTTTTGGTAGAAAAAAAAGGAAGAAGCAAATGTAGAGGTCTCAAAGGCCAAGGTAGGTTAAAGAATAGGTTAAAGTCAGGATATGGTAAGGAGACCAGGATATGGCAGAAGTTTTGCTACAAGTGAAAGAGAGATCATAAGAAGTAAGATAACCAGAACGATGGCGATAATAACAACACTACAGTAGTGATATCAAGAACAAATGATGAAGTGTAGTTAATTTGTGTGACTAGTGAGTGTCTCCATATTAGTCACTCAAATTTAGAGTGGCTTGTTAATACAAGGCCATTCTACCATTGTGTTCTAAAGAGATAGTGCTTAACCAACTACAAGAGTGATGATTTTGAAATTATGAAGATGGGCAACTAGAGCTCCACCAGTATCATTGGTATATGTGACAATCGATTTTAGATTAACGTTGAGTATGTGTGGACCTTAAGGTGTGTACGACACATTCTAGACTTGTATCTCAATTTTTTATCTATGAATGTGCTTGACCAAAAAGGATACTGGTATAGTTTTGGTGATGGTAAGTGGAAGATGTCGAAAGAATCATTAATGGTTGCTCATAGTGGATTGTGTTATACTATATACAAAACATAATGAATAATTACATGTCATTTAAAAAAAATACTTCACCAAATTTAGGGCACTAGAGATTTGGATATGTTAGTAAGAAAGGGATCAAGATGCTAGCTAGAAAATCACTTATCCCTGTGAAGTCTACAATTTTTCTCTCAACCCCTATGATTATTATGTGGTTGGAAAGCAACATCAAGTATCTTTCTATAAAAAAGGTCTACCAGAAGGAAGGCAAGGTTGAAGCTAGTGCACTTCGACATATGTGGTCTCATAGAGGTGGAGTCATTGGGAGGTAACAAGCATTTAGTTACAATTATCTATGATGCTATAATCAAGACTTGGGTCTTGATGCTAAAAATAAAAAGCCAGTTGTATAAGACCTTTTAGAAATTTCATGTTATGGTGGAAATGGAGATGGGGAGAAAGATAAAGTTTCTTTGAACTAACAATGAAGGAGAGTATACCTTCACTGAATTTGAAGAATATTGTGCAAGACATGGCATAAGACATGAGAAAATGAAACTTGGTATCCCGAAGCATAATGGTGTTGCTAACAGGATGAATAAAACCATAATGGAGAAAGTTCAGTGCATGCTCTGAGTGTCAAAACTGCCAAAGTTATTTTAAGGTGAGGCCTCAAAACCACAATATACATTATTAACAGAACTCCTTCTATCCTATTGGAGCTTGACATTCCTAAGAGAGTATGGAAAGATAAGGATCTGACTTATACGCATCTAAAGGTATTTAAGTGCAAAGTCTTCAAACACATGCGAAAAGAGAAGAGATTGAAGTTAGATTCGAAGAATACTCTTTGTATATTTTTTGGATATGGTGACAAGAAGTTTGGTTACAAGCTCTAATGCCCAAACAAGCAGAAGGTTGTTAAAAGCAAAGACGTAATCATCTATTAGCAGTTTATCATTCAGTACTGTAGATTCTACCTTCTTTCACTGATTAGCCTATGAATAAAGAAGGTGAACATAAGCTAGCATAAGATGATAATTATTAAGGGGAACCTGATGGTGATGAGTCATATCAGACATATCTTATGGATGATGTAGAGGTTTATGAGCATTATGAGCAGGAGGAGCAACTTAATCAAGTGTTAAAAGATGTCTAACTTTGAAGGTCAACTAAATTGAAAAGACCTTCTATAAGATATCCTAGTTCAGAATATCACCTAGTCACTATTGAAATAGAGCTAGAACACTTCTAAGAAGTGCATTCACTCAAAGACAAATACTTTTATATCAAGGCAATGTAAGAAGAGATGGCATTAAAAAGAATAAGATTTATATATTAGTGAAGCTTCCTAAAATCAAAAAAGCTTTAAAGAATAGATAGGTGTTCAAGATTGAGAAATATGGTGACAAGCTAGTGAAGCATAATGCTAGATTAGTGGTGAAGGGATACAATCAAAAGAATATTATTAATTTCGATGATATTTTCTCACTGTTATTAGAACTAGTTACTAGCTTGGATCTTAACTCAAGTAGCTTGATGTAAACACTACTTTCTTACATGGTGACTTGGAATAAGATATTTACATGGATTATTCAAAAAGGTTCAAAATCAAAAGGAAAGAGGACTATGTATGCAAATTAAAGAAGATTCTTTATAAGCTTAAACAGGCACTAAAGTAATGGTACAAAAAGTTTTATTTATTTATGACAAGCGATGGGTATAAGCAAACAATAACTAATCCTTGTGTATTTCAGAAATTTCCCTATTGTAATTTCATCATCCTTCTCTTATATATAGATGATATATTGATAGTAAGGCAAGATATTATTGCTATAATTTATAACTTAAAGGAGGACTTATCCAAGTCCTTTGACATGAAAGATTTGGGTATTGCAAAAAAATTTTGGCATGGAGACTATTCTTGACAAGAATGCCATAAAGTTTTGGTTGTCATAAGAGAAATATATTAAATAGGTGCTTGAGAGGTTTAATATGAAGCATGTTAAGCCAGTGAGTTATACCATTAGCAACTCATTTTAAGTTGAGCAAGAGAGCTCGTCTTACCCTAAAAAAAGAGAAATAGTGTATATCTTCTATTTTGTACTCCTCTACTATTAGTTTATTAATGTATTTCATATTGTATACTAGACCAAACATTGCACACGTTGCTGGATTAGTGAGTAAAATTTTTATCCAATCTAGGAAAGGTATATTTGGAAGCAGTCAAGTGGATCTTTAAATATTTGTGGGGCACTTCTAGATTGTGTTTGAGATTTAGAAGTGGTGAGAAAATTCCATAATGATACGCAAATATAGATGTGTCTAATGATCTCGATAATAGGAAGTCAACCTAAAGGTATTTGTTTAAAATTATGGGGATTTATTTCTTAGCAATCTAAGTTATAGAAGTATATAGCTTTATTTACTATTGAGGCAGAATATGTTGTAACCTTAGAAACTATAAAGGAGATGATTTGGTTAAAGCAATTTCTCCAAGAACTAGATGTGAAACAATATGAGTACATGTTTTTTTTTTTACATTCAAAGTGCTATGGATTTTAGCAAGAATTCTATATATGATTCTCGCACTAAGCACATTGGTGTGAGATATCATTGGTTATGGTTATATAGTTAAGGAATAACTAGCAAAGTTTAAGAAGATTCACTTGAACAAGAATGGTTTCAACATGTTAAAGAAGGTGGTCCCTAGGAGAAAGTTGGAGCTTTGTAGTAAGTTCACCATGATGGCTTTCAAGTGATAAATGGGGTGGTAAATTTTTCCTCCGAAATTTACTAAATAGGGAGATTGTTATAGTTCCAGCCACATTTTATGGATAATAGCTTGACGAAGATCACTAAATATGGACTCCAAAGTTGTTAACTGTCTTTATGGATCAAAAAAATAAAGTTCAGGCGAGTTTGAGCAGGAACTAATGAGTTGAAGTTGTTTTTAGAGGCCATGCCTATATATAAGAGGCACACACCCTTGTCAATGGTGAATTTGGCCATATGTATGACCACGTAAGCTTTTGTAACTGTGCGAAAGAGCGATGTATATATATATATATATATATATATATATATATACATATACATGTCGGGACACGAAGAATAAAAAATAAACGCTTTTCCTTGTTTGAATTTTCAATGTTCTAAGCATTTTATTTATTCTACACCTTTATATATTAAATAAATATATATATTAAATAAGCAAAAACAAAAAGGTTCGATAAATTTGAAAAAAAAACCAAGTCATCAACGGAATCGGAAAGAGAGGAATTAAAACCTTCAGTACAAATAACTCACACAACAGATTACCAATCTGACGCTTTAGTCCGCGTAGCCATCTCTCCCAATTCAAAAAAAAAGTAATTAAATTGTTACATTACATAACATGTAAAGTTCGAAAAAGCCCCTTTTTGATCTCTCTTTGTTACTTTAATTGTTTCGTAATTTAATTGTAATTAATTCATTTTATATTGTATTTAATTACAATAAAATTAATAAATAATTTATTTAATAAATAAATAAAATAAAATAAAATATATAATTATATATTGTAATTATATTCTAGTTATATATTCTATATTCTATTTATATATTATAAATGTATTCTCTATTTATATATTCTATTTAATATTTATTAATATTTAATTTCCATTTTTTAACTATATTGTAATTAATATAATGATATATGGTAATTAATATAATGATATATGAATGTATAGATAATAGATAAATTTTCTCATATCTTATTTATCATATTATTCTATTTATTATATATAATTTCTATAATATATAGAGTTTAATATATCTAATTTATATAATTATATAATAAATAGAATTATATATAATATATAATAAATAGAATTATATAATAATATAATAAATAGAATATATAATAAATGTATTATGTCGATTTTTATGTATATAACAATATTATAGAACATATATATATTTATTATAAATATATTATTATAAATGGATTATGATTATTATAAATATATATAAATTGAAATATATATAAATTATATAAATAATAAATATAAAATAAATAATAAATATAAAATAAATAATAAATATAAAATGGAAAACTTTCATCAGCAATTTTTCCAAGTTCATTTAACTAAAAATTTTCATTTAACTAAAATAGATAAAATGAATAAAATGAAAAAAAAAAAAAAAAAGAAATAAACTAAAAATAAATAAATAAACTACTTTTTTACTTATTTTATTATTATTATTTTTTTTTTCCGATAAGATTCCTTTTTATTTTCATGAACGAGCCCACGATTACAGGTCTTTTTTTGTTCCAACAAATACTAACTATTAGGAAATACAATGGCTTATTTGATTCAAAAACTCAAAGGGTTGTTGAAACAACAATCAGAAGCAGGACGCTTTCCATTCCTATGCGATAGTATTAAATGATATCGAATCAAGGATTCTTCATCTCATTACGTCCCCTGAAGAAATCAAATCTGTGAACACTCTAATTCTAAGCTTTATGATTCTTTTAGTATTCTATCTTAATTCTGCCCAATTCTTTTATCTCGACAAAAAGTTCATTTATATACAATAATCGCATCATAGCGGGTATAGTTTAGTGGTAAAAGTGCGATTCGTTCTAGTATCCCTAATAGTTAAGGGATCCCTCGGATCATATTCTGATCAAAACTTTATTTCTTAAAAGGATTAGATTAACTCCTTTCCCTCTCAATGAAAAATTCGAGGAAGAATAGATATTCTCGTGATTTGTATCCAAGCGTTACTTAGAAATCGGAAAATTGGATTATTAGATTACGAAACATAATTTTTTTTTTTTAATTGGATCAAGACTTCCCAATTGAATGAGTATGAGTAAAGGATCTATGGATAAGATAAATACAGAAAAGTTTATTTCTAATCGTAACTAAACCTTCCATTTTTTGT
>JANZXP010000196.1:33028225-33040517 GCA_027576715.1 Erythroxylum flavicans
GTTTATTTGTTTTAAGTTTGACCTGGTGGGGAATTCCTCCCTCGTGGGAACGCGTCCAGATGTCACGTAGGACGTCGAGCCCGTGACCCACCCTAGGAAGGGTTCCAGCAAATAGTTTCCAAATAAAATAAATAGAGAAAAAAATAAAATCTATGTGATTTGTATTATAAATTGATAAATGAAATTTTTTAATCAAAAATTGATAATTTATAATAATTTAATCAGAAATTCGTAATAAGAGGGAATACTTATTTATTCATAATAAGAGGGAATCCTTATTTATTAGAATTCGGTACCAAGTCTTGTGTGAATTGTGAAATATGTTTTTTGTTTTTGTTGCAACACTTTTTTAAAAAAGTTTTGATTGAACTAAGAAAAAAGGGGGAAGGAAGAAAGCGAGTTGGTATGCTAATTCCCCATCTCAAATCAGTCCTTCCCGTGGGTTATTGTCCCAATAAAAAAAGATACAATAAAAACATTATATGAGTAAAATCTTGATATAATTCGAAACAAGAAAGCAGCAAATCCAAGCCAATAAAATATATGTATTTTTTATAGAATTAAACAAAAGGATTTGCAAATAAAAGTGCTAATGCTACAACCAGGGCATAAATTGTTAAAGCTTCCATAAAAGCCAGACTAAGCAATAAAGTACCTCGTATTTTTCCCTTTGCCTCAGGTTGTCTCGCGATGCCTTCTACAGCTTGGCCTACAGCGGTACCTTAACCAACCCCAAGTCCAATAGAAGCAAGCCCAACAACTAAACCAGCAGCAATAACAGAAGCAACAAAAATTAATGGATTCATGATAAGTTCCCCGCACCAAAATAAAGAAATGGTTAATGATACAATCAACAAATAAATTATAAATTCATTATTCTATTCCATTGATAAGATTTTCATCTAGTCGAAGTAACTACGAACTCTGAATTCAATTAATAAGATTATTGAATCATCAAGACGACTTTGATATCTATTTTTTACTTTCTATTCACACAAAGTTTTTATGAATTCACGCACTTTTTTGTTTTTCCATTTCTTTCTTTATGTTAAAGCATTCTTTGAATTCGAACTATTCGTTCTTTTCTTGATTGAATCTATTTATTCTATATACAATTCATAATTCCAAACACAAAGGAATGGCTCTTATCTTATTCTTATTGGAATTCCTATCTAAATTCTTATTAATATCTAACTTCTCATTAGTAGTTTTTCATTATGAGTAGGGCAGAATAGATATATCTCTTTTATCTCATCTTTTATCTCATATACAACTAGTTAATACCTAATATTACATATACATGTACATATACAAGTTTTTCTTCCATAATATAAACCCACTATTCGTATCTTAGATTCAATGAAATTCTCAAATTCAAATCATTTTTTCGAAACATCCGTAAAGGAAAGTTGGCTTCTATCCATTATATAGAATTAATATTTAGTATAGAATTAATATGTAGATATTCAATTTAAATTGAATTTATATAATATATGTATATATATATATATATAATATTCCATATAATTATTTGATTAATATTCCATATAATTAGTTAGTTTGATCCCCCTCTTCAAAACAACCCCTCCTTTTTTAATAATTCCACAATATCGAAATCTTTTTTATTATTCTTATCGAGCGTATAGACATTTTTTCTCTATTGATATTTACATTTATATTTACTAAGTAGATTCTCTTGTGCAAGGCTGAAATTGCTGTGCACTAAGCTAAAAGAGATTATTTTGAAAATTAGTTGCCCCTCCATGGATTCAACTATATAAGCTGCAGCTAAGGTTGCAAAAGTAAGAGCTTGAATACCACTTGTAAATAAGCTAAGGAACATATGATAGGTATAGGAACCACTAAAGATACTAAAGAAACAACTACTACTACTACTAATTCATCTGCTAATATATTTCCAAAAAGTCAAAAGCTAAGGGAGAAGGGTTTTGTGAAATCTTCTAAAATATTAATGGGTAAAAGGATTAATATTTTACAAAAATATTTTTTAAGATTTTAAGTACACTTGGAATAAAATTTTAAAGACTAAAATAAACTTTTTCTATAAAAATAAAGTAGTGATCGTTACAAAAACGCTGGAATTGATCTCTTTTGCATTAATTCATGTATATACATGCTAATATACTTATAATGCATATTTAGAATTGCTATAGAATAGAAAAGAAATAATGTCGTGGATGGTAAATGGTATGTTTACCAAATTTTGGACAATACGATCAAATTATTGATCAAACGGTAAAAGGTTTTTGAGCATGCTTTAAAAGGTTTGTTGGTTCATGTCAGAGTAGAGTACGGATAACGCTTGGAACGCAACTGAATAGGAACAAATTTTACTTAAAAGAGTAGTCAAACAGACTGTATCCGGTTTAAGTGAAGCACATAATTAAAGCAACAGCAGTTAAATTATATTGGTTAGTAGATTAGAGGGACGCATTCCATGAGCACAATTACTTTGTAAATTATATCAAAGCTTTAATTTCCACTCTTTAGAATCGAATCCTCCATCATTGGCATTAACTCCTACATGGTGTTTCGACTAAATTACCAAGCGAATAAACTGTTCATTGCATTACCGATTGCGATGGTCTCAAAGGAAGATTATGTTGTCTATGACAGGAAAGGACAAGACGTTTTTATGAAATGATGGAGATGCTGAGTGCCCTTAAGAATTAGCAGTTATTGTAAAAAGTTTTTAAAGTATTTCCGCTAAAACAAAGCAACGAAATGCCATATAAAATAAGTATACAACTTTAGCCATATCCACTCAAGTTCTATAGTAGGTCCAACTCAAGAGACTTGAAGAAAAAGCGAGAATGATGAACGGTGGGGTCAAACTCGAAAAGATGGAACTTTTATATCAGGCTAGAATGACTTGTAAGGTAGAAATTGACAGGACGTCACCATATATGCTCTTCCTCCGACAGGGCCACCACCTAAAACTCTAGTCCGCTGAAGCAAACGCTTAACCAAGTGCCCACAAAATTACTGTATGTCCTGTAAAGCCTGCTGCTTTGAGTGATTCAATCTTAGCACGCCGAGCAAAATGTTACCTTTTAATAATACTATAAACCAACCAAATGTAGTAGTAGTAGTACTATCTTCAGAATTTACTCCATTGTCTTGATGTCTATGATGTTGAGTTTATTTAACAATGCCATTGAAATGATTCAAAGAAAATATGGAACCAAAAACTCATATTAATGATGCAGGGAGCAGTCAGCCATGCCCTGCCTAGCCTTTCAGATTCCATTTGCCAGTGTGTTATCTGAATGAGTCACCTTCTTTTGGGCTGTGGACCACTTTCTTTCCAGCTAGACTAAAAGCATCTTCCACCAAGATTGTGCATTTTGCCTGCTCCACGTCACTTTCAGGTTTATTTTATATGCACCGTCTGTTTGATTTATCAGTGTTCCCAATCGCAAAAGGATTTTTTTTAAAAATCGTGAGAGTGGCAAACAGCACTTTCGACCGAATTATGACCATCCATCATAAATCCAGGATTGACGGCGGTGAATATTTGCATTTGAGGGCAAAAGTATATGTTTACTCCACTGTTTTGCCTTTTTTGATTATGACGTTAAGACTCGTTGAGGAAATTAAGCATTAGAATCCAAGGTGAAAAGCGTATATGAATGTAGAGCCTTGGGAAGTTAATTCAATTAAAAACATTGATGAATTGCATCAGTACATAAATTACAGGCAATTAAAGAATAGCAATCCAACAAATAAAGAGAAAACCAAAGAAGATTAAAAATTAAATGTCAAAATCACTGAAATTTTCTTATCAACATGACTAGAAGAACACACCTATTAAGCACTCACAAATGCAGTCCGCATAAAGAAGACAGGCTGCAGTACTCCAGTCAACATGTCCCAACGGAACAATCAGCCAAAAAGAGACATCCAAGCAGAGATCATCATTAGCAATGTGAAGGAGAGCTTTGACATATTGTATCTTGCCGGTGCTTCTGAAGTGATATCTTGAGGCCTGAAGAAAGAAGGAAACAACATTAATCAGATTCCAGTTTTTCATCGAGACCTATGATATTACTATACAACGATGCAGTTAAAATGCTAACAGTGCATACTTTTGCAATTTGCCGAGTGCACCACAATATAGGACATTGTCTGGTGCAGGAAACTCAGTTTTGTTATTCTCTTCTGGATTCACAACTCTAACATAAGTTTCTTGGCCGAGGTACCATGAATCAAGGTTCTCTGTTCTGAGGTTCCATACTCCAACATTGTCAAGTGATACCAAAATTGCAGTCCACGCTCCAGGATATACCTATACATAGATAATCTCATCATATTCGCTTCTCCATAAGTTATACTTTAAGAGACAAGTTTGAAATAGAAAGCAATATGTCACTTATGCAAGCTGTAAATTCTCTAGGGTCCATACCAACCAAGATTTGAAGATTGATGCCCAGATGCCCAAAATTGCTCAATTACATAGGCAGCATACAAATTATTTCAAAATATTTAACACAAAAAAAATCAAAGTTTAATCATGTTAACTTCAAGAGTAAAGTATGCAAGCAAATAGTGCAGTTACAGTTTTATCCTATATGGTTGTGAGGGAGAGCATATATCAAAAGATATCAGAATCCTTTGTCAGGTTTAAGGTCGGCCCATAAGACTGCTAAAAAGAGTGTCGGCCCATAAGACTGCCAAAAAGAGTCCTAGATCTCTTTATCATATGCTAAGTTCAATGCATATCTTTACTGAAAAATAGATTATGACACAATAGAGAATATGATGAAGGAAACCTTGAACCCATAGAAATTTTGAAGGACCAAAAGAACTTCAGGGCGTAAATCATTGTTAATAACAGACCTGTACTGTAGAACGTGCAACACCATCCCACTTATTATATGTGCCCCTGCTGTTTTCAGTCCAGTCACCATAATCCATCCTGAATTAAGTCAAGTACAAGTGATTTAAGGTATAAGATCAAAGATTTTGTACAGTGTAGATAACTGAAGAATACCAAGCATGGATAAGTTCCTACCCAACAACAAAAACTGCATATCCATTCAGGTGATAACTCTGCATCTTGGTTTCATTGTTCTGCAGAATGATTTCCATAAAGCCTTTGTATGTTCCATTTATAACTGATGTTCCCATTTTTGGTGGTCCAGCGGTGGGCGTTTTGGGGAAATCAAGCTTATAGACTCCCTTCACTTTGTGTTGGTCCGCAAGCCTGATAGGAGTGGAAGGATTGACAAAGGATACACCACTAAGAGTTGTCTTTCTTTTCCCATTAATCATCATAGGTGGCTTGTTTTTCAACACATAAACATCAGTCACATTGATTGACCCATATCTGAACGAACCTTGTGGGTTTGGTCGTGCACCACTGGCAGAGACATTCCACCTGTATAATTTGACAACAGAATCCCCCAATTGAGTCAACTGGGCCCCAGAGCTCATAGATGTATAAATTGATTGATGGTGATGCAAATTATCAACTCAGAATATTGGTTTCTTTTATCTGTAGAAACTATATGAACTTCTGCAAACTACAACATGATACAGAAGAAAAGATGCACGTTAGAAAATTCAAGGATTTAACCACTCCCTATTGTCAACATTCTTCTCAACTAGTACAACTGTTGCAAAAGTTATTGAATTTTCAATGTGAGCGTGCATTTGAAAGGCAACTGAAGCTAACCTGATGGATCTTGCTTGATTCATTGAGAAGGTTTTGTCAAATTCATCATTAGGTGGATCAGGAAGAGGACCTCTTGCCTTGCCCTTGGAATTAGTATAGTGCAAAATGGCAACACCAGTAACCCTTTTCCATTGTGATTCATTAACAAACCTTGCACTAGCTACAATGTAGTAATCAGTACTTGCGTTCTGATCCATTGTAACCAGAAAAGAATATGACTGTCCTACATGTATATCTAAACTGGTATAGTTTTGCTGCACAGTATATGATCCCTCCGATTCAGCCAAAAGAAGATTGTGGCCCTGAATCCTGAAATTGAGACTAGTTGAGGTACCAACATTGTGCACACGAAGACGATAGGTTTTTCCTGTAAAATACAACAATTTTTGTCAGTTCAAGTGTGCCTTTAAGCTTTGAGAATGAAGCCAGCAGCCTCATAGAAGTGTGTAGTGATACACAATAGGTAACAGAACAAAATTTAATATGTTGCGAAGTATATAGACACTAAGTAATGCTGATAATATTGCTATTCATGAGCAGAGTCACCCCAAATGGGGCCTAGTATACAAACTGCTAATGCCTAGCATGGCGTGCATATTCCTAAGACACTCAAAGGTCCAAAATAAAAATAAAATCAAATGTGTTTGCTTAGGAGAGACATACAAGTTAAAGGAAGAAAAACAATAACAGAAACATAAACATAAACATAAACATAAACAGATTTTCAACAAACATCTAGCAAGCATGATAATTACCTGGGTGGACTTCAATAGTTTCATAGTCAATGCCATCAGGAACAAGAGTAGTATTATACTGATAAGGTCCTTTTCCATTTATAAGAACTCCATCTGGCATCCCTAGGTCTTTCCCAGCATCAAGAGTCCTCCTCAAACCCTGAACACCGCCGAATTACATAAGCAGCAAACAAGGTGAGTTTTCAACTTCTAACAAAATTTAACACTCCAAAAGTTAACATTTGCATATACTAACCGTATGATTTTTCTTGTACCAATCACCAATCAAGATCACGATGTCCCCACGAGGGGTATCAAAGGGAATTGGAATAATATCCCGGTTATTTATAATTAAGCCGCCATATCCACCTGAAGCTCTCTGCATATTGAGAGAAGGAAAGTAAAAGAAACTCCCAATCTGATCCTTAACCTGAAACTGGTAAGTCCAGTTCCACTTTGGAGGAATTGGACAATTAGTCCCAAGAACCCCATCTTGCCACGAGCTTCTCCTTTGTTGAACTCCAGACCTAGCACATCCATCCAAGTTTCAATTAATGAACGGTACTTATATCAGACCCTGCCATTAAAGTTCTCTTTAAACTCTCGGGTAATTAAGTACGATAGCAAGTTTGTTCATATGTTCCCATCATCGAAACGTCTAAGAAGTTGGCAAATCCTACCAGTGCATAAGGAGGTTTTCATCCAACTTGTTTCGAACATTAACGATGACATAGTTGTTTGTTGTGACATTTATAGTAGGACCAGGAAACTTTCCATTTACAGCGATTACCTGCAAAGTAGTTCAAATTTGGAAGCATTTGAGCACAAACTTCGCATGAAAGGTCATCATTAGTTGCAAAACCATTTAAACGATAAGTACACGGCTTCAAGCTGAAACTGTGTGCAAGCAAGCAAATTTTAGCAGATCTGGAGGTAGAGGTTGAAACATTGGAGATTTTCAAGGATACCATGTTTTAAAAAAGTGAGAATACCTCATAAAAGGTCTAGCTAGAAAAACAGCAAGAAAAGACAGTGGAAAAAGAAAAGGGGGGAAACAGAGAGATCCAATAGCACTAACCTGCTGAGGCACACCAAGAGGAGAGGCAGTGATGTAGGAGACCTCAAACTCATAAGTCACCGTTGGATCTAATGCAGAACACAAGGTCACTAGCAAGCAAATGTGGATAAGAAACCAAGCAAAGATCCTACAGAAAACCATTTCTTTAAAGCTCATTGTTGGCGCTTCAGTACCAGAAGAGAAAAACAAAAAAGAAATCAAATTTCTCTTTAGCTTATACTTTGTCCGAGTTTTTACATAATCAAATAGAAGAAAAAAAGGGAGCCTCTAAGGAGTAGCTAGAGAGTGACTTTATGGAGAGACTGTCTTCTGAGCGAAAAGGGAGGTTGGCGTTGGCAACAGAAAACGGCCCTATCTCGCTTTCTGTTTTGGAACTGAGGTGTAAAAAAGCGCACAATTTTGAGCGATTGTTCTTTTTATTTTTCTATCTGATCCCCAAACTTTGTTCTAATTTTTTGTGGGTCAAGTCAGCAAATAGAGGATGGGAACTGGGAAGGGAAGGCAATCAATCAGTATTCTCACGTAAAATACATTTAGTTAAGTGCATAGCATAGCGTATATTATTTATAAATAAATAACAGGAATGTGCGTTGTAAATTTTGAGCATTGTCGTCCAACAACCAAAGACCCATGGCTTACGTGAGGAATGGTAACTTTGACAGTGGATGCTAAAACATCCTAACGGAAAGTCGTCAAAGAACTTGAACCATGCCTATCAATCAGAGACAGAGACGCTTATAAACAAATAGTTACCCTCGAGATGCCAAAAGGCAGGTATGCTGGTCCTATGTTAGTATGCTTTGTTTATTGCTGTCATCAGATCAGAGGTACAGCGATTTACTAACCCGACCACACTTTTATGACAATCTCATTATGATTTCGCAATGTTGGTAGAGCTTTTTTAGTTAGTTCACTGATGCAATTGAATTGAATGTTAGTCAAATTCTACATCCCATAGTTTTATTGAAACAATGTTTGGATTACTCGGATTTTATTAATCATAATGTGTGAAAAAATATATCAAATTTATGGAAGATTTGCAGGAAATTTTTAATGCATTAGCTTTATCCGAGTTTCTATAATTTTTATGTGCGTATATTCAGTTTATTATTCAGATCGAGATAATGGCATACTACATACAATCTTTACATTCTTTTCCTTCTTGGATGTGTGAGGAATACACGCAAAGTTGAAAATGTAAAAGAAAGATGGATTAGACCATGAAAAAATCATAGTTTCTTGCTGAGGGAGTAGTCTGCGTGAGGATTGGAAGGATGATTTGGTCTCACCATGCAATGGAAAAGAATCCAAAAAATGGCCAACTCATTGATGACCAAATCCACCTAATCCTTACATTATACTGTTGATATTAATGGTGCTATCTTATGTAGCTGGAGAGGATATTACAGCTACACTTAACTAACACATTCGTATCATGTCCCTCTGTTTAGATTCCTGGAATCTAATCTAACCTTCAAATCAATGCTTGTTCTCCAAGGAACAAATGTGAGAGAAGAACCTATGTCTCATTTTAAAAAATAAATTGACATATTCTCAATTGCTTATACTTTAAAGCGGAAGAACTCAAGATAGAAAGCATATTTTTTACTCATTTAGTGGTTTCATATATAAGTTTTACTTAAAAAAATTGATTAAAAACTTTCCTATATAAATATTTTTTTAAAAAAATATAGACAAATACATAACGACTCTTTTTCTATTCCAATTTTCTTTTATCATTTGACTAGAGTTAAGTAATTATTTTTTACAATATTTCTCAAAATTTTAAATACCAAAAATGATAAAAATCAGCTGTGGCGTGGAACTAAATCTACTTTATTAAAGTTACCATCACTTTGCCGCAATTTCGGCAGAAATTGGCACCAATAATTGGACTGCAGCAACTCGCATTTACTTTCCGCATGGAGATCGGATTTCTTTGTTTATGTTATGTAAATCTTTTGGTCTGACCTTTTAATGCGCAAATAATTAAAATAGTTGATACTATAAGTCAGACATGATTAAAGATTTTCCAATTCGCTCTAAATAAAAGACATTATGAAAATTAAAAGAACAATAATATTGACTCTCAAAAAGCTATGAATCTAAACTACATGTGAAATATGAGTTAAATTCAAAATTTTCTTTCCCGTTCCGCTACTTTCTTTAATCGTGAAGGGCCGCACTGACATTAATGATTATCTAGAAAGAACAGTTTTTCCAGGAAACAAATCTAACAAGTCACTCAAATACTTGCAAGGAACCGTCACGTTTAAAGCGGATCTACCCTTAAACACTATTGAGGGAACACAACGGATGCCTTATAAGGCACAAATTGTTGAGTCAAACAACTTTTCGCGCCAAAAACATGAATAACTAGCTCAAAACAAAATGATTTGGAAGACAGCAGTGTGTCATATGATAGTCAACACCCAATAAAGAAAAAGAGGCACCTAAGTGCCAAAATTGATTCAAGGTTGCTGTAGAGTAGCCCTCTTGTTTTAAGTGATGCAAGATAAATGGTAAAGAAAAATTACGAACCAAAAAGTCCCTCAGGTAAGAAAACAGGCTTCTAGTATATCATTTATTGACGGACTCTTTGAGAGCGAGAGAGGCATGGACTACGTAAAAATAAGAAATCTAAAACTGAAAACTGAAACTGGGAGAAGGTTCCCTATCCCTAACTTTACTATGGTCTTGCCGCATGCAAGTTATGCACTAGGTTTGAAAAAAAAAAAAAAAGTAGCCACTAGCCACTCCTCAGGAACTAGGTTTGACGATGCAGTATATATGTTCATCTTAAAAAATTTTCAGGGTAAAATGCCGGTGAACTATATGAGGCTAGTTGGTTTTGTTCGGGCACAAACCTAAATGCAAGTTATAGTCAGCCATAAGTCAAGTTTGATCCAAAGTTGAGCCCCATTTCATATACGACGGCGTCCTTCTTCATTCTTAAAAGAAATTCTTGTAATTGGACAGATGAAATGATAAATACCAAGTTCGTAGTTTAGGAAAGATTTCAATCACCAATTGTAGATAAAAATGTCTCTCTTTTTGTGCGCCAGTCATCTATAACATTTCTCTCTATTTCTTAAAAGGATTTATTACAGACTTAAATTTTAATTACAGATCAATCTGGGGTCGGAAACTTCATAGGCATTGACTTTCACAGCTTCATAAAAAATCGAAGGATATATAGTTAAGGGGCGTTTGGAATTCAAGTCTATATTAGATATTAACCGTAACATCAGCGATTTTATAAAGTAGCTGACAACAGTCAAGAATTAAGATTCCTTGTGGGCATGAGCTTTCTTCATGAACTCCACCACAGCTGTTGAATCCACTTCCTAAGCTAGAATTATGACACGTGAAACTTGAATAACACCCTGTTGCCTACTTCTCATGCAGTTCTTGAAGACTCCTCTTGCAACTGTCAGGTCAGAATTTCTCTTGTCGCAGCCATCTGAATTTACTTTCTATCAATCTAATAAAAGAAGCCTCCATCACACTTATTCTACAACTAACTTCCGAGAAATTCTGTTACTCAAGATGAAGATGTTGAAGTAGCAAACTTGAACGGAAGAGTTATTATTAATTTACGTTATATAGAAATTAATTTAGCAAACCTAAATTATTGAGTGGTTATAATTTAGAAGAAATTGTAATCGTTTTGTTTGGTTTTAGAGATGTTATGTAAGGAGGCTTATCAGAAGTGTAAAACAGTGTAATATAGAGAAATCATTTTCTCCTATAAATTCTCTCCACTCCTCCTTTTACAAAAATTTTCACAATATTTACAATTTAGTATGGCAACCACAAGCAACTCATTCCTGGTGCCACTTCCAAGGTTAATTGGAAGCAATTACAATGATTGGGTTGTCCAAATGAAAGTATTTTTCCGCTATCAAGACATGTGAGATGTGGTGGAAAAAGGTTTCACAAATGTCACAGACTCAACAGTGTTTGAGTCACTTAGAAAGGAGGAGCAGGATGCATTATTAAAAACCCGCAAGAAAGATCAAAAAACAATGTATTCTATTTTTGCAGTCTAGCAGGAAACCGTATTTCTGAAAATATCATTGGCTGAAACGTCTCATGCAGCATGGGATATTCTTCAGAAATCCTACGAAGGAGATGAAAGAGTTAGACAATTCGCATTACAACAAATAGTGTATTTAGCGATGATTTCAATCGTCGCTAAAGAAAGGAAAATTGTCGCAATTAGTAATGTGCGACTATTTCATTTTGTCGCCCAAATCGTCGCCGAATCTCGGTAGCAAAATAACATCGATGGCGTTTAACAGAAGTCATCACGAAAACACTTTTGCGACAAACAAATTTCGTCGAAAAAATGTATTACCGACGATTAAAAAAAACGTTGATAATAGTTTTGCGCAAGGTTTACGATTCGTAGATAAAAGTCTTTTGCTACAAAACTTTACGCGTCGGTATTTATTTTTAATGACGAATTTGTTTTGGTAGCAAAAAACTTTTAGCTACTAATTTATCCTATAGGCAAATGTTTTTAGAGACATTTTTTGAAACGTATGTAAAAAATCTTTTGTGACGAAGTATTTTTGGTCGCTAAAATGGTTTAGTGACAATTTGTTTTTTTGTAGAAAAAAGGATTTAGCTACAAAATGTCTGTTGTAGCAAAAACTTTTTATAGACATTTTTCATACGTAATGAATTAGTTTTTGTGATAAATTTCATTTGGTAGCTAATAGTATTTAGTGACTAAATGTAATTTTTAATTTAATAATTATTATAATGTTTATACAC
>JANZXP010000196.1:33058900-33084244 GCA_027576715.1 Erythroxylum flavicans
TGTTAATGATAATAAAACTTAAGCACTACTATTGAGTTCGTGTTGTTGAGGAAAAGGAATACGAGAATAAGATATCACCTTATCAAAGGATTATGAAAGAAAAGACGAATTTTGCAATCTTCAATATCAGGAACAAGTCTATAAGAAGATCAAAATACATCGAGGTTATTTTATATATTACTTATAGGCTCATCTTGAATTTTTTATAGTCTAAAAGGCTCATCAAGTATAAAATTTTGACTTCAGTTTATCATAAAGTTCTTTTTATTTACTAAGAGTATTAAAGCTTTCATTTTTACTATAAAAGCATCTTAATCTTTTAAATAAAGTTTTAGGGAACTTTTTAGGATGTTTAATTCATAATTACATTAATCAAATTGAGTTTGAGCATTTAAAGGTGTTAAAATTATGTTTTATAAGTGATTGGTCGACTTATATGGGTTAGTTGTTGACCAATATAGATTAGAGTTGTTAAATTTGATATACTGTGAGTTTTTTATAATATTGCTTGATTTACTAGTCGACCAATTTGTCATATTGATCAACCAAAATGCTTACTAATCAATCAGGGTTCCAACAACTAGTGAATCTAAACCTTTTAATGCATATTGATCGATTCGTACTTCGCATATAGTTATTGTAACAATTACTTTTTGACTCTAATGACTAGGAAGGGTCCTAAAATATATAAATAGGTACTTTCTCATTGGTTTTAGCATTAATAAACATTTGAGTGTCTTTTACATACATTTCTAAGTATTTTTAATCATTTGAGCATTTATTGTCTCATTTTGAGTGTATGAGCCTTTTGTGATTATCAAAATATCAAAGTGAGTAACTTTTAGTCATAAATTATTCTGTGAGGTTTGTGATCAATTTATTAGAAGTACCTAAAATAGTTTAAGGTTCCTCTTTACCTTGAATAAAGATTGAAAAAAAGGTTCCTCTTTGCCAAAATAAAATATTACAAAAAAGTTATTCTTCAGCTTGAAAGAAGAATTATAATAGAAATCCAAGATGAGTCTTCAAAGTGGATATAGGTAAGGATTATTTTTTGAACCACTATAAATCAGTTTGCATTTCTCTTTCCTTACTCTTTACTTTATTGTTTACAAGCATAATTAAATTCCTTTACTTTTACTTCATCCTTGTTTTTGTAATAATTGTAAACATTCCCCACCCCCTCTTTAGTGTCATTAGAGAATAACATAAATTTTGTAAATAGTTAGTTGAATCTCATTTGAAACATATCAACCTAGAGAAACTTGTATCACTTTGTTTGATTTAAGGAAGAATTTGCTAAAAGATTTGAATTCCTTTATAAATACTTTGCATTTGAGATTTCATATATCCTTAATACTAAAAACATAAGTAGAATTGTACGTTTTAGTATCCTTTTTTATTGCATTAAAAATAGATTCTTTATGTTCTTTATCCTTCTTGTCTTCAATAATGTAATTAATTTGTTATGCTCTAGTTTAGACATCATTGAATTTTGAGCAAATATATAATGACAACCTTTATGGTAGGTATCCAAGTAGATATTATCGTAAGAGAAGTAGATAGTTACATTCTCAAACTAGATTTTGATATCAACTAAATTAGGTTTGTTAGTGTAGGTAAATGAGAGGTAATAATGATGGAAATGGAGCATCATTTAACCAATAGGTTAAGCTTTAAAGACCAAATCACATCATCATTTCCATACCCTGACCTTTTTACTCTTTCATGGTGATTTTCACTATGTTGATTTCCCTTATTAAGCTCTACTTTTACTTTAAAAATGTTCATAGTTATTAACCATAATAGAAACTACTGTTTTAAGGGTTATCTTTCATTAATAAGTAAGAAGAGTCATGCAACCTTTTTAAATATCAATCTTGACATGTTTTCTTCAGTCGCATCAATAAAATGTGAATAGAAACAATATTTTGAATTGAGTTATTAAAATTTTAAAAATTTTGACATTTAATTGAAATTTTTTACTGGTTGGACATTAAAGTGAAAAATTAATAAACTTTTATATTTTTAATTTGTTATTCCTTATAATTATATGGCTTGTAAGTAAAATAAGAACTTCTCTCTATTTTCAAAACATATTCCTAATGAAATTTATTATAATACTATAAATATAAATAAAGTAACATGTATAAAAAACATCAAGTTATTTTGAAAAACTTTAAAGAAAGTAAATTAATAGTTAAAGATATAAATTATAATAAAACATAGCATCGAAGGCAACAAACTTATGGAGAAACACTTAACATGAATGCTTTAATGATCTTAACTTACATAATAATATTATCAAGCTTTAGTAATTGTTTAGTTTCTTAAAAAATGTAATATGAAGTACATATTATATCTTCTCATATTTTACATATACATAAAGAATTTATAATATCTATATTTATTAATAAATTTTAACTCTTACATCAAAAAAATTCTTTCATGTGTAGATTATTTTCAATTTTTAACTTTTTCTTTAAATTTCTCATTGACTTATTGTTCTTCAGTAAAACTTTGAGTCTTTGACTCTTAATTTTTCTAGTTAGCAACTAGTAGTGTAAGCTTTATAATTATTAATGGCACTTTAAAAAGGGTTTTAATATCTAAAAATTACATTTTATTGTGTGTGTGTATATATGGATTCCATTATAAGCTAAATTTAACAATTAGAAAGGTTTCTGTTGAAGGAAACACAAATACTTAAAATTTTCTCAAAGAATAAAGAATAACATCTAGAGTATGAGAAATTTTAATATTATCTCAATAATGATGATGATGATGATGATGATTATGATTATTATTATTACTACTAGTACTACGACTATTTAGAATTAATTAATGATATTATAAAATTTATAATACTAATTATAATTTAGTGAACATGTAACGTGGTAAATATATAATGTTATTAACATAAAAATGCAATAAATAATAAATAATATAATTTTTAGTAAAAATGATTTTAAATGACATATACTTTGCAATTGTGATGTTGTATTAGTAATTTGAATAGAAAAATGTTGAATAAAATTATTTTCTATAATAATTTGGAATAAAGAATTCAATATAGAGTTTTAAATAAGATCACACTAATTTTCTAATTTATTTCATTTATGTGTTTCAAATTGATTAGTAAACATACTATATGACAATTATCTATTTACAAATATGCACACGTCTTAAATTAATTGATCTATATATATATATAGAGAGAGAGAGTTTTACCATGAAAGTTTAAGATATAAAGTATCTTTTCTTTAACTTACGATGTCATTAAAATTGTTGGAGCAACTAAAATTTTGAAATATATAAAATTAAAAAACACAATTCACCTCCTCTTCTTCTTCTTTTTTACATGCCAAAATAAAAAAGGTTAATATAATGGAAGAGAAAATGCACAAAATAGTGAAATACTCACCCTTACCAATATTCATTAACACAAATTGACAAAATTATCTAAATCATTTGACCATGTAATCCCCTTCTTTATATATACATATAATAATGAAAACTCAATCACAAATATTTATGAGCGGATGGGTATGTACCTCCGTACCTAAGCAACATCCTTAAAAGATTGTCCTGGTACAAGACAAGTTTTAATTTGGTTTCTTTTAATTTTTTAGTAATGTATTTAACAAGTTTATTGGTTATAAACGTCTCTAATTTTGTATGCAAGAAGTGGAGCCAATTATTTCCTAGCTTTCCATTTCTCTAACTTATGTATGAGATATTTATAGTATACATCAGTAGATTCTCATTTTTATTGTAATCAATTAAAGCCACTCATTCCCCAATTAATCTTTTCTCTTCTTTGTCACTTTGTTCTTGAGAGCATTTCATATTTGAAGGTAGCTATCTAGAGGTAAGGGGTACACTAACTTGCATCTAAGCAATTCCACAAATTCTAATATGGAACATGATAATATATTGAAATTAATGTAAATATTCTCTATATAACTCATATCTTATATTTAGGCATTAAGAATATGCTTCCTTATAAGTTTCTTCCTAATTAATCTAATACTATTGTGTACAGATAATTACATCTCTTTTATTGTAATACACAATAATACATATATAAATAATTTATTCTCTATTACGTACAACTTGGTACCATAGTCGATCTTTATAAGGTAGTTTTAGTTTCAGGATAAGTCTTTCTTTTCTCTAGTCATTCTCTGGTGGTTCCTATACTTCTTTGGTTTATTTTATTCTAACTAGTCCTTCTTCTTTGAGTTGCACTGATCTTCATCATGCACAAAGATTTATCACTTAGCCCCTGTTTTGAGCATATCAGAAGACTCATCTGATCAAGACAACCCCATCACTAGTGATTGAATCTTTATTGGAGCCTTTGTGCACTCACACGCACCACCTAAAGTTGCTACTTTCTAGTCTACTTACGCATGAGTTGAGACCTTTTGCTTGTGCCATGTCAGCCCCTTGCATCTAATCAGTGTACCACATCAACCATTCCTCTCCTAGTTGACCCATTTGAACCAAAGTAATCCATATAGGTTTGACCGACATGTTTAATTCTTTTTAGTCAATTTTCTTATGGCCCATATTGATTTCTGAAAATTTTTACCCTCCTAAATTTATTTTTAAAGTCAGTTTTTCTTAAATTTCACCTCTACCTCCAATTTTTGTTTTGGATAACTTATTTTTCATATTACAAATTTTGATTTCTATGGCTTTTTTAAATATTTCTTGCTCTATAACTCATCTTATTACTGTGATTTATGATGGTTCAAATTATGAATTATAGACTTAAGAGATGTATATTTTTCTAAAAGGAATTTCTTTAATGAATTGTTACTAGTGAGGTTACCAAATTCATCAAACAAATTGATAAGACAAAAACTAATTATACTGAAAGACTTAACAAATAGGATAGCAAAAGTCATCATATTGTAACTTGATTTTGTAATGCTTTTCAGCTTAATATTAACTTGGAATTTCTTTATTTTGACTATAAAGATGTTTAGGTTTTTTATAAACACATTATGATTTTTCATATGATGCTTATCTATTTCAACTTTATCATTGCCTTCATCTTATGCATCAAGAGCTGATAGTTGTCAATTGCATGATGTTTTAGAGTTTAATTTATTATGTATTTAGTGTAAATTCGAGTGTTGAGTATGCATTTAGGGTTTAATTATGTTAGTTTGAGTGTTTTAGTGTTTTTATAGGTTAGATTAAGTCTTTGAGCTTAAATGTTATATTTTTGAGATACCGTGAAGCATTTGTTAGTGTTTCAGGGTAAACGGTGAAGAACGGAGAAGATTCGAAGAGTTTTGGGCTAAAGACATATGACAGAGAAGGATGAGTCAGCAGTAGCTAGGCCACAATCGTGCACATAGGGCACGATCATGACAGAAAACCTCCCAGTCAGGCCACGATCGTGCACATTGGGCCACTATTGTGACAGAAAGGTTAAGGCCTGCGTCTGGTTGATAGAAAAACTCAAGTTTTGTAAGATTGTTTGAACCATTTCGACCCCGATTTTGACCTAAAGCCTCAAAAGTATAAATAGAACATTACAAGTTAAAGGTAGGAGTCTTTAGAGAGCCTAGAGAGTCGTGCAAGAGAGCTTTGATTTAGCCAATTCGAGAGAAAACCTAGAGAGAAATCAAGAGATTGAGGAAGGAGACAAAGGAAGAGAAACACAAAGATGAGCTAGACGTGACGTACTTCCCGGAATAAGTGGTTTCTCGTTGTCACCGCCTCCCTGACTTCGTTCTCGATGTATTTTCCATTTATTTCAATTTTATTCATGTATAGGATTGAAATAGGTGTTAAGAGTCGTATATGTTGAATGTTGAGTTTGTGTTTATACTTACCTTTGGATTTTGATTTTTGAGATTAATAAAAATCAATTGATTGTGTTTTTATTAATTTAATTATGATTTCAATTCTACTCTTAAAAACTTGGCAATAAGCTGAGACGGTGAGCTAGGTAAAAACAATCAATTTGGGCTAATGAGAGTTAGGTGAATTGATAGGTTAAGAATTGAATCAAACCGGTAGAATTATGTAACGAGAGATCAAGCATAGGTTCCTAGTAGGTTAATAGACAATCCAGAACTAATTTATGCTTTGGGCCAATTACGAATCGAGAGATTGCAATTCTATAATTTAAATTAGTAATCATCAATTAGGGTTAAGAATTATAAGTCAAGAAAGAGTAATTCACCCTAGGACCATCTGGACCTGTTAGGTTAGTGATTGCATAATTGGTTAGGTTTCCATTAATTTCGAATCAAAATCCCCTTTCTCTCACTTCGTGATTTCTAGGTTAATTTCAGATTGGGTTGTGTGATTGCTAGTTTGTTTACACTTCGGCACTTTAATTTCTCATAATTGCTTATTGATTGATTTAAGTTCTGCATTATTTATTTATTTAAAATTATTGTAGTTTATGATGACCTTAGATTGTAGGACTAGATTAGGCTTCCTCGTGGTATCGACACCATAGGTACTACGTGAATGACTCATGTGCTTACGGAATTTACCAAGGTTATAAAGAGTAAAACTTAGCGCATATAATCTTGTGACCACAGGGGTAAGAGAACAACAATTTAACGAAGTATGCTTAACTAGGTATAGGCTGGATTGAATTGATGATTGGGTCCTTCATCACTTTTAAATGTTTTTTTAATTGGTTTTCATTATTTTAGTTTCATTTTATTTTATTTTAACCCAAACCAAACACCCCTCCATATCCTAAACACCAACTATTTTCATAACAAAAGCTAATCGAACACTCTGTGGGATTGATTTAGAGTCACCGCTACTATAGTTGTAGGTTTAGTTTATGTAACACTAAACATCATATATAAATTTACTTATAAAGATTTATAAGTTTTAGTCGCAAGTTCACGATGTAGTTATGGTAACACGTCGTAATGCTACACAAAATAAACTAGACTTACTACTATAGCAGTGGTGAGTCTAGGTCGATCCCATAAAGAGTGTCCGATTAGCTTTTGAAATGAAATCAATTGGTGTTTATGTTTGGGAGGGGGGGAAGGGGTTTGGATTGGTTTTGAAATAAAAAAATAAAACTAAACTAATGAAAATAAATTAAAGAAACATTAAAAATGGTGAAAGTGGTGAATTCGATAGGAATTTGGTTTTTTGGTTCTATTTTAGCTTAACCCTGATTAGACATATTTCATTGATTTGTTGTTCTTTTACCTCTTCTAGAAACTATTAATCATAGGTTAACAATAAGCTCCACTAACCCTAGCTTCCCCTTAGGTTATGTTTAATCAAGATTGATTATTAATTAAACCTAGCCATTGAATAACCTAGGATACGATTTCTAGATTCAATTGGGAAATCGCATTACGAATTAGGAAAACCGATTAATCAAGGCAACAACCATATACGATAGGGTTATTTAACCCAGGTTATGTTATCCCTAATGATTATGAACCATTAGTCGCTACAAATAAATTTCAACATAACAATTACAGATTATATTGAAATGCTAACAATGGATTTGTAATTAAATGATTCAATGAATGCATTAAAATCATCCTTAAACAATACCTAAACAATAGAAATAAGATACATAATTAATTCCAAAAGAGAGAAAGAAACAACAAATATATGGAAGGAATGCTTAACCGGGTCGTCGATGTCGATGTCATATTTGAACCAGAGTTGGAAAGCTAGCCTCTAGGGGTCTGTCACGGTTGAGAGCTTTCATTGCCTTCTTCATTCTCTCCCAAAGCTCTCATCTTCTCCCCCTGAAAAATACCCAAAAACTTTCATAAAAACCCTCGGCCGTCACGCCTCTTGGTTGATATTAAAAACCTAGGTGATGTGGCAACTTCTAACACCCGTGAGTTACCTCTCACAGATATGAGAAAGCCTCTCAGGTTTGATATAGGCTATCACACTCATGAGAAGCTTCTCACGGCCGTGAGAGGCCTTGTTCATGCAATCAGGCCGTAAATCCTTTTCTAGCCCTCTTCACATCACACATAACATGTATTCTTTATATTTAAAAGTGGAATGACAGTTAGTGTGTGTGTGGTGTCTCATGTGCGTGGGTGTGAGAGTGTCTCACACTCATGCAGTTTTTCCAACACTGTCGTGAGCAACTTTGGTTCTTCATTCTTTCATGGTTTATTTATCCAAGTGCAGTTGTCCACCAAGAAGTTCCTTTTTTTTTCTTTTAGCAGTCGACACCTTTGTTTTATTATCCAAGCTTTGTCACGTTTTATCCAGCCCCCAAATTCCTCTTGCCAGTCGTCTCATGTTGTATGGCTGCGAAATTTCCTGGATGGTCGTGAGCTATGTTACTTCATGATTTTGTTATTTTCTTGTCTTTACTTTCTCCAATATTTCTCATTCTTGCTCCATGAAGACAAGTGAATATGAATCTTTAGAAAACAACCCAAATATAGTGCTTTTGACTAACTTTAGCTATTCTGCTTCTGAATTGTGCCTAAAATCACATATGAGTCAAAGTGAGTATCTTAAGCAATTTCATTTCATTAATCGCTAAGTGTTATGGAATAATTATATAATTAATTAAGCATATGTCAATTTCCCCCACACTTAGCTTTTGGTTGTCCTCTGGCAAAAAATCAAAATTAAGCTCATAGACCTAAAAACATTTATTTATTTTCCATATTTTCCAAGACTATATAATCACAAACAAAGATGAATGACTTTCAAAATTCATAGCAAGAATTTAACATTCAACACTTCTACTCATTATCAATCAACATTCAATACCTTTAAAAACTGAGCAATCTAATAGTAGACTTAGAAAATGTGTTTAAGGAAGATATATTCTCGGTACACTCAACACCATTCACTATTAAGACATTCCACAACTTTGCATAACATTTCATTTCTCCACTACTAAGGTTCACATCTAAAATCATAGATCAAAGGACTTTTCAAGATTATAATGTGGGTAAAGGAAAGTTGAGATGTATTTGGGTCAAGTAGAATGAAAGTCATTAAAGCTAATGGAACAAAAGTAACACTCAATGTAACATTAAGTGCAAAAGCTAGCATTTAGCCACAATTGTGTACATCAACTATGATGAATGGAAAAACGATGTTTCACAGCTCAAACTCGAGCTCTCACACATAAACCATATGAAGCATAAATCACTCACAAAAGTTGATCATAAGTATGACTTTGTAATTAAAGGGAGTGACCAATGAAAGCAATATCCACCTCATATCCAATACACTCAAGTAACCCATTCAATACAAGTTTAAGAGGAAAGATTAATCATAAATGACTTTTCAACACGTATGCACTTCCTCCTTGACACACTTATTTAAACATTTTTTCCTTTCTTTCTTTTTCTTTCTTTTTTCCTTTTCTTTTCCTTTCTTTTCCTTTTCTCTTTTCTTTATTTCTTTTCTTTTTTACATATTAACGTGGAAAGAAACTACATCAACATGAGAATTTCAATGATATGACATAAAATAGCATCCTAATATTATTACCAACCCACACATATGTACATCCCCAAACTTATACTTTTGTATATCCATAAACTTAATAATCAACAAATGTTCCACTAGCTTTAAGGTTTGGAACGGACATTTGGTTAGGTATAAAGCATATAATGTGGTTAGTACATAAAGAAATGTTATTAAAGTTCAAAGGGGCTTATCGAAAGGAAAATCATATAATGGTTAGGCTATTTGGCTAATATAGTTCGGAAAAGCAAAGAATGCCTAATCATTTCCATGTTAATGCATGTGATAAAAATGTAGTCTTGAACAAAAAATCAAAACAAAGTTAGGATGTATATGTCATGAAGGTTACATATTATCAAAAGACATTGAGACTGATATAGATGTGTCAGTCTAATAAGGCTTAAAGTCTCATTAGCTTTGTGTATCATTAGTCATTACTCTTCTAAAGATAATGCAAATTGACCAATCACAAAAGTAAAAGTACATGCTAAAGTTGCCATGAAATTCTCTAGTAAATTCATTCTCTAATTATGACTATATAATCCTACAAGTAACAGAAAACGAGAAAATATTTATTTGTTTGTTTTATTCTCTCTCTCATTTTGATTGAAAACTTAAAAACAAGTAAAAATAAACCAACATAGAAATAAACATGCATAATGTAACTAGTGCGAAAAAGTACAAGAAAAGAAATTTACTTCTTTTGGGTTGCCTCCTAAGAAGCGTCTTTGTTTAATGTCATTGGCTCGACTCCACACTTCTCCTCACATGACGAAATTATGATCTTTTGGTATCAGAGTTTGAGCCACTTCCACGTGAGGTAGTTTAGGATAGGGCCTTGTTTGATAATTATTCCCATTCAGCATCTTCCCTATTGTCCATCTCTTCATCTCCATTGAGTCCTTGCATTATGGAAATATCTCAAATGTCTTTTTGCCTTTTTCTTCCTCATTTAATTCCTACAATTTGCTATATAAAGGCGAAGAATTAGTTTCAAAAATAATCATGGACTCAGTACTTACCTCTAAGTTAAATGATGTCTTTTCTCGCTTCAAGCTCCTCCTCAACTTCTTCCACACAAGTAATTCCTTGAGTAGTCATCTCAAGATTCTCAAATTCCTCATTACTCTGTAAGGTTTTGCACTAGTGTCCATTAGGTATACCTCAGGTTGGTATGGTTGCTCCTCTTCGCTTTGCGATTCTTGGCAATCGATCCTTACTGCCACCTCACATATTTGGCTTGCCACGTTTTGGGGTCTACATATTGTATCTTGATGGACTTGCAACATTTCCTGTTGGAACTGCTGCTGTACATCATGCTTCTAGGGATGTACCTAAATCTTATTGACCCTCGACATCTTGGATGCTAAACCTTATATCATGCCAAAATTGGCATCCATCTTACTGGAATTGTTGTACACCCTATTGCAATTACAAAGTATTAGTGTTCATAATATTAATCAATTCTTCTAGAGATGTACATGAATCATCATAATAAGAAACTTCTAATCCATACGCAAATTGTTATATGTCCTATATACTACAAAGAAGTAATCCTGTTGATTATCTCATCCATAACTAAAATTAGGTTGATTAGCCCAATCATAATTATAAGATTGAGAACGTGAGTTAAAAGAAAAAAACGTAAGTGGGTCTTGACCATTCAGCCGAAGAGAGGGCCTGACAATAATCGCGACATGGGGCTTCTTACGCCACTTCCTTACCTGTGACAGACACGTCGACAACCTTAATTTTCCATCTGTATCAGACAGTATTATGAATTCCGTACCGTACTGGGTTTAAATACCGATCGGTACCGGCCAATACCGGTTGATACTGTTACCGGTCAATATCGAAAAACTTAAAAAATCTAGGGACTAAATTGTAAAATTTTTAAATTTAAATTTTCAAAAAAATAAAAAATTTAAAAATTTGTGCTCTCCTGCCGTCCCGCGTCTGCCTTCCCCCCACCCCTTTTCAAATATTTTTAAATTTATTGATTAGTTTAACTTTTGTTATAATTTTTATTTTTATTTTAAAAATAAAATAAATATCTTATTACTAATATAATTATACATTAAATAAAAATTAAAAATAAATATCATATTTATTAATAAAGTATTAATAAAAATATTTAATTTTTAAAAATAAATAATTTAGAATTTAGTATTTATAAACTAATATTTATTTTTTATATATTTTGAATTATTAAATCAAAATTTTTATATTTTAAAAAATTTTAAATTTAATTATATTTATTAATAATTATTAAATTAATTTTATAAATTAAATTAAGATATTTGTAATTTTAGTAATAATAATTTTAATTAATCAAATATATAATATATTTAATTGATAATAAATTAAATAATATATGTTTTTGTTTCATATTTTAATTCTACTTAGTTGTTTCCTTATTACGAGCTCTTATTGTAAATTATAATAATTTTAAAGTTAAGGATATTTATTATTCTTTTTATTAGATATTTTGATGTAATTATTATTTATTATATAATGAAAATTAAAATTGTAATATTTTAAATACTGTATATTGTTCTTAATTTTATATTTTTAATAATGATTGTCTTTTTTCATATAAATTGTGGTTATTATTTATATGTGAAAAATATGAAAATTATTGTTATTTCATATTAATTGTGATTATTATTTATTATTTTGATTTTTAAAGACTAGGTTAAAAATATACAGTACGACTGTACAATATGACAATGGACTATTTTGCAAATTAAAAAAAATTCAGGAACTATTTTATAAATTTAGCAAGTTACTCGAATCGGTACCCGGTATTGACCAGTACCGGTACAGTACTGTACCAGAACCTAATCCGGTACCAAATCCGGTACGGTATTCGTAACATTGCTAAATTCATATCGTATATGTATTGTCTTGCTCACTGATTCTCTTAATTCTTCAAGCTATTAATTAATCAAACTTAAGATCGTATCTAAATTGTTAGTTAATAAGAGTTATTACAATATATGTTTCTATTCATTTAATCCTAAGAGAGAACACCACTCAATGAGGTTTTGTTAGTGGATTTAATTTAAGTTTGTATCGATGAACTATACCAATTTAATAACGTAGGTGACCCGAAACTAATGCTTGTTCATTAATTTTCCATATTTGATTATTTATGTTTATTTCTAATTTTTGTGAATTTTAGTCCCAATTTGTTTTAGTTTTAACTCGTGAAACACTTACCAATAAATTTCTTGTTGGAACAATCTCAACTATTCACTAACTACATATTTCATTATTAGAATTGGTATTAATTTGGTTACAGGCGACAACGTTATCAATTTTCTTTCAAAAAAAGTTCTCAATTGGAAATGAAGATTATTTGTTCAAAATTTTACTAACTTCATAATTAATTGATGAAGAAGGTTTAACATACATTTACAACCAAAATATTATTAAAGTAACGGAAGCAACTCAAAATGTAACACGTTTTGAATTAGAGAGGATCACTATACTTAATCTCGTTGAATCACTGTTTTAATTTAAGGTTTCATCTATGAAAAAATATGAGTGATAAAAAATGGTGAAACAGACGCGAAAACGTTGCAGAGTTTTATGACATTAGATGAGGCAGGCTTTGATGGATCAAATTGAAACCTATTGACGTTCTAAGCTATTAGGATAAGGGCGTACAAAGGCAGAATTCATCTGCCATATCTTGAGCGTCGATGTGATAGTAGCGTCAGTAGCATTATTGAACAAATAGAGCTTAGCAGCTCCATAAATTGCCCTTGTTGGGTAAACTCGTGAGGTGATACAAGTCCTACCACCTTGAGCAAAACTTTCGATGATAGAATGATCCACCTGATTAAACCATAGAAGTAAAGAATTGTAATTGATTTTCTAACATCATTAAGTAAAGTTAAAAATAATTAGGGTCTTGTATACATACCAATATTCTCATAGAGAACTTTTCACCCTCTAATACAGGAACATAGCTTCCATAAATGTGTTTATTAACATCATTTGCAATCGATGACCTGCAGAAGAAACAAGACATTGGTTTAGATTGTTAGGGTTGAATAAGAAATTCAAACATATAGACATGTTTGGTTTACCTTGACTGATCTGTGCAAAAGTAGGTTTTGACAGTTCCATCACTCCTTTTGGTGATATAGAAGTATACAGGAGTCTGCTCAGAGAGTACACTATCTGCGAGAACTAAAAGACCAAATGGTCCTAATGTATTACGTTGAGCAGCTCCACCACTGCCGCCACAACTGAACTCATCGTTAGCTTCAGACAAGCTCTCCAAAGCTTTTTTGTCCAACTCAAATTTAGCAATAATGTCTAGCTGTATTACATAACCAAGTTAAAACTGTAAATTGTTTTCGTCCTATACTTTTCATATTAACTCCATTGTAAACCAAAAGCTTTACGAAGACAAACCTGTGTGGCCGCTTCAAGATTGATTGGGACAATAGATCCTGGTTTGACCTCAATATTTTTAAATTTTTGACTTCTTAATCTCAACTTCTCTACCTCTTTCACTGGCCACTGTAGCAGATTGGTGCCAGTCTTTGTGTCAAATGAAACTGTCCTAGGAATGCCCTGCAAAACGTAATTGCCAAGTATTTCATGTTGATGATCCTTCTAAATAAAATTTACAATAGCCATCAAACGATAATAACATGTTTGCCCATTTTCTCTTTGAAGCTTAACTTTGATCAGAATTGAACGTTTACCTGAAGCGATGCCCATCCTTTCATCACATCAGCAGCCTCACTGTCAGACTCCCCGATCCAGCCCCACAGCACTCGTCGAGCTCTCATCTGATCATAAAATGTCTTGGAAGCGTAGAACACACCATAATCATATCTGATACCAATGCCTACATCAATATCTAGATTATCAGGAGACCATGTACCAGCCTTATCATCATAAGTTCCAATTGCATAGTGATCATGCCTAGTATTGTCGAGACTGGCCTTGACCACATGCTTCACATCAGGGCCATTAGCTGAAGTATCAAGACCAATATCAGTTGTGTTAGACACGGGATAAAAATCCACACATTCCCACATGCCAGTACCAGGAACAGCATGAAGTATCTGGCCTGTGAACTCGTAATTTATGAAATCCTCAGTGTCATAGATCAACGCTATGCCTGTTTTGTTAACTTTAGACCCGATAGTAATGCGCCATTTCCCTTCTGAAGTCAACCACGCTGTGGTGGGATCACGGAAGTCCTTAGCACCTATACTTGGTGGCGGGACTAAAACTGGGTTACCCGCGTATTTGACCCAGTTGAGGAGGAGAGGATCATTGTGGTCTGCTGGATATGCAAGGTTCTGTACCTGAACAGACTGATTAGTAGAGCCGGTATAAAGCATGACTATTTTGCCATCAGGGAGGATTGTGGCAGAGCCAGTCCAAACTCCATTTTGGTCATACCATTGATCAGCAACCATCGCTAATGGAAGGTGAAGCCAATGGATTAAATCCCTGGACACCGCATGGCCCCAAACTATGTCACCCCATACTGGACCATTAGGATTGTACTGGTAAAAGAAGTGGTACCATCCTTTGTAAAACAATGGACCTATAGTTACAGATTTTAAAGCGACATGTTAGTTTTGAATTTCGTGGATAATTACATAAGTTATGTAGATGCTTTAACTTAGGGCCAAGTACAAGATTCTCCTAATCCTCTTAGATGTACCTACTCAAAATTTTCCCCGTATATTGGACTGCTTTGACCTTTTGGAATTTCATCATGCATATTCCCCTTACGTTTACTACTTTTTACTATCAGTTAACCATAACATAGCTGGACAATCAAATTCACCAAAGTAACCTGTTTGAAATTGAGTTTTAAACATGAAAAGTTTTGATAACTAATTCAAAATTCGCAGATTCAATATGTTAACTGAGCAGTTTTTATATATAAAACGATAATATGTTTTTACCCAAAAATTTCAAATCTCACTGTTGAATTTCTGAAATTTTAATCCATCTTAGGCTACTAACATAACATTTCCAATTAAAGAAGGCGATAAAATTATCATAAACTAACAAAAGAGATATTGGCTCTTACCATTAGGATCTGAATCAGCAACCGAATTTCCCAATCATCAAAAAAGAAGAAAACAGAAAACTTAATCAGATGGCTGAAAAACTGAGTTCTATATAATAAAAACAAATAAAAGGAGGGATCGACGACAAATTCTGTGATTCAAAAGTTCCTCTTCAAAGTTACTCATCGAAGAGAATTCCTCTAATTCTTTTAAATTTTTAACTCTACACGTCACGTCAGATAAGTGTTAGTCCCCGACCCACACAGTAAAGGGTCACGCCAAAATAAATAACTATCCAATGACTCCTGTCCAAACTATGTAAGATTTGAACTTTTCTTTTTTTTGTTCTTATCTTTCAGTAAAATTGGAGGACCTACACAATAGCCAAAAGTAGCAACTTTTGTTTACTTTTACTAGGTCGCATGCATTCTAATTCCTAATATTGTAATAAATCTCATAACAACTAACCTTACCATTACGCAAATATTTCCCAATTATAGAGGCTAAAACAATGGATTTTTTAAAAGAAATCAAAGCAGAAGCAGAGTTATGCCATAAAACAAGAAAATCTTTAAAATAAAGAATGATAAATTCTTTTGTTTGTGCATAAAACGAAATCAACCAATGAAATAGGCAAGTACGTTACCATTCATCCAATTCTTTTCAGGTTGGAAGTGGAACGCAGTTCTTTGCCAAGACAACATGCTATTGTTCCACTCGAAATCCTTCACTCCTCCAACCATCACGTTCGCCTTCTCCGACACGCCGGCCATCTTGCTTCTTGACGCCGGCCTAAGATACTCCGGCGTCGTCGACGTGACGGATCCCACATTTTCATTTCCTGCTGTTTTATCGAGCAATTCAGGCACGTTGTTATTGTCAATCAAAGCTGCGACTAAAGCAACGACAAACAGCCCGGAAAAGATCAGTAGGAGCACTTTCTTTGATCTCCGGCCGTCGCTTGCCGGAGATTCACCGGGAAGAGGGCTGTAGTTTGAATGACTTGAGATGGGCAGAAATGGGTTGGATTCTGCCATGAAGGCAGTTATGCAATACAAGATCTTTAGTACTCGACTACAGATTTATAATGAGATGGGTTTATGTAAATGATGATATTGAGATTACAGAATGCTATATATAGCGCGTCGACCTGGTCGTATTATTTAATATATTATGAAATGTTTTAAAAATTTGATTGGAAATTAATCGTAAAATAAGAAGTTTAAAGTTTAAAAGTTTCAATAAGGTTAAAGATAAAATAAAATTAAAGAATATAAAATATGACTAAAATCGATTGTTCTTATTAATAGAAAATTTAAAGTTTAATTAAGAAAATATTAATTAATTTATTTTAATTTTTAAGAATTTATTAATTTATAAAAATTAACTAATTAATTAATAATATGATCGGTTTTAATACCAATAGTTATTAAAATAAATTGAATAAAAAATTTAAAAATTTGAATTAAAAAATTAATGATTCAAAATTTTAAAAATTGATTAAATTTAATTAATAACATGGTGTTAGCAAGTGAGAGACTTTAGATTAATTTGTCAGAACGATTTGTTCTCTGAATGAGGGCAGGAACTGTGTGAAATAAGGTTAATTGAATGTTCTAAGGTGTTGAGTTGGCAATGTTGATTGCCATTTATTTAACGAGAAAATGCTTTGGACCGTTTGCCTATGCAAAAAGCTATTATCCTGTTATGTCTTTGTGGGCCAACGCTTCAGTGCGTTCCAATAACTTGTGAGAAGTTCAGAACTGGCATGTTTTTCGAGAGCTGAAGTCCAAGAAAAAATGAGGAGCACTTGCTTTAACTTCTGGAAATACACGTGTACTTGAGCTAATACGCTATGTCACTGTTACAAAAAGGAAAAAGGGAAGACATTTTTTTAATTTAAGAAGGAATATATTAACAAAGCAGAAACTTATACATAATCTTCCTCGAGGATCCTACAAGCACTAAAAATCTACACTATATAAAATGTACAACAATTACAAATCAAAAATCATATTAACTATAACGATCTAAGTTCTTAGCTAATGTTCTCTTGCTTCCCTTTGATTATCATAGTTTTTCTAATCAAGTTAACAATTGCTTCGGCAAGTTCATATTTGTGTTGCTCCTCATTATCGTAAATTATCCTATTTCTCTCCCTTCGTAAATAATAGATCACCATCTTAAAAGAAGTCTCGATGATAATTCTATCCCTCTGACCTGAGTGAGAATATCGAATGGTAGAGTTTAATGTTTCATTCCAATCAAAAGAGAACCTTGGAAGTCTAATCATGTGCAAAATTCTGCTCCATACCAATTTGCTATATCCGCACTCAAAGAACATATGGTTTCTACTCTTGTTTACATAAGACGCAAAGCAGATCATAACTCCCAAATCAATGGTCTTTAGTTCTTAATCTGTTATTTATAACTAACCACAAGAAAATGGTAGATTTGGGATTCAAACTTGCTTCTGTACTGTTTCTACCCATGGGACCGGTTTCATTGGCGCCACTAGTAGTTTATGAGCCAATTTATTATTAAATAACCCGCTAGCATGTACTTTCCATACCACCTTATCCTTCCTTCGCACAGTAGGCAGCTCAGGTAAATAGTTTTCTAGTAGTTGAAAATGCCTAATATTTCGAATCCTATCCCTCTCTTGGATGAACCATACAACTTTAGCCTCTTTAGTAATCCTACTCCTTAACACTTGTAAGTCATTACGCAACCAAAAAGGACTGAAAATCAATCCAATTATCAAATCAAAACCAAATGTTTTCACTATCCCCTACCCTATACTTCATACAAGGATAAATCTATTCCCTAAGGTTCAACATGGTCTTGAATATCCATGAATATTCACGATTTTGTTGAAGCTGCCAAAAATTTTGAAATTTAAGAAGATAAATCTGCACCCATTTAACCTGCAACGCTCCTTATTAACAAATAATCTCCAAATCCTCTTCAGTAACAAAACCCGTTTCATTTGGGTAATTGAAATGATCCTTAATCCCCCCTATTTTTTTGGAAGAATAATTTCACTCCACTTAACTTTGGCCCTTTTACTGTTTTTAGTTTTGGCAGACCATAAGAACGATTTTAATAACTTTTCCATTTTCTTGATCACTCTCTATGGGATTATCACATGAGCTGCCTAGTGAACATGCATACTATTCAAAAAAGAAGTAATAAAGGTGACTCTAGCAGCTAATGACAAGAATCTATTCTAGATTTCAGATCTTCTAACAAAGGTATAAATTTTAAATATTTAGGCTTATCTGAAGTAATAGAAACTACCAAATAGCGAAAAGGAGTTTCCTGTAGTGCAAACCTCACCATATTGCTTATCCATTCCGAGTTCCTAACATCAGAGGACACATACACACCACTCTTCTGTTCATTTATCTTCATCGTCGACCAACCAGAAAATGTGTATATCATGTTCATCATCATCATAATAATATAAGGTTTAACCTCGCAAAGCAGAATAACATCATCAATGTAGAGCAAGTGTGACAATTTTAGATCCTTACATTTAAAATGGTATTGAAATAGACCATTGCTATCCATAAGTTTAAAAACAAGTCTAGAAAATCCCTCTATAGCTAGAGTGAATAGGTAAGGGGAAAGTGGATCCCCTTACTTAATCCCTCTAGAATTTAAAAAAGGTCTCGTTAGAATCTCATTCACTAACACACTCATCGATGTAGTTTGTATACATTGTTGAATCCAATGATAAAATATGATAGGTAAACCAATGACTTCCAAACAAACTTTCAACCCAACTAATGGTATTATAAGCTTTAAATAAATCAAGCTTTAATGCACATCTCTTAATATGTTTCCCAGTATGATACTCCCCTAACAACTCTTGAAGAATCAGTATATTGTCACTGATGCTTCTCAATGGCAGAAAAGCAACTTGTGCTAGATTGACCACCTTTGACAACACTACTTTCAATCTATCCGCCAGTAAAGTAGCGATGATTTTATAAACAGTTGAACAACAAGATATTGGACGATAATTCGTAATCATCACGGGCCTATCCATCTTAGGAACTAGACAAATGAAAGTATGGTTGATCTCCTTCAGCAATGAACTAGAAGAAAAGAACTCTAGCACCATATCAGTTAAGAAAGGGCCCATGATGTCCGAAATTTGTTGAAAAAAACCTACAAAATATCTATCAAGACCAGGCGCTTTCAAACTATGTAATCGAAACACCACCTCTTTCACCCGTTGGGCAGTGTAAGGGGCATTGAGCATCTTTAGGAGTGATTGGTTTGGTCTAAAATCCAGAACATTTCCTACCCCAAATCCACTCTGCTGAACTTCAGTGCTCCTCATTAGATTGATAAAGTAGCCTCGAATGTGATCAGAGATCTCTTGCTGATCAAATATAAAGTTACCCTCCTCATCCTTCAATTTAGTGACGGTGTTAGTATTCTTTCGAGCCAACAAAGATGCCTGAAAAAATTTAGAATTGATATCCCTTTCTTTAAGCCATGTCTGTCTTGCTTTCTGTTTAATAATTGAACTTCGCAATCTCAACGCTTCTTAGTAATTCTTCAACCGATCTGTTTCAAGAGTCCTTAATCTAACATTGTGTGGATCCATATAACACTACTGCTGAACCTCTGTCAACGCGTTACTCAACTCTTTCAAGTCCTGAACACATTCTTTGCTAAACTTTTTCATAGGTATTTTTGCTAGCTTTAATTTCTGCATAACTTGAAAAGCTTTATACCCAACTATCTCTTTATACTAATTACGGGGAAAAAAACCTTCTACTTGAGTTAAACCATTGAAAAATCTGAACAGAGCACCTATTCGAGATCCAACACACATATGTTGAACCAAAATAGAAGCATGGTCCTAGAATACTCGGTCTCCAAATAAAGCCAACGCTCTAAGGAAGGAATTGAGTAATCTTTTATTTCACCATAGCTCTATCTAATTTTTCCTTATAAACATATTCCCTTGTTGTTTATTTTCCCATGTGTACCATTTTCCTAGCCCTTTAAGGTCCACTAAATCGACCCGTTAAAGCAGCTGAGAGTGCTCTTTCCCTTATTCTAGAATGAAAACCCACACCTCCCTCTACTTCATTGGACTTTAAACAACAATTGAAGTCCCCCAAAGCTAACCACGAATCTTGCATACCAGTATGAATAACTTGCATCTCCTCCCACAACTTAGCCCTTTGAAAAGCAAAATTGGAGGCTTATATAATTGTAACTTCAAAATGGAACTTGCCTAGTAAGCAACAATGTAGATGAATGAATTGCTTACTCATCTTGACAACATGAGTCTCAATCAAATCCATATTATACCAACACAAAATTCTGCCATTATAATGATAATTCTGATTCGAAATAAACTTACATTTTGAACCCAAAAAAGCCATACCTTTCTGGACAGAACCAACCTTTATTTTGGTCTCTAAGAGCCCCACCAAAACAGGTTTCTTATCTGCTACAACTTCCTATACCAACAACTTTTTAAGTGGATCATTTAATCCCCTAGTATTCCATACTAGTATCGTCATCTAGTGGAACCCCTAAAAAAGACTTTCAGGGGATATAATCCCTTTGTGCTTCTTGTTCTTGCCTTTTTTCTGACCCACACCCCTTTTAGTTATTACTACTAAAGTCTAACTGGAAGCAACATCATCCATGTCCGAATCTAATTCTTTACGGATAATAGTTACTGACTTCGTAACTTTTATTGTGATTTGCTTCGTATATTCAGACTCTTAGTGAGCATGTAATGCCTTCCAACCATTTTGCACACCATTTGCCATTACTGCCTCATTCCTATTAGGCATATATGTAGGACTCGAAGGCCCACCTGTTATTACTCCCGCACTAGCACTCTCAACTGCACCACATTACTTTGCTTCTTTCTCATCTGTCACTGTAGGACGGATATTTACTTTATTAACTAGAGCCTGAATTATCTCCACTGTTGCCCCTGACTCTGTCATTCCTTCCACATTCTTTCCTTTAGTATTAAGGTTTTCACTCTGTGCCACCAAATCCAGCTCAACCAAGTTCATACCATCCCCAACTTCAACAATAACCTGCCCATTATCTGGCTGACCCACTTTTCGCTCGGATAGGTTATCCTTTGTCATTAAATTATCATACCAACTTGATTTAAAAATTTTACCAGGAGCTACCCCTTTCTTGTTAGAAAAAGAAGATTTCCAAGGATCAAAAATAGCTATTTCATCTCTTACCAACTCACCCAGTAAGTCCAAGAATAGGCAAGGTTTCAGGTAAAGAAGCAGACTTCGGAATTTCTATGCATATCTTAGCATAACCATTCCTCTTCATAGATGCAGTTTGTGAGTCCATACAGATTAGTTTTCCCAATGCACTGGCCAGGTGGCTCAAGCCTTCTACCATCCAATATTCCATAGGTAGTCTATGAAAATGCACCCACAAGGGGATAACATCAATCAAGCCTCTATCTAAACCCATTCCCGGTTTCCATTGCTGCAAAATAGGAGCTGATCCCTAATATGCCATGGCCCCTGTTCCATATTCTCAGACATATTTGAATCATCCGAGAATTTGAACAACATCTAACCATCCTACCTAAGCATTATCTTTTCAAGTCCTTTCTTGCCCCCGCGAGCCTTAGCCCAAGCATTAACAGCAGGAAAAGCCAACCTTTTAGACCAGAAGAAACCAATTAGGGCATTCGACCAAGTCCTGGCTCCCGGTTGTAACAACTCAATCTGAGGAGAGAAAATGCCATCTTGTAGAACATTAGCTAGGGTAATATTTCAATTTCCCTTTGTTATGATGAACGTTAGGCTTACTATTCCAAACTCCCATAGTCAGCGATTTGTCATGGGTGTTTCCACCGATATCCCTTATCCCATTTGGTTTTTCCACCGATACACCCTTAAGCGGTTCACGTGATAGAGGCGGAAAGATCTCTATAGACGGAGAAGAACATCCCATCTCCGTAGTCTCCTTGTCAGACCGAAGGAGAACCTCCAGTAAGGCACTAGCCTCCACCACTCTTGTACCCTTAAAATTTACCTCAAGAGCACACCTTGGAAAAGAAAAAGCTACGTGGAAGGAAAGGAAGAGAGGGTAGAGAAGTAACTCAACAAAAACAATGGGAAGGGGGGGGTGTAATCGTAGAGAGATGTTAGAGAAAAATTGTCCTGAAAAGTTTCGAAAAAAAAGATGTATTATTCAATCAAAGAAAAAGAGAAGAAATTGATAAGATGACATGAACTCTCTTACACTAACTTTATAGATTCATGTCTGCAGACAAGTATTAAAAGATGAATTATGTCTTCACTTTTAAAAGTTTTCTGTATTGCGTACGTGTAGTTTAAGATTTATTTATATTAACATACGTGTTAATTGGTCTAGACATTATGAGAAGATGTATTATTCAATTAAAGAATTAATCATTAATACTTATTTATAACACCTGAGATCCATTATGTTCTCATTTCAATATAGAAAAAAACCAAATTTATCTGAATTTATGATGTGTTTTTGAATCTTTTGCAGGGCTGGCCCTGGGCAGGGGCGGGACGGGCACCCGCCCAGGACTCATCCTTACAAATGATAAAATAGAGCCTATTTTTATCTTAACAAAAAATAAAACGGATCAAAATAGGGTCTAATCTTAACTTCATAAAGAACAATAAAAACAGCCCATATTTTGCTTAGTTTTATTCTTTGTGAGGGCCTAAAAATAAACAAAAATAAGAACTTTTTTCACTTTATTTAAGACCTATAAAATATTAGAAACGACCCTAATCTTTTGATTCGACCAGACAGAAACTACATCCATTTATTGCACCTCACTGTTTTTACGGAGAAGTGCTTAATCAGCTAGTTGAGTACCTGGCAATATAATTCATTTGATTACTTGGCGTAGATTGAATGTGGGCCATGCTTTTCTTTGCATTGGATAATATGATTCTAGACAGGAGCAAACTTGGAGTTATATCTATTGGCTTACCAACTATGGTAGGGGAATTAATAAGAAAAAACTTGAGCAGTCTTCTGGTTTGACGCCAAAAATGAACTCAAAGGCGAGCCTTGTATAATTGGAAGTCGGTTCCATTTTAAGCCAATGAACGTCAAATTAGAGCCATTCCATGGTTATCCCCTTTTATTTTTACTATGTGATTTGGTAAAGGATTCCAGGAAGTAAGCTCAAAATCTGTAATTACAGAATATGGTCTTAAAGATTGACGGCATCGTGCTTATTTAATTATCTCTTGCAATATCCAATTTGATAACGATCTAATTGTTTGAATATTCAAAGTCGAAATTCCCCCACGTCAAGCACAAGACTGAAAAAGAGAAATGAAATAGTTTCACCGTATTAGACTTATGAATTAGTGGGATAAATGGATAGGTTAATTAATTACATTTTAAGTTTCTCCAATTCAGTAAATAAGTTGTATATTTTGCGCCCTTTTTTGATTCAAACATATCTAAGTTAATTTTAACTTTGCCAGGCATTCCTAGAGATCAAATGAGAAGTGAACTTAGAATTTAATACAACTTTTGGTTGTAGGTAGAATAGAAATGTCACTATTCAGCGATCTGACTATTCAGCGGTATCATTATATTAATGTGAAGTTGGACTCAGTCATTTACATAACGAGTCTTTTTTTATTATAACGTCTGCATAATGACTCCTTGAATACTTGAATGGAAGGAAGTACTAGATGACCTCCTAATTGGTAGACTCTAGACAAAATCGCCACGCAAAAGCAATGTCAAGAAGGTGAACAAACAAAAGATGATTAAGAATATTCAACTAAAAAGTTTGATTATTTGTGATATCTAATGCCAAAAGCTTTGCCGATTCAGAGACAGAAAGCGACCGATTGCTCCTCTAAGGCCTCTAGTTCCTCTCAAGACCGATTGCTCAAAACGCCAAATCATGATGCCACAACAGATGAGCGTGGCTGCTTGTCCTTTTATTACCACACACTCTTGGACATGACCCTCGCCAGCCAAACCGACATGAATAAGTCATTATTCAGATAGAAACAAAACAATGAATACAAGGACCAACCTAGACAACAACCACATAAACGAAGAAATAATTTCATGTTCAGTCTTCGTTGAAAATCTTTTTTTTTTCTCTGTCGTGGGTTGTTGTCTTGCTTTCTAGCAACGTAGCAGTGATTGATTGACGGCCATCGGCATCTTCTCACATGAAGATCTCATATGGGTGTCAGAGTTCCCACATGCGTTGCCTCCATGAACACACATCGAACAGGACACACAAAGATGAATTAGACTATCGGTATTCAGTACGAATTTTATTTCACTCGATTTCATTCATACAAATATATAAAATTTATATAAAATTCAGAAAAATATATAAATAAAAACATGTATAACAGAATTAGTGTACGGAAGATCTCTTACTGGAAAAGATTGCAAACTTTGTCATTTAATAAGTATAATAAATTAATAATCACTAATGGAGTGGCAGATTCATTTCTGGTCTATAACTCTACGTTTGCTTGCTGTCCTCGTGGGTGGAGACAGAAGACGGGGACAGAAAAATTCTGTCCCTGACGTGTTTGCTTGCTGTTCCCACTAATTTCTGTCCCGACTCCGGAGACGGAGATATAAAATTTTTGTTCCTTCCAAAACCAGAGGACAAGAAAACGGGGACGGAGACAGAAATAAAACACACACATAAATTTACAAGAAAACCCCTCCCTATAAATATTTTAATTATATTATTAGTTAATTATAATATTTTAATTAATTAATAATAATATTTTAATTAAATATAATGTAA
>JANZXP010000196.1:33084344-33101612 GCA_027576715.1 Erythroxylum flavicans
TCCCCTGCAACCAAACATATCTCTGTCCTCGAGACGGAGACAATTGTTTCTGTTCTGTCCATCACAACCAAACAGCTTACTGTCTCCAATTTCTGTTCTGTTCCGTCTCCAAATTTCCGTCTCGTTCCGTCTCTACATATTGAAGACAGTAACTAAACAGACTGTAATTGGACCGAACCTAGGTCCAGTGCAATGATTCGTATGTAAAATTGATTAATGCAATGGGGATTAGGGGTTGGCAGGATAATTTAACACGTAGCTATTTAACTTGCTCCATTATTATTATTATTGAAAACTGCACTATGTCCCACATAATCCACCGCAAGCGAGGAATCATTTCATAAGGAGACCCACATGGCCCAATCGTAGAATTCTCCTACTTGGCAATGGAATTAATATTTTACATTATTCTGTTTGAGTGTGAAAGAAATGCGCACAGTTTCAAATTAATAAAATAACGAGCCACTTAGTGATGAATTTTTCTCGTGTTAATCTTTTAAAAAATATGCATCATTTATTAGTCTTCTTTACTAACGATTTTGACATGTACAATCTTATTTGACAATTACAAATCACACTTAACATAAGAAAAACTTTGGTGTAAGCGTAATTATTGATCATAAACTTTGGTGGTATTTGTTGTAGTTGTAAATGTGTTAATTTTCTTAAATAACAATATGTTAAATAGAATTTTTTTTTCATTTTATTGTACTTGAGTTCCAATTTCTAAAATATAATTCTTAATTATTATTAAATGTTAGAGTTAGTTTATCGTTGTTATGCTAAAAATAAATAATACATATAATTGTGATTATATTTATACTAAATTATCTAATTTAAAATATTTAATAATTATCTAAACAATATATTTGTCATGTTTCATTTTTATTCATTAATACTAACTTGAAGCAATTTAAATTCCTTAAATATTCTAAAGATTAGAATTTTGATAATGGGGTTACTAAGTTGAAGTATTTTTAGAAATTAAATCAATATAATAGCATGAAAGTACTAAAAACCATACATCTTAAGTTCAAAGACTACTTTAGATTAGCTTAATATCATACACTAAAATAGCTATATAGAACATATCTTAAATGAAATGAAATAAAAGCTACAAGTTCCTAAGAATCCATTAGATAGACTGACAATTCATGATGTAACTATGAAGTATATCTTTTTTGCTATCTCCTTAACCTCTAATATTTAAATTCTTGTTTTACTTTCTTCCCGTAAGACAACTTTAAAAGATAGGACCATTTGTTTAGCATCAACCACTTGATAATGAGATTGTTAATCTCCATCTATTTATGATGACAGGCTTACAACTAAGATGAACTTAATGTATTATCATATGTATCCTTATTATGCTAATCAAGTTCACTGCCAAAGCACTCCTTTGAATGCTTTAATTATACAAAATTATCTATTTACATGCCAAACAAATGTAATAAATATCATAACTTAATTATGAAAAACAACTTATTTCCACTAATGACAACTCTATTGCATAATATTCTCTCAGTTAGCAAGAGAGGTAGTTTTATTGTAGGATTGTAGAATGGTTTCCCATATGTAACTCAAATAATTACGCTTAAAGAAAATATGATACAAGCTTTCACCCTCCTACTTAAATAAAACAAAGATGCAAGATAAGTTCATAAAATTGGATAGTTTGTCATGGGTATTTAGTTTACCCTTTATAATGAACCACAAAATGAATGATGCCTGAGGATGAGCCTACTTAAACCACAATAATATGTGTCAAGAAACTTTAGGACCTGGGATCCTTAGAAGGGATCAACAATAAGAGTAATTGAAAGTAGCCAAAGAAATTTTGTTCTAAACTAAGGTATCATCTTTGTCAGGAATAAGAACAATTCTAATATTTGATCAATATTAGAGGATTTAGGCATCAAGCCCAAATGAGAATATATGTTATTAATTATATCTTTTACAAAAGCATTGTAAGAATGATTTTATTTAGTGAATTTATCTTTATTGATAAGAGTAAAAGACCTGAATAATTTTAATTTTCAAATTAGAATGATGTTTTTTCCCAATTCTAAACTTACTTCTAACCACCAATCTCAACCTTTACCTTAGTTTGAGGATATTGATCATGATCCATGAGGAAATTGCCTCAGGATATATGCTTCATAAGTTGTCATTCCCTAAATAATAAGCATGTAACCATTGAATCCAAAGAGCATATTTATCATTTAAGATTCTTCATAGCCTTCTAATTAAGAGGACTTTATTAGTGACTTTCAATGGTATTATACCCAAACTTCCTTTATCTTTTGGCACATAAATATCATCCTATTTCACTTTGGACAAATTTTTTCTTGATAAATCACCTTACCATAGAAAACTCCTAAGAACTTTTCTATTACTTTAATAGTTTTTCTTACAAACATAAGGTGACAAAACCAACAAATATGGATGTTGTTTAAGACTTAGATGAAGAGTTATTCTCTCTTTGACAAGGTTAAGCTTTTGTTGTACTAGTTAGAAATTCTCCTTTAGATCTTATCAATCAGAGGTTGGAAATCTTTGTAAGTTGTTCTTTTTAAGGTAATTATATTCCCTAAATAAGTAAGAGGTGGTGATTTAGATTGCAAACATATAAGAGATGAAAACTAAAAAGCATATTGTTGTGCACTTTATATATGTTAATGTAAAGGCCTAAGAGCAATTTAAAAGTCTATAGAGTTGACAATTGTGCACTAAGTAAATCAGCTTTATCTCTAGAGAATAAGTTCAAATCATTAGCAAAGCATAAGTTGATAAGCTTCACTTCCCTACACCTTGAATGGTATTTGAAGTCTTTATTTTGAGAAATAACTAGCCTAATTAGCTTAATAAGAACCTCCATAGACAAGGTGAGTAAGTAAGGTGAAATTAAATCACTGTCTGATCCCCTTTGCTCCCTTAAATAACTTGGTTGCCTCATCATTGACAAGAACACTATAGGAAATAAAAGAAATGCAATGCTTTATCTATCCAATAAAAATAGTTAGAAAACTAAAAGCTTTAAGGGGGTTCAATATGAAGTCCCAATTTATAAAATCAAAAACTTTTTAAAAATCAATTTTATTTTCACAATTTCTATTAGCATGATTCTTGTTATAGTTTTCAAATAACTTTTGAACAACTAAAATGTTGTCATCTATATATCTTCCATTATTGAATGCACCTTGAAAGCCATCAATATAAGTTGGGAAGCTTCAAGTTGTTAACAATCAGTTTAAAGATTACTTATAAATAATATTATAACATTCAATGGTCTAAACTCTTTAAAAGGAGTTTGGAGCTTGATTATTAAGAATAAGATATATAAAAAGCTTATTTATTTCCTTTAGCATCCTCTCCTTTTTGAGGAATTTGAGCACAAAATTTATCACTACCATCTTTGTCTCTGGTTTGGTCTTTTAGAAAAGGAATGCATTGAATCTATGCAGACCTGGTGTATTGTAGATATTGAGGTAAAATAAAGCTTTCTCAACATCTTGCTCGTTAAAGGACTAGGGAGTATAGTAGCTTCATGTGGTTATATTTGCTACTTGATGATTGATTAAAGAATCCAAATAGAAGAATATCCCTTAACTGTAGTTTCTAAGGACTTGGAGAAGAATAAGTAAGGCTTATAAATAAGATCCTCCTGCGAAACAATAAGAGTGTCATCATCAATTTACGGTGAAGCAATCCTGTAATTGTTATTCTTTGATAATATTGATTTGTGAAAATTTTTGAGTTCTTATCCCTAGCTTTTAACCATAAGATTCTAGTTCTTTGTAGTAGTATATAATTATTGTGATTAAGAGCTTAATCATAATCTTGTAAAGCCATTTTCTCCTCAAATAAAAGTTGTGATTCATTAGGTGCTAAGTGGAGAAGTGCTTGTATTCTATTCAGGGTATTGAAGGTCATCTTAATATTCTATTAAACATTACTAACTTTAAGGGAGTTAAGGGATTTCAATTCCTCTTTCAGGCTCCTAAGCTTCCTTATGTATATGAAGGCTTTATTTCCATCCATAAAAACTAAGTCATTTCTTCATTACCTCACCCTCCAATTCTAACAGATAGTTGTTGAATCTAAACAGTGATCTCCTTGCAATATTAAGGAAAAGATTTTGGATGTTGTTAAGGTACGAATGAAAAAAAGTGGATTATTGAATCAATTCATGCTTTCTGAAAGAAGCTTAACCATAATTGATTCACCAAGTTTTGTTAAACGTTTCTTAGACATAATAACAAAATATTTATATCTTATTCAAATTTCATTAGAAATTAGGCTTATATTTTGAAAAAATTAATATTTTAATTTGTAATTTTAAGCAAATTGTTAAAAATAGTATGAATTTTAATTTTAAATACTTTAAGTCTTGAACTCTCATTTCATATCAAATATAACATGATATTAGTCCTTATTAGTGACTACTGTTAATTGAACTAACTTATCACATATATTATTCTTTACTTCCTATGACACATATACTTTTTTTTAATCTTGCTTACATGAATTAGAAAAAATCTTCTTGACTTCTTTGTATTATATTGTCACCTCCCACCTTTTAACATCTCAACTAGCATTTTTTTTATTTAGTTTCTTTCAATTTCATAAATAAAAGTGATAAGAAGAAATTCTTGTTCTCTATAACAAAAACTTGCATTTTTTAAACTTTCATTAATGCATTTCCTCCATTGATTTCCTAATTTTAATTCAGTTCCTGCTGGCTCTTCGTAGTGAGTTTTTTTTCCCTCTATATTTATACCTAACTCAATGACAAGGACAAATCTCCCTCAGTAGTTGTCTTTAGAGAATAATAGTGAACCTTCATGATGTTTCCTTTTCTTTATACTTGAATAATTTCAAGGAATCCTTTATTTGTAAACTTGAAGATTCAAGTTTAAACCTCATTTGAAAAGATTCTTTTTTTAGAGGAACATTCTGATGTAGTAGTAAGAGTATAAGAACAACAATAAGAGATTTAGAGTGTTTAGAGCTGAGAAGTACTTTAAATGAGTGATGGATAATGAAATTCAAATAAAGAACATGAACAATAATTTTACCTTTAATAAGTGTTAAAATCAACATTATGTAATAAGGAAGAGATCCACCGTCTGTTCAATAAGTTAGGATATCGGCTAAACAACTTTGAGTTCTACTACTGCAAATATTCTAATTAAATTATAATAATAAAAGAATTGGCCTTTTCCTATCTAATTCAATTTGAACTATTAGTCATTCACTCCCATAATCATACTCACACCATAGTTTGCATCTTTTATACGTTTAGATATAATTCTAGTTCAAAGTTAGATTACTAAAGTCTATTTTTTCATATTGCTTTTATATATTATCTCTGAATTGTTCTTAGTAATTGTTCTACTAAGATTAGAATTTAACATAATAAAAGAGACTAGCACATAATATTTTTCCTTATGAAGAAAGTAGTTAATCTCATAAAATAAAGTATAGATACACTTAAATAAACATGTGGGTACTTGTTAGTGAACAAGTTCATTAAACTGACCCCATAAGAGAATTCCATTTGAAACATTACTTTTATATCTATAGAAATTCTCATTATAATGATTGTGTAAATGATCATTTGACTTGAGATCTCCAAAGCATCTCATATAAGGATTACCATGTTTTGATACTAGTTATGATCTATTATAATCAAAGATACTAATATCAGTAGTCATTGAACATAACATGAACTATATAAAGGAAGTTGATTGATCAATATAGTATTCATCACCCTAAAGTGATTATAGAGAATGTACCATTATCCTCAATTAGTATTTATTCCAAAAATCCTTGGCTAAGGTGAAATTACACTTTGAAAATATTTTTTAAATGTCATTAATTGAATAAAATAATAGTGGAGAACTAATATAATTAGACTCCTATAAAGTAGACATTACTATGTTGATTCGAAAAATTATATGAAGAAAGGACAGAGTTACAAAAAAAAAGGTACACATCAAACGGTTAGTTAAAACCACTTTGATATTCCTAAATATTTAGTTGCCAGGATATGTTGTCAGATGTCAATTATGATTTATGGACATGAATTATTTAATTAGGGAATTAAAGATGAATAAAAGGAATTTAATTTATATAATTCTAAAAATTATTCAGGTTTATAATTTATATTCAGTTACAACATATTTAAGAACCTAATTGATCACATACAAAGAATAAGTTGAAGAGAGAAAAAGGTGTTTTGATTATGCTAGACTTAATTACAGTTAGAGAAACTTAGGATTAAATATGAGATATTTAATAATAAAAGCTAATATAAAATATTATATCTTATTTAGGCCCAATTAATGTTTAATTATAATTAGTTGTAATTTTAATTAAAGTATAATTGAAATTATAATTTCATTTAAATTAAATTACTAAAGGTCTAATTCCTATTATAAATAGGCTTAAGCTCCAAGGAAGCTAGCACTTTTTGCCTAACTCTCTCTACAATACTTATAGAGTTCTATTAACACATTCTATAGATACCATTATAGGCTGCACATTTATGCAATGACGATAATTAAGATAAGCCATAAATCGATTCGAGGGAGACAATATTAAAAAGATCAAGCTTCGCAATAAGGCAAATATTATGATTCATGCTTTATTATGTTTTATATGTTAATCATATTATGAAATTTAAGTGATCTTGACTTTTTAAACATTAAACAAAAAGGTTTTGTTATTATTCTGCTACACGTAAGATCAGATCATATCCTTCATTTGTTAATTGTGGTATCATGTTTTGATTCTATAATTTGATTAAAGATATTTGGTTATTATTGATATGAATTTTGGAATTGAAAATAAAACTCTAATACAAATATTAGATTTGAATCTAACTAACTTTCTTAGATCTGAATTGATAAGATTATACATTATAGTCACAAATTCTAATTATTTATAAACAAATTATATTTGTTTAAATAAAAATAATAATTTTTTAAAAGTTGAATAAAAGGTTTGGTTGATAATTTAACTGTTATATGAGACACCTAGACGAGACACCTATACACAATAGAAATGTCAAAACATTAATGGGATGCTTGGTTAGTTGGTATGGAAAAAAAAGGAAAGGGTAAGGAATGAAAAAAGGATGTTTGTTAATATACTATGATTGGATCGACAAAATTTCTGTATCAGCTTTTAGGGTAATACTACATATTCCTCTATTATGAGAGGAATGGAAGTCATTACACTACGCACTATTTTCCCCTAAATTCCCCCGTATTTCCCCTTCTTTTTTTACGACACTCTTTCTCCCCTTTAAGCAACATCTTGACTCCATACTGACTACATCCTTAACCTATCTCTGCTTCACACCGATAGTAACCTTAAGCCTTCTCTATTAGGAAATGAAATCTGGTTTTGTGAATTTGTTTGTGAATATTGCAAGAATTGAAGCAATTGGGCCAAAAGTCACCCGGGTAATAGGAGTTGTGTAGCACCCCAGTTCCACCAAGCACGTATCCGTATGTCCCGAGGACATTCAGACACCCTTTGAAAGCTGTTAGATTCTCATATCAATTGGAGAGGGGAGCGAAGTAGGCCTTATAAGGCTATGAAAACCTCTCCCTTATAGACATGTTTTCCTAAGGGTAGGAAGAGCAAAGAGAACTTGGCTGGGCTAAGACCCAAAGCGGATAATATCTGTGAGCAGGTGGTCTAAGGCTGTTACAAAATCGTATCAGAGCCAATACCCAGGCTGATGTGTCAGCAAGGACGCTGGGCCTCCAGGGGGGTGGATCCAGTCCTGTGTGCCAGCAAGGACGTTAGGCCTCCAAGGGAGGTGGATCCAGGCCTGTGGGTTAGCGAGGATGCTAGGCCTCCAAGGGAGTGGAATGTTAGATTCCCATATCGATTGGAGAGGGGAACGAAGTAGGCTTTATAAGACTATGGAAATCTCTCCCTTATAGACGTGTTTTCCTAAAGGTGGGAAGAGCAAAACCGTGAGGGCTTGGCTGGGCCAAGGCTTAAAACAAACAATATCTGTGATCGTGAGGGCTTGGCTGGGCTAAGGTTCAAAGCGGACAATATCTGTGAGTGGGATGGTCCAGGCTGTTACAAAAGCGTGAGTTAGAACAATCAAACAGAACTCATTGCAATTTTTTATTTTTTATTTTTGGAAAACAAATGGTCATTAATGACCCATTTTATTTATAACAATTTCAATCACAATTGTCATAAAAAATATACACATTGCATAATTTCAGTAATCGGGCCCTTTACAAATTCGAAATACTTCAGTCATAAAGTCATTACATAACAAAATTATTCACATATAATGGTGTAGTATTTGTGGAATACATTCTTTAAGACAAAAATAACAAAAAATATGCAGACGCCAACTGATCTCGACCTTTATCTCTTACTCAAAAGGAGTGGTTAGACTCCAGTTGATTTAACTGGGTATCGCCTCTAAGCTTGAAAAATATGTTGCAAATTGGGGTGAGTTTTGTGAACTCAGTGAGTGGACCATCCTCGATTACTTACTCAATTTACATAACACATCAATTCATGTAATCACGTAATTCACACCATTTCACAATCAACATGTTGAATCACATACACTTTATATTCGCTTAATTCATCTTTCTCATTCAGAAATCATGCAAACTATTTATTTCAATCATTTAAATCATACATATCAATTTTATAAATGTAATGCTCATGAGACTCACTTCCATGTGTTATTGTTATGACCGAGTGCCTATAACTGTCCCGTATCCATTGTGGATACCGGACTCATTAATAACTGTCCTGTATCCGTTGGGGATACATGGCTCATTTTTCATAGTAAGCCAGAGATTCTTACCACATTATGAGGTTTAAGCTCTTTTTCACTTTCTAAGCTTTAAGCTCTTTTTTGGTAGCTACTCCGGTCATAACTACCTTTATGTTATCATGCATTCATGTAACGGAATGCATCACATGTATTCAGTCAATCAATTGTGCTCAATCATATACTTTCACATTCACATTCACATTCCCATTCACATTTATCATCAGACCTTGATCCAACATTCAACATTTAAGTTGAGAATCACTTATTCAGTCAAGCTCACATTCAAGGAGCACTTCTAATGATTTTTACATGCATCAAATGCCTCGGACATTTATTGTCCAGAATCAACACATTGACATCACATTTTAATAAAAAAATTTTAAAATAGAACAAACAATAAAAGTGAGACCATCTAGGTCAACTCACAGTACGCTCTAGGTTAGCATTAGCTTCCAAGATTTGAAAATGTCTGGATGCTGACATTCTATCCTATATATCATCATCATGCAATACACGCACATACATTATTAATATGCACAATCACATAAACATTCAATTATACACATATGTATATGTGTAATGTATAACGGATGCTCAAATTGACTATTTCAAGTATATTTCTTTAATTCACATATTATGATCATTTATACTTCAAATTTCATATATGTCAAATTTAAACTTAAGTTTACTCCTCATTTGTACAAGATTATTCTAAGTTCATCATTCCATCACTTATCAAGGTCATTCTAACATTATAAGATCACAAGGCATCAAATTTATTAATAATCTTTACTTAATACTCATCATTCATCTTAATAGGATCACATTAGCCATCATAGGTTCACCTTCATTCCCATAACCTATCAAAAATCTAGATTTGAACACCTAATGTATAACGATTCATTCTTAAATCATATTCTAAACATATCACTCATTTAATCACTTATTCAATCATATATTTATGAATTTAAAAAATATTATTATAAATTAACTAGAGGAGAACAAGAAATGTATATACAAAAATTTATACCAAAATTACCTTATCCTATTAATAAAACAGTAAAAGAACAATTTTTAGACAAACAAAATAAAAATACAGTAGCCTATAATTTAGGTGGAGCAATTACAATTACGAAAGAAGTAATAGAACAAAAATGTTTAGAAGCAAAATTACATAAAACATTAAGACATAAAGATCGATTATGTTGTTCAAAATATACCGAAGTACCACAACAATATAGAAGGGCATTATGCAAATAACTGTCCAAAAAGAAATCAACAAAAATTTAAAGGAAAAATTAACATTTTAAACTCTGCAATAAAATATAACTTAGAACTATAGAATCAGATTATGAAACCGATTCAACAATTTCATCTATTTATCAATGTGAAAATGAATTTCAAAATTCATAATCCAACTCAACAACTAAATCCGAATACAACTTTTATTCAAGTACAGATTCAGAATAAAAAACTTAATGCCTATATCGATATAGGAGCAACTATTTGTATAACATCTAAATCCTTATTAAATAATTGGAAAAAGCTTAATAAACCTTTACAAATTCGCATAGCTAATGGAAGTATAAAATCTATATGGTATGTAAATTACTATAATAATATTCTTATTGAAAATTATATATTCATAATACCTTCTATTTATCAACAAGAATTAGGTTTACCATTAATTTTAGGAAATAATTTTCTGAAATTATATAATCCGTTTTGTCAGTATCTACATTATATAACATTAAAAGCAACAATAATTAGAACAATAAATCAAAAATCAATTATTCTCAAAATTCCTATTTATCATACCACTTATTGTAAGACCTTACAGTTAATAACCAAAAAACTTAATCATTTATAGTTTGATTTAATGAACAACATTACGTTACAAATTGAAATAGAAACTTTAATAGATAGCATATGTAGTGACAACCCATTAGATCCACACAAAAAAATAATAATCAATTAATTGAAATAAAATTAAAAGATTCTACACAAGAAATTAATATAAAAATAATATTCCTTATACACAACAAGATGTACAAGAATTTCTACGCGAATGTTCTGAATTATTATAAAAACAATTGATCTCCCTAAGCAATTGATCTCCCCAAGCACAAGTAAACATTCAGCCCCTGCATTTTATGTCAACAATCATTCAGAACAAAAATGAGGAAAAAGACGAATGGTAATTAATTATAAAGAATTAAACAAAGCTACCATTGGTGATGCTTGCAAATTACCGCGAAAAGATTTTATTATTAATAGAATAAAAGGACATCATTGGTTTATAAATTTAGATGCAAAATCAGGATATTGGCAATTAAGACTACATGAAAACACAAAACCTTTAACTGCTTTCACATGTCCACTGCAAAAACATTATCAATGGAATGTATTACCATTTGGATTAAAACAAGCACCAGGTATCTATAAAAGATTTATTGATAATAATTTAGAAGGATTAGATGAATTTACTTTAGCATATATTGATGTCATTATTATTTTTTTGAATAAAGATAAGAATGACCATTTAGAAAAAGTAAAAATTATTTTCTCCCGATGTAAATAGAAAGGATTAATTCTTAGTAAAAAGAAAATTAAGTTAGCACATCAAAATATAGAATATTTAGGAATAGAATTCTCTAATGGCTTTCTCAAATTACAGCTAAATATACTTGAAAAATTACAAGCTTTTCCTAATAAATTAAAATTTTTTACTAAAGTTCAAAAATTTTTAGGCTTATTAAATAATATTTCTGACTAAGGATTTTTAAAAGATCTAGCAAAAGAATGAAACTTTTACAATTAAAATGTAGTACTAAAAAACGATGGTCCTGGACTAATGATGATACAAATATTGTCAAAGCATTGAAAGCTCTTTGTATAAAACTATCTGAATTATACAATTATTCTCTAAAGGATACACTGCTTGTGCAAATTGACGCAAGTATGGATACATAGGCTGGCTACCTTTTGGCAAAACCACGCAACTTAAGGAAATAGCTTTTATGTAAATATATTAATGGGACATTAAATCCCACAAAAAGGAAATATTCTATTAATGAAAAAGAAAAATTGGCATGTTTAAAAACATTACGAAAATGGAAAGTAGACTTATTACCAGTCACCTTTCTTATTCAGACAGATTCCAAGTATCTATGTGGATTTACAAAATACAATATAAAAACCAATTATAATTAAGGCCAATTAATTCGGTGGCAATTAGAATTAGCTCAATATTAATTTCAAATTCAATATATTACATATTGCTAACAGTCTTGCAGATACACTCACTCGAGAATGGAAGCAGCTATCACCAGCTTGAAGGAATCACTAAATAAAAAAGAAGCAGAATTATTAGAGCTACAACAACAAGTTTGACTAGTCACAAAAGAAATTAATCAATTAAGATCTACTATCCAACTTTTAGAAAAACAAATATCTCAATCCCAAACAATCTTAACTATTCAACTTATAACTCCACAACAAATAACTCAAACAGTTACTCCTCCTATTATCCCATCCAGCTCTACAACACCTATTCTAGCTCAAAAGCAAGTAAACCACAAAGAATTTAACGGACCCATGGCAGGCCTTTATGATGAATGGCACAAAGCCTCTCTACACATCACAGGAAAATCATCTATTATCCACAAAACTTACAATACCAAAGCAGAAGCAGAAAAAGCCTTAGCTAATTTTCGAAATCCAATCCTAAAACCTCAATATAAGCAAGTTTTCGAAAAACCAACTGATGAATCCAAAATGGAACACCTTAGAAAACCTATCAACATAGATCGAATCAATGCTATACTAACCAAAGCATTTAAGGAAGAAATGAAAAGGATTACTCCTGATATTTTTTATGACTGTTTCTAAGCATTAAACGAATGGACTGAAGCCCAGAAGCAATTTCAATATTATCCATAATACCAAGGACGTTATGGACCAAAAGCAATCATCTTCCCTGAAGCCTAACCATTAACTACCTTCTTATTTTTTCGAAGTGGCTTAATCAACACTATTTACCTCACCAATTTACAAAGCCTGGCTGAATTCCTTGTTGGATTTATCCAAGTAGTAAAAAACTACAAGGATCAATTTGCCAAAGACCGCGAAGTATTTCTCAAAGTATTCAACACTTATCCCATTTTTACAAAAGCTGACAATTTCAAGGATTTGACAATTCAAATTCCAAGGATGGCTTATATCCAAATTGGAATAAGCAATGAAATATATCCACCTATTGATGAACCTCCAAAGCATGAAGTCACATGGGATTTAATTAATCATTTCAACCTTAACTGCATTGAAGGAGTCCATAATCAGTGTTTAAAACTCACTTCTGAATCATCAATCAAGCTCAATTACAGAGGACCCAATATACTTATGACTTCCACTTATCGAAGTCCAATAACCATAGAATCATTACAATTCATTAAACAAATTCGGAGTATCTGAAGAATTATCCTCTGATTGGAAGTATTCACTTTGTCAACAATTACGCAATTATCCAACATATACATATGCTCAATGTCCAACCACTTCAGCACCAACAGACGACGGATCAACAAACGAAGTCATTATTGAAGATTGAAGCAGATATCTTTTCAATTTTTGTCATTATGTAATTATTAAAGATATTGGCCGACAATGGCCAACCTACTCTTTCTACTTTTTCTTTTACCCTTACTTTTTCTTTTGGTTTTACTTTTGCCTGTCCTTTACTTTATTAGCTATCTAGTACTAGTCTTTTTGTCTTTTCTTTTTCTCATGCCTATATAATGTAACTTATGGCTTAGGTCGTTGGTATGAAATAAAACTTGTAAACTTCTTCCTAGCCCTCTCTTTTCCTGAAGCCTGTTTTGGCGTTCAAAAAGAAACGAGGCAATTAGGTATGATTTTTATGTTTATTATTTCGTCAATTAGTATTCAGTTATTACTTAGTATCTTGTATATTCAACCATTTTTATTCATGTTATATATTAGTTTTCAATGTTTAGAAAAATGTGATTTTATTGATTTTCTTAACGCATGCTGGACTCATAGTTTTAGATCTATTCTTCAAACTTATTTACTTGATAAAATATTCTCTTCTGATAATGATTATGCAAATTTATGTTAATCATGCCTCTTTATGCTACGTGTAGATCTATTAACCATCTTATTGATTATACAGAAAAGAAAAAGAACTTAAGTAGAGACTGTATTAAAACATTTATTGATTATTATAATTTTATGTTATCCATAAATGCTTCTGAAAATACACTCTAAAAATTTCAGCAAATGATTCAAAATAATACAACTCTTTATACCCTAGAAAAAGAAGAACTTAGACAACTTTATCTTCAATTCCAAGAACATTATAAAATTCATTTAAATATTCAGTCAAGACGAACAATCAATTTGTAACATGTAGTCATTTATTAGCCAAAATCCTTTATTTTCAAAGTCTAGTTATTACTTACAAAAATGAGAAAGATTATTATGAAAATCGATATAATTATTTACAATTTTTATTAATAATAATGGATTATTACTTATAAAGGAATGTTTAGATAACGCTATCGAATTATATAACCTTTATAAACAAGAAGAACAAAATACAAGAAATCAACTTTTATAACATCAACAATTTCATTAATTATAATCGATAATAATTCAGATAATATATTAGATATCGATTGTTTAGACTTGACTGAATCTACTGGTACATTTCATCTTAATACAATATTATCTAAAGAGAAACAAAAGTAAATAGCAAAAACTACTTTAAATCTAAAAGAAGGCCAAGATATTGTACATCATCCATTTAAAAATATTATTAATCATAAAAATATTATTTATTTTGGAAAATTGTATGTGAAACCCCAATAAGAATTGATTAATGTAATGGACATATTTGTATTAATCTAATAAATCAAGAACAAATTTATAAACAATTACAAAAAATCCCTAAAGAAAAATGAAATAAAATAAGATATATTCATCTCTCTACTATACAAATATTATTAAAATCTACTTTTCAAGAAGGCATAGATTCTCCAATACGAATGGCAATAATTGATGAACGTATGAATAATTTAAATGATCAAATTATCGAAATAATGAATGGAAACTTAGCATATGGAAAAATAATAGTTGAGAATCAATTAGTTAATCATTTATCATATAATCACTCATATTCACATTCAAGTAGCACTTTCAATGTTCTATTCATGCATCAAAATGCCTCGAACATTGAATGTCCAGAATTTAGTACATACACATCACATTAATTCAGTACACAATTTAACAAACAATCAAGGTGAGACCATCTTAGGTTGCTTACAATTACTCCTTTTAGCTTATTGCCTTGAAGTCCTAGTAATGTCTGGAAGCGGTCGTTCAATGTGTTCTTCTATAAAATGCAATCATATAAAAAATTGACACATTCAGATAAATAGTCAATCATAAGCACATTCATGAATGTATTGTGTATTATGCATGTTCCATGACAAATTTTCGGGTATGTTTCCTTAATACACTTTATAAGTAATTACAACACCTTCCAAACATTCTTTAATCTCTAATACTCAAACTACATTCATTTAAGAACTCATTTAATCCTACATACCTCATATGGTAATGTCCTTACTTGAATTAGGTTGAAAAATATCCAAATAAACACCTTTTGATATACTTACATAATCATGACTTTCCTTACTTTTTAGGAGAGTCACGATCATGCAGGTGCACGATCGCGACTTCCTTCATTCTCAGCAAGGGTTGCGATCACGCAGATACACGATCGTGCCCTGCTGTGTTTTTCTTTTTCTTCCTCTTTTCTTGCCATTTTTGACCTAGAAAGAGAAGGTTTTAGGCAACACTTTCTTCTAATAAAATAAAATGTTCCTATATGTGTTAAGTTTCTAATGAAATCAAATTCATACATTTTGGTTTAGTATCATGTAAGTTATAATCAAAATACCACATGTTGTTCTTATAACTCGACAGAATTCAATTCTTAACTTCAAGCCACATTTCAAGACTCATATAGACAGAATTCAAATTCTATTCCTTCATGCAAAATGTATCCATATGTCTCTAATTTACTTTAAATTAAAATTCATCCAATTTGGATATTCACAGATCAAGTTATGGCCAAAATACAGATATATGTTTAGTAAAACACTGCATCTAACATACCCCAGCACAATTCCTTGGCAAAGTTCTATTAATTATCTATCTTTTCTCTATCCTTTCATGTTGATGATTTAGTTATACCTAAATTTTAAGTTTAGTAACCTCTATACACAATTCATAAGTTCATGAATAATCACAACATAAAAACAAAACCTAATTCATACTTGTACATATCACATTTTTTGCACTCACTAATCTTCATTTATCTTCAATTATCATAATCCTTTATACTTTATGCACATTTTCTACTGATTTAACTCCTTCATCACTTTACTTATATCTCAGAAATTGCTTCTTCCTATATCACTCATGCATGCATCCATTCATCTTGCTAAACCATTCACACATGCATCCATTTTCAAACATGAAATCATCATCAAAAATCATTTACCCTACCATAAAACTCAAAGCATAACTTACTTGCTTTAGAAAAATTCCAGCAATTGAGTATGATCTTGTATGCTTCGGCAGTAGGATCAATCATGTATGTTATGTTATGTACAAGACCCGATATATCATTTGCTCTAAATTTTATGAGCAGATATCGATCAGATCCTAGTGAGGGTCACTAGGTGGCTATTAAGAATATCCTAAAGTACTTGAGAAGGACTAAGGATGTATTCTTGATATATGGAAATGGAGATCTTATAGTAAGCGGGCATACAGATGCCAGTTTTCAATCTAACTAGGATGACTCCAAATCTCATTCAGGTTATGTTTTCACACTGAATGGTGGAACAATTAGTTAGAAGAGTTCTAAACAAAAGATGACTACAAATTCGACGATCGAATTAGAGTACATTGCAGCTGCAGAAGCGACAAAAGAAGCTATTTAGATCAAAAAGTTCGCCATGGAACTTGGAGTGGTTCCTAGCATAGTAGACCTAATATTGTTGTATTGTGACAACAATGGGGCTATTGCTCAAGCCAAGGAATTGAGGTCTCATCAGAGATCCAAGCACGTACTCAGGAGATATCACCTGATCAGGGAGATAATTGATAAAGGTGTTGTGAAGATAGAGAGAGTGCCCACAGATCAAAACATCGCTTATCCTTTGACCAAGCCACTTCCTTAGACAAAATTTGATTCTTGTGTACTCGCCTATGGTATTAGATATAAAGGTGATTGGCTTTAGTGCAAGTGGGAGATTGTTATAGTAGTGTTCTAAAGGTAATCACCTTTAGCACTTTTGTACAAACTTTATTTTGATTAATAAAGCAAATAGGCATTTTTTCATTGA
>JANZXP010000196.1:33153598-33166136 GCA_027576715.1 Erythroxylum flavicans
TATATGTATGTATGTATAAGTAGCAATTAAAGTGTTGTTATTTTTTATTTTGTTGTTTTAACAACCCACTTACAAAGGCTTAGAACATTACCAAAGGCTTTAAACGGTGTAATTCCAAATTCTCTTTGTATTTCCTCTTTGTTGTTAACCTAATTTCCAGATCTTCTACACTAGTTAGGCCACAATCAATGTTACTTTATAGGTTTCTCTTAATTCCCTTTCTAACTCCTTTTTGCTTTTAACCTAATTTCTAGAACTTCTACACTAGTTAGGTCACGATCAATGTTACTTTGTGGATTTCTTCATGCTAGATTGGGTTTCCATGTTTCTTTACTTGGTTCTTATTTCATTTGTAAATCTTTGTATTCAGTTCAGTGTTTTTCTACTAGAACCTTTGGTATCGATTGTCTTGGAAGAATTTACCCTTTTACCACAGTGATGCTCGATGATCTTCAATTGGGCATCCCGGATTTGAATTGGATCATCAAATTTAATGGCTTGAAGCCAATCAAGATGGTCTCGAAGCTTGAACATGTCAGGGAAGAAGTCGCGCTTGACAATCTTCTCGATGGCGGCAAAGTAGACATCTTCATCAATAACCCGTTTCGTGGACAGAGAAGCATTTCTGGATATGTGAGGTGCCTCAGTTTGGGAGGGTGATTAAGGAGAGAAGTTTCAGGGTGAGTGACCTAGAGATGTGATGTCAAAAGGACTGGTAACTTTTCCTTCGTCATCGTTAAGTACTGATGATTTTTATGTCTTGGAAAAGGTCATTGCACTGTTAAATTAATGGTAATATTTCAAGCTCAATTTCACTCTTTTGATACTCTTCATAAGCTCAGATACGCTGAACACATTGTAGATGAGAATGTTTTGTTTATATATTATCTTAACATTTGCATGATCAAGTTGATTTGTTGTAAGAGGTATCATAATGTAGAAGTATATTTTACTATAAGTGGCTTGCCATGGAATGTGCTACATTATGGGAGTTGGTATTTGTATATATCATTAGCACATTTTATTTGCAGATATAATGGAAAGCATTGTACATCATGAATGGAAGTGTGATAAAATAAACAGTCTTGATTTCCTTAATTCATGTGGATGTACATTGTCCTAGCATTCCTCTTAACATTCCATTAGTTTTGCAAATCTGCTTATATTTTTTAGTTTATATTATGTGAAAGTGTGTGGACTCCTGTTCCTTATTCATGTGGATGTAGAGTGAATTCAACATAGCACAAAATTCCTAGCTTGTCATCTCTTATTCTTATTAGTTTGTAGGAAATTTATCTTCAGAACCCGTTGCTCCTTTGGTTTTTGTTTTGCGCATATAATATAAACTATTTATGTTCTATTTGTGAGCTATGAGTTAGGTTCACGTTCTGAATTATTCTTAGTTTCCTTTTTTGTCTCCATAGTGGCCCAAGGTTTAATTTTTTCTTACTTCAGCCTGCTCTTTAAGATATTAAGGTTTTTGGAATTGTGCTAATCAAAAGCATAAAGAAGATAGGTTATGAGAGATGATTATCTTTTACTATCTTCTTTGTTTGTAGAGGAAGGCGATGGTATGATCAGATTTAATTGAGGTTTGATAAGATTTTAGATGACATTAACAAAGTTAGGTAACTTGCTTTTTAAGTTGCTTAATTTCTGGTTCAAGCTTACATTAGACCAGATGACAATAACAAAGTAGGGGCTTTTTCTTTCGTGTTTGACAATAATTCTATTAGGATTCCTGAAATGTTGTTTAATTTCAAAATTTAGAACATATTTTGTATCTTTGTTTGTCCATTTTTCTTTTTCTTTATTCTTATTTCAATATATAACTAGTTGATGTGAATATTTTGTTGGTGTGCAGAATTTGATATCAATGTTGATTGTATCAATGTTGACTTTATTGGGTGTTTTCTCAATAGAACCTCATACATGATGATTGATTAAGGTTTGGCTGCCAGTGAATGTTATATTTGTTGGGATGCTCACTACAAGCATGTTTAGGTATGGCAATATTTTTCAATTTGTTAGCACTTTTAGCACAAACCTCACATAACAAACATTATTAAGTTAATACTGCAATTTTAGCTACTAATTAATAATTCTTCTATTTATCCTACATCACTTCTTGTATTATCAAAGTCTTTACTGTTTAATGTGTTGTGCTTTTGGATATAGTTTGGACTAAAAATTGATAGTGGGACTGTCACACTTCATTTTCTTTAATTTCTAGTGTAGAAGTTTCTTTTGTGACAATACCAGATGTTCTTCTTGGACTGTAGAATGTAGCTTATAAATTAGATTTTCTTTTCTCTTTAGATGTGTTCCACTACTCAATTGATTGATTCGACTGCTTCCAACTTCATTTCAAGAGAATCATTTCATTTTCTTAATCATTTCAAGAGAACGATTTCATTCCAACTTCTATCCTTCGTGTGAGATCTCGAATGATTTCAATTCCTTAATTCACTGTTGTTGTACATTATCTTGTTATCTTTTTTGTTAGATTAACTGCTTATGTTCATGCTTTCTGAATCTGTTCATAAAAGGAATTGAATTATTATGTTGTTAGTTTTTGGTATTATTTTTCTTGATTAAATTAAGGCCATAATAAAGTAGTTAGTATTTCATTTTTTAGATATATCAACATGTTTATGAGCATAGTAGTTTTACAATTCTAATCTACTTCTTGTTTCTTTTTTTATAGGATGGTGATGATTAGGAGTGGATAAAGAGGTACTTTGTGAAGAATTTTGGAGTGCCCATAAATATTGGTTTTGTTTAGTATTTAGATTAATTCATTTATATACTATATAGAATGACAGACAATATTGTAGATGAATATTTTAGCTAGTGATTTTTTGTTTTTTATTTTAAATATGTTAAATGATGAATGTTTCAAGTCCTTGTGGACTATATATTATATATAAATGCAGTTTTTTGATAATTTACTGTTGATAATCCTTACATTAATATATGTATATTGCTTTCAATATATATATGAATGTTGCCTACATAATTATAAGAGATTGCTTTTACGTTAAATATTATTGGTATTGCTTTTACATTAAATATAATTGGTAATGAAAGACTAAATTGTTGCCTAAAAGAATTCACTTTGTCGCTTTATCTATGTAACATTGTTGCCTAAAAAGACTTAAAATGTTGCAATATCTATTTAAAATTGTTCCTATAGTTTGAAACTAATGTGTTGCCTTAGTTAAAACTTAAAGAAATATTTTTTATTTTGTTGATTAATTAAAAATTATGTTGCATTATACTTATTGCAGTACCACTTCTTGTAACGATACGAATTCTGTTGCCTTAATAAAAAAGCAATAATAATTGTACTTATAGCTACGCTTTTGTTTGTTGCCTAAAGCACTTTGTATCGTAATGTTTGTGACTTTAAAAAACAACTCCCTTATAGTTTTGATTTTACAACACTTGTCCCCCTACCATCAACTTTCATTACAAACCTTAATAATATGTAGTGTCATGTGTAGTGTTACATAATGAAAACGTAGAGTTTTTAATGGAAGTTGATAGTAGGGGGTAAGTGTTATAAAACCAAAACTATAAGAGTTTATTGATAATTTTTAAAAGTCAAGGGATACATTAATAATATGTCAAATCGTAGGGAGTCCACTGAATTTAATCCTAATTTTTATGATTTAGAAGTTAAGAGATTAAAAATTGAGGAATGATTGTATTATTGTTACTTACCTTTTTTCCTTCCTTCCATTTTGTTTGTGTATAATGGATGGCAGATATCAAATCATTCTTACACATATTTAGACCTTAGGTCCTAAGTATAGGAAACTTATTGATAAAGGAGAGAATCATATTTCGAGAGATGAAGTAGACAAAGTGTGACAGTGAAGTCATACGACATAGGCTTCTTAACTACATTGTCGAGCTGTCAGAAGATCCAAGCATGGCCCTTTAACTTTAGGAGATAGGCTTATGCCTAATGACTTCATTGATTAAACTTTACAAGTTTGAAGAATACATATGTGAGCAATCAATTATTTTTAAGGACAAATGAAGGTTTTTTGGTATGAGATGCGTTGTATTAAAAGTCAACCTTTTCGGTTTATGACAATATGTCACCAATCATAACATTTAACTTTGTTTTAATATTTCAACAGAGAGGAATAAAATATTTTAATTATAAAAATGATTAAATGCATTGAGGAATGGAAAGGGCTATCAATCTTAATATACCATATATGATGCATTTGAATTGTCGAGTATATGTATATATACTCTTCTTATATTTTGCCATATAAAATTTACTCTTTGTGAAAAATCAAGCCAAAATCTCCCTTTACCTTACAATTTCCTAGTCCAGATTTCCATTTCTATCCATTACTTTCATCAATACATGCTTTTCTTAAGTTTCCACATTTTTTTAATCAACACATCTCATTCTAACAGCATAAGTTGTAGTAGTAATGTCTCTATGCAAGAATTTGGGGACTTGAGGATTTTTAGTAGTGAGTCATGAGTAATGATGAAGGTAATTATGTCTTTTTTTCACATTAGAATGATGTGGAAGATTAATGTTAAATGTTTTGTAGGTAAATTCAAGTTAGGAGATTTTGAAGGAATGAGGGTAAACTTCATCATTTCCTCATGCATTAATTTTAGGTACTCTCTCCCTTTTGAGGGAGCTTGCTTGCTAAGCCTTAAAAGATCACTAAGTCAGTTTTAAGTGTAAACGAGGCTCTCTTGAATGCCTTTTGCCTTTAGATGCTAGAGGAAACAAGTTCAAAAATATACCCACTTCACACACTATTGGTGTCTTATCTTATACTTCAAAGTAACTTGTCACTTAAGGGACATTAAGTTATCAATAGGTCTATTTAAGTTTATGCACCAAATTCTTCCCTTAGGAAAACTTCTAGGATAGGAAAATTTAAATGTCATGCTTGAAATAAAAACAACAATAACTAGTGAGATTCCAGTTAAAATACATAATTTGGGGAGGTCTAATAATATGTAGCCTTACCCCTACATGGTAGAGAGGTTTTTTTGACAAATGTCATGCTTGAAACTACCAAAAGTAACCCAATAAACTGCCAAAAGTAATGCATTAGTGGAGGAACCATTGTTTGTTCCTATCTTTAGAGGACAAAAGTGAGTCAGGCTTTAATTAAGTATAGGAGGACGTGAATCTAGGCTTCAATGAAAGATAAATGTCAAATGTTATTTTAGCCTCTCACATGCATGTTTTAGTATAATTTAAGAATCTCTTTCCCCAAAAAGAGTTGCTATTAGAGGAAGATCTTTTATTAGAGGCTAAAATTACTGATTAGTAGTCCCATGTTATTTTACTATATGGATACTAACGTGAGAAAGATGGAAATTATCAATTCTTTACACTTTTTTTATAAAGATAAACCTATGATAACTAATGCCCACTACTCACAATAAAGATGATGCTTATAAGGTGGTGCATCATAAATCGAACATAATGCTTCTGTTGACTTTGTCATCTGATTCGATCTTGACATGATTAGTAGAGCTTTTGTTTATCCCTTTAGCCTTATTAGAATTTTAGTAAAGAACTTCTAGTTTTGTTTGTATGGTGATTATTTTAAGAAATATTATATGTTTAAGAAATATTTTGCTACTTGATCTAGAAGAGCTCTTCCAAACTGGATTCTATTTACTTTTTCTTTACTTATCTTTGTTCTTTTGGTCCTTGCAACTGCCTCTTAAATAATACTCCAATTCTACTACCTCATTTACTTCTTACCCATCATTCCTATTTCCATACTACTCCAAAATTCATTAACCTTGCTTCCTTTTTCATTTTAAGAAAATTTAAAGCTACTTATTTCTTAGTATGTTATTAACCAACTTAGTTAGCCTTATACCTATCAGAAATTAGCTTTTTTTGATGAATAATTTTTTTATTTCTGAGTTCCCACTGATTTCAGTAAAGAAACAAGTTTAAATGAATTCTTCAACTGATCCTCAGGCTCAGACATCTTTATGCCTAGATGAATCTTTTACATATGACTATCTCAAACCCTGGATAAGTAATTCATACTAGTAGTACTAAAGGAATATGGGTGAAAGTTGCTGGAGATCATAACCTAAAAGCTAAACTTATTTTTTTCCCACCCTAAAAAATGTGATGAACAATATATTATCTCACCTCCCATTGAGGTTTTAAAAGTTAGTGCCTAAAAATGGACTTCAACACTAATTAGATACTTTCTTGATAAGAGAGTAGCATATCCTATCATTAAGTAATGGGCACAAACACATTGGAAGTAGCATAGTTTGGTGGATAGGTTGGTTAACAATGATGACACCATCTTCTTCAAATTTTCATCAAAGAAGCTTCCATAAAAGTACTTAAATAGGGACCCTAGCACATGCAAAATAAGCCAATATTATTTCAAATTTGGAGACCTAGGCTGAGAGTTAAAGAAATTAAGATGGAAAACATACCAATCTGGTTGTGTATACATGGAGTACCATTATAATACTGGACCATAAATGGATTAAACTACTTTGCTAGCTTTATTAGCAATCTAATATGCATAGGCTAAGCTATTGTCAAGATCTCTATAATTAATTTCACTGGACTATGAGTTCTAGTGAGGTCTATGAGCTATTAACCTGAAATCTTGAGATGGTTGAGGATATATCAAAGTTACTCATACCTTGAAACCCAACCAACTAAATACTAGAAGAGAAAGAAGACTTACAGTTAGATATTTTAACGTTGGATTTGTATAGGAACTCATTGAAATCAAAGAGAAGAAGTAGAAATGCAATATCAAAACCCCTGAAATAAACAACATTGGCTTTGATGGTCCATATCATTCCAATGTTGAGACTAATCGTGCAATTAAGGCTAATTCTAGTTATGATGGAGAGCATATAATGATTGAAGTATGTGTGAAGAATGAAAACATATATAAAAATCCTATATGTATGAAAAAGACTAGAGTAGTGAATGAGATCATAAACAAAGAGGGTTAGGTAGCTGAATCTATTGATAATGAGAAGCAACCAGTATCCAGAAGAAGATCTAACAAGAGAAAAAAACTATTATTTTAGATGCAAATACATGAAAATTATTACTTGGAAGTTGGAACATAAGAGGAGCCAATGCTCCCTCCAAGAAGCTTTTGTTCAAAAATCTCATCTTGGAGAATAAACTAGACATATTTTGCATTTTGTAATCAAAAATAAAAATTGAAAAATGTGATCTTTTACATATGTTGTCTTCCAATTGGAAACTAATCACAAACCACCCTTATCACCCTAATGGGAGGATCCTGGTATACATTAGTTATCAATATGTGAATGTCACAATCTTGGGTATGTTTGATTAGCTATATATGTTCATACATTTTGCAAAACTATAACAAAGGTGTAATCCCTTTTATATATGCATATAAAAATTTGGAGTGGCTGTAACAATTCCTTAGCTCATCCTCAACATTCATTACAAACAACCTTTAGAACCATTTAATGTGCATTACTTAAACACATTCTGTAAGTATTAGGATACCTTTCAAATTTACTAATTTCTTAACCTCTTTAACCGGTTTTCTGAAATCATCTAGAAAGCCATCACCATTGAAGTTCAGGGCATTAAGCAGTTTATTTAAGCAACTAAAATGAAACTCATTATAACTAGCCTAAAGAATTCATATAAGGAGAACATTTTAAAACACTCATCATTTGCTAACAACTACAAAAGAGGCTTTAAGATCTATCCAAGATGATCTGTACCTACTTCTAGAAAACTCCAATGAAAACAATGCGATGCATAACCTTTTAAGAGCTTTATCGTTTGTCTATTCTATGATGAAGCAAAGATTTAAGAGTGCAATGCTTGAAGAAAGGGATAGAAATGCCATTTTCTTTCACAGAACATTGTTAACAAGGAAGAGCACTAACATAATTTTCAATATGATTAAAGACAATCAAAACATTTTTGAACAATAGACATTACTTGAGGAGGCTCATAATTATTTCACTTCAATCATGAAAGCACTAGTAAATGCTCACTCCAAAGTTGAACTACTCAAGGAAATCATGTTGGAAACTATAGCTTTTGAGGATGTTGATACATTATCCAAGTTTATCACTAGTGAGGAGATTGATCAGGTTGTAAAGTCAATCAACATACATAAAACCCGGATCTAAATGGCTTTAATATGTTGTTTTTCAACAAAATTTGGCCTTTAACTAAAACTATGGTTCATGAAGCTATCTTAAAGTTCTTCAATCATATAAAATTGATTAAGGAAATAAATATGAAAATTTGAACCCTGATTCCAAAAGGAGGAGAGCTGAAATATTAAGTAATTATAGTCCAATTACTTGCTCCAACTCAATTTACAAAATCATCTCTAAGATTATTGCTAATATATTAAAGAGGGTCTTAATAAAGTATGTGGATGAAACATAAGGAGCATACATCCCTAGTAGATTAATAAGTGACAACATTCTATTAAAGCAAGAATTTATGAGAGGTTGCCACAGAAGAAAAGGAGGTAGAAATTCTAGTTTAAAGATTGAATTTAAGACAGCCTATGACAATATTGATTGGAAATTTCTAATAAACACTATGATGGCAATGACTTTTCTTGAAATCTTTATTGATTGGATATCTCAATGCATTGCAACTCCATCTTTCAACGTGTTTACAAATGAAGAACCTTTAACAAGTTTCAAAAGTAGCAAAAGTATAAGGCGAGGAGATTTTTCCTCCTTATTTTTTCTCTTTTATTATGGAGGTGTTTTGTAATACACTTACGAAGGTAATGGAGAGAACAAATTAGTTCAGATATCATTCCAAATGTCAGAGGCTAGGCATAACATGTTTGGTACCTATTGTTATTATCCAAAGTTGCTAAAGCATTTGTTCAACCTTCATAACTGTAATTAGAATGTTTTTTATAATATTTGGTCTTAAGGTAAATTTAGGAAAAAGTTACTTTTACACTTTTAAGAAGGTAATAAATCAAAAGGCAATGATACTAGCTGTTGCAGGCTTTAACAAAAATGAATTACCAATTACATATATAAGGATTCCTATTTCTGCTTCTATATCTACTTATGGAGATTACAATTTTCTCATTGATAAGATACATACAAGGATCTTAGGTTAGAGTATGAAGGCTTTGTCCTTAATTGGGAGAGCTCAACTCATTTCCTCTGTACTCAATGCAATTGGACTATATTAGGGAGCTTATATATATCTTCCTAAGGTTGTTATCAAAACAATCGGTACTAATATTAAAAAGTTTATGTCGTCTGCAAATAGAATAAGAAAGCACTCAACTCCCATTAGATGATCTAAGGTATGTTCCTTGAAGAAGCATGGTGGTCTGAATGTAATTATACTGAAAGTCTATAATATGGTCATCCTTACTAAATGTTATGGATGATCATTGAAGATAAGCAATCCTTATAGGTTAAGTGGATAAATGCTTATTACATCAAAGGGAGGAGTTAATGGAAGATTAACATACCTGAAAATGCTTCAAATAAAACAACAACAATCTTCAGATTGATAAGCAAAGTCAGGCCATATGTAACCAGATTATTGGAAAATGATTTCAATGCACTCTTTTGTTAGGGGTAAGGCCACATACCAATGGACCTCTCCAGATCCCGCATATTAACAGACTTTCACTAGTTTGTTGTTGTTATTGATGTTAATACACTCTTTTGGTATGACATAAGGTTGGCTACTAATACTTATGAAGATATTTGATAAGTGTAAATTGCATCATGTTTTAGGGCATAGTTTGATATGTATTTAGCTATTAATTCAATCATTTAGTATGTGTTTAGGTTAGAATTGTGTTAGTTTGTTAATTACTTATGTCTTAAGTGTTTTAGGGATTAGTACAAGCTTTTGAGCTTAAATATTATGTTTATGAGGTACTTTGATGTGTTTGCTAGTGTTTTAGGGTCAATATCGAAGAACGGAGGAGTTTCAGAAGACATTTAGGCCGAAACAATGGCCTATAATCGTGGCCTAATAGTGCATGATCTTGACAAAAAGGCCTGATGTAGGCCATAATCATAGCCTACAGGGCCATGGTCATAGCCTGCATCGGGCAGATGCATAACCACTTCCAAACTTTGCATTTCAAGGAATTTTTTGGACCTTTCGAACCCCAAAAAAACCCTAGTTCAACCCTAAACACAAACGAAGATAAATAGAACAACAAGAATAGAAAGAGAGAGCTTTTGCATCAGCCAAATTCTAAAAACCCTAGAGAACTTTATCGAGAGATTGAGGAAGGAATCGAAGGAAGAGAGACACGGAGAAGAAGCCTACGTGAAGTACTTGCCAGAACAAAAGGTTTTGTGCTATTACTGCCTCCATCAATCCGTTCCACTTGTATTTTCTAATTTTTTTTCAATTTTATTGATGTATAGAATTGGGATAATAGTTGAGAATAGGTTTTGTTGAATGTTGATTTATGTCTATACTCACCTTTGGGATTTTTTATCTTTGAGATTAATGAAATTTAATTTATTACGTTTTATTGAGTTATTGTGATTCAATTTCTGTTCTTAATAATTCGGTAACAAACTGAGAGGGTGAACCGAGTGAATATCATTAAATTGTGTTAAAGAGAGTTAGGTAGTTTAATAGATTGAGAATTGAATTAAACCAGTAAAATTGTGTAACGAGAGATTGTGCATAAGTTGTCGGTAGGTTATTGGACAATTTCAGATCTAATTTAGGTTTTGGGTAAATTGTGAATTGAGAGGTTGCAATTCCATAATCTAAATTAGGGTTTGTAAATTAGGTTAAAGATTATAACTCGAGAGAGAGTAATCCACCCTAAGACCATCTAGACTCGATAATTCAGTAATTTCATAATCAATTAGGTTTTCATTAAAGTCGGATTAAAACCCACTTTCTCTCAATTTTTAGTTCTTAGGTTGATTCTTGATTTGGTTATGCAATTGCTATCTTGTTTATAATTTCAATTAAATTCTTGAATTTGATTGCTTGATTGAATAACTTCATGCCTAGTTGTTTATTTTAATTTATCACGAATTTGAGTCAAGCCTTAGATTTTAGGATTAAATTACTCCTCCTCGTGGAATCAATACCTTAGGTACTATGCGAATGACCTGTGTGCTTGCGGTATTATCAAGGTTAAAAATATTAATACTTACCATATAGAAACCTGCGATCAAGTTTTTGGCGTCGTTACTGGGGAGGCAATTAGTTTAGTTCTTTAATCTAAGGCTTTTTCACTATCTTTTGTGTTTTAAAAAAAATTTGGGGCATAAAGTAGAGACACAACAAGACATCTTAGAATGAGAAATGAAATGCCAAGAAGAAATGAAAAGAACAAAGATGGAAGATAGATATTATAGGGAGCAAGGAACTTTTGCGAATTACAATGAGGTACAGTATGGTTGGGGAAGAAACGATCCTTATTAGAACATGTACACTCCAAGGTGGCAGAACCATCCCGATTTCTATTGATGTAACAATGTAGGGACTCATTTAGGACATCAAGGCCTATCAAAATTTCAGTAAGATGAGTCCAGTTCATGGGATTCCAAATTGGACAAAATAATTGATAAGCTAACAGACATGGAAGAGAACCATAAGAGACTGGAAGAGCAATTTGATCAAGTAATGGAAAATCATGCCACTTCTATTCACAACCTGGAGATTTAAGTAAGACAACTTTCCCGTGAATTTTGTAAGAGAAGTGTGGAAGACTCTCTGAGAGATATGAAATTACATCAATGAGAGCATTATGAGCCAATCACACTTAAGAATGGGGAAGAGCTAAAAGAACCAGTAGAACACCAAGTTGAACCCCACCTTATTGAAGACCAAGAGACAAAGAAAGAGGATGAAGAAAAGAATGCCAACTCTCCTTTTTATTCACCAGTTCTTGATGTACCATGTGTGGACATTATAAAATCTTTAGTAGATGTCCACGAAAAGCACCTTATCCTTCAGATTAATAATGACCAAGTGACATTCAGCATGAATGATGTATTAAATAATTCGAAGAAGAGTAGCTCATTCAGGATAATTGATGTGTTCGAATCTTCTGAAGAACAAAAGGACAAAGAACATATGACAACAGACATCGAGTTTGAGAAGCTATGAAAGTTTCTGTTCATGAAGTGGAAGAAGCAGAGGAGACGATGGTGATTACCGAAGAAAGAGAGAAACTCACCTTCTTACAGGACACAAAGGAAGATTTAGGGAGTTTTGTTATTCCCTATTTCATTGACAGCTTGTTAGAAATTTAGGACATTATTGAGCTTAATTAGTTTTCTCAACTTTATTAATATTATCCTTCTGATCATTTTGTAATTTGTAGCTTACTCACAGGCTACAAAACTGATATTAAATGAGAAGGGTGGAAGCAAGCCGCTCATAATTGATCCTGACTGAGTTTTAAAGGATTAAGGTCAAGCTAAAAACCATAAATTAGCACGTTTAGTAGTTAGGTTTAAATTATTGCGTAGTTAGATTTGTTTTAAATTTCAAAATAAGTTC
>JANZXP010000196.1:33166236-33193551 GCA_027576715.1 Erythroxylum flavicans
GGTTAGAATTGTGTTAGTTTGTTAATTATTTGTGTTTTAAGGGTTAGTACAAGCTTTTGAGCTTAAATATTATGTTTATGAGGTACTTTGATGTGTTTGCTAGTGTTTCAGAGTCAACATCCAAGAATGAAGGAGTTTCAGAAGACATTCAGACCGAAACAATAGCCTACAATCATGACAGAAAGGCCTGACATAGGCCACGATCGTGGCTTGCAGGGCCACGGTCATGGCCTGTGTCAGGCAGATGCGTAACCACTTTTAAACTTCATGTTTTGAGGGACTTTTTGGACCTTTCAGACTACCAAAAAATCTTAGTTGAACCCCAAACACAAATGAACATAAATAGAAGAACAAGAACAGAAAGAGAGAGCTTTTGCATCAGCCAAATTTTGAAAACTCTAGAGAGCTTTATCGAGAGATTAAGGAAGGAGTCGAAGGAAGAGAGACAAGGAGAAAAAACGTATGCGAAGTATTTCCCAAAACAAGAGGTTTCTCGCTATTGCTGCCTCCATCAATTTGTTCCACTTGTATTTTCTGATTTATTTTCAATTTTATTGATGTATAGAACTGGGATAATCGTTGAGAATAGGTTTGTTGAACGTTGATTTATGTCTATATTCACCTTCGGGATTTTTTATCTTTGAGATTAATGAAAGTTGATTTATTACATTTTTTTGAGTTATTGTGATTCAATTTTTGTTCTTAATAATTTGGTAACAAACTAAGAGGATGAACTGAGTGAATATCATTAAATTGCGCTAATGAGAGTTAGGTAGTTTAATAGATTGAGAATTGTATTAAACTGGAAAAATTGTGTAATGAGAGATCGTGCACAGGTTTTCGGTAGGTTATTGGACAATTTCATATTTAATTTATAATTTGGGTAAAGTGTGAATCGAGAGGTTGTAATTTCATAATCTAAATTAGGGTTAAAGATTATAACTCGAGAGAGAGTAATCCACCCTAGGACCTTCTAGACTTGGTAATTCAGTAATTTCATAATCAATTAGGTTTTCATTAAGGTCAGATTAAAACCCCCTTTCTCTCAATTTGTAGTTCCTAGGTTGATTCTTGATTTGGTTGTGCAATTGCTATCTTATTTATAATTTCAATTAAATTCTTGTATTTGATTGCTTGATTGCATAATTTTATGCCTAGTTGTTTATTTTTTTTATTGCAAATTCGAGTCAAGCCTTAGATTTTAGGATTAAATTACTCCTCCTCGTGGGATCAACACCTTAGGTACTACACGAATGACCTGTGCACTTGCGGTATTATCAAGGTTAAAAATATTTAAACTTATCATATAGAAACATATGATCAATATTAGTGAGCTTAATTCAATAAAAAAAATTATTAATGAAGATCAATATGTGACTTGTGCTTTTACACAAAAAAAAAGATGTTTGCATAATCAGATTAATAACATTGAACTCAAGGAAAACAAGACAGATCTCAACTAGTGGACTTGGTCTTAGCATGGTAAATTCACCAATGTGTCTTATAGAAAACCTTTTTAAGAGCAAGGAAACATAATACCATAGCATAAACTAATCTAGTGCAAGTATATATTACTTAGATCTTTAATCACGGTATGGAGAGCTATTGAAAACAAATTGCCTACAATTGACAAATTGAACAAGTATATGGCAATACCAAACAGATGTGTATTATGTAAACAGGAGCGAGAAAGTGTAAGTCATTTATTCTTCAAATGTTAGTTCACTCAATCTTTGTGGAAGGACATTACTAGAAGATGTTTATTAGAAGATCTATTAGAGGAATAGGAGGAGATTTTAACTTAGTATTTAGCTTTAAACATACATGATAAAACAAAACAATGGTGCTTCTTTACTTCTTTATCATATTTGGTACAAGTTTTGTGGACGAAAGAAATATAAGAATTTTCAAGGGCAATGAGAAGCAGCATTCAAATTTGTTAAGAAAAACTCTTAATATAATCAAGTTACATATTATTGCATTTGAAGATAAAATGCAGATTGATTATAGTCTTATGTCAGTATGGAATTATAGGCTACCTTGTGAATTTGAAGTTTGTTTCATAATGTAATATTTTCCTAGTTTTTTTGTTATCCATTCATAATGATGGGTTGGTTTATACTTGTAAAACTTGTTATTGCCTTTCCTAGCTTATTTTAATTCACAATTAAAATAAAACAATATGAGGTTAACTAATGTATGTATGTTGTTTGCAGGTAGCATTTTAGTAAACTCTTAGAGGACTATAACTCCTCTGCTAGGGATACTTAAGGGTTTAAATGTTTATGAAATATGTTAAATGTCACCCTAAACCTATAAAACTAGAATTAATTCTTGTTTTAGTTAGGAGTGTTTAATTAGGTAGGTGTTTTTTTGTCAATTTCTTAAGGACAAGCAAGTCAAGTGAGATAGAATTTGATAAGCCCATATTTTTGCATATTTATTTGGTTAAACTAGTTGAAATTTAACATCTTTATAGTATGTTTTACATCAATTATTTGATTTTTTTCCATGTTTAGTTCATTATTTTGTTGGCGATTAATCCCATATTTGAGAGTAACTTTCTCTATAGTCATCCAATTAAGAAGGTATTAAATTCATTTTCAAGCTAACCTGATGGAAAACAACTTTATAGAAGGCATCGTAGATCAATTTAAACTCAAAGATGTTAAAAACTTGAGTAGATAAGTATGCAACACAACATCAACAATATTAGCCATGTTGGTTATCCAAAATATAGTCCCTCTAGACATAAAATTGGAACATGCATTGTAATCATCATATTTACACTCATAAAGTTTTAAAATAAAATTGATACCGGTCTAAAATTATAATAGTCATTGACCTCGTGATATAGAATCCAAAGATACTCAGAATTATAAGTCAATCACCTTAGAACTCTTTTATGTAACCTTAGCTTGTAAATACTCATATTAGTATTCTTTGGAGGAAACTTTGAAGGCTAGCGATAACTTCTTTTGTCATTTTTCTATTATTTTTAGGGTATTTTGTATGAAGGATGAATTTAGAGCAAGAGTGGAGGAGAATCATAACAACTCTTCCAAATCTTTCTTCCTCCTTTCTTTTATATTAAGATTATTTTGTTTTAGTTTTATTTTCTAAATGTTTATTAGTTAAAAACTTAGTTAGGATTAGGGATGCAACTTGTGATAGATCTTTTAATTATTAACATATAAATGGTTATTGTTTGGTTGAATTTATTCTCTTTACTCTTAATTGTTGAGTTTGTGAATGGTTATCATAGTTTTAAACTTAGGAATTATGAAAAAGCAATGGAGAGTGAAGTATAATCTATATTCTAGGAGTATGAAAACCTTAGCTTAAGAGATAGGGATATCCTAGACTATTTTGATAACTAAAGAGAATAATTCTAATTAATGAGTTTAATTAGGTTAAATTGCACATTAGGGGGTGGTAATTACCTACTTGAATACACCTATATGTCTCTAGAGAGTGCGTAGATATATTACGTTAGTTTTTATTTCAAACATAATAATCAATCTTGTATGATAATCAAAATTCCCATAAGTGAACTCCAAAACCATAACATTTGTTATCTGAATCCTTTTAGTTATTTAATTACCTTATGTTAGTCAGTTTCATAATTTAGTTATCTTTTATTAAATATTATTTTATGTATTATTTTGTCAGTATAATAAACATAATAGTATAGTCCTTGTAAGATCGATACATTAGATTACTTTAAAATTTATTACTTATTACAATCAATTCTATATTTACAGATAGATTTTGTCCAAGGGTTTATACCTCTTTATTTAAAACCTCCCATCACAAAAACAATTTAGGATATGATTATTTCCTAGGTTTTGTATTACACTGCTTCTCTTAGTTGTGCTACAAATGGTCTCCTTTTTTATTATATATGAGGTCGAGTATCACACTATTTCTTCTCAAGTCATTTTAGAGAGCGACGCAAGCTCTGACATACATATATTTTAGATCATGTTTCTTTTAAAATTTTCATATCACTTAACATGGTCCCCCTTTGTCTTCTAACACATCATTCTTTTAACACCACCTTTATAGTGCATAACATATTTTGGAACATAACCGTGTGCTAAGTCGTGTCTCATTGCCTTTATATTGCATAACATATTTTAAAACATAACCTTATGCTAAGTCGTGTATCTTCTTCTAATCAAGATCCTTAACACTTTCTTGATATCTTCCTTGTAAATTACAATAGATTCTTAACAAACATCATTCCTTAAGCATCTTTTCCATAATGAACTACATCAAATTATAAATCCAATTAAGACAAGGTAATTTTAATTGAAATTATAGCAAAATGCTAAATAAATATCTGTAAATTTTATGCTTATCAAATACCCCCACACTTATAATTTACTTGTTCTTAAACAAATTAATTTTAAAAGTCATCAACATAAGTAAACTTCAATTCTAGGGAATTAAAACTTAATTAAAATAATTATAACTACTCATTATCTGCTTAATCACTTTGTTCATCAACTAGCTAAGTTTTTAGATATTTACACCAACTCATAATTCAAATTCAACCTAATGTACCAATCTTTCAAATATCAACTCAATTAAACAATATAGCCCTATATAAAATATGGACATAAAATAAATAAAAAACCTAAATTCATAAGTACTTAAAAACCATAACGAGCATAAAATCACGTAATTACTTTTTGGAGCATGATGAGCTTACTTGAAATGTCATCATAACCTTTTATGTGATGACAATCATCTTGTAATAAATACCTTCAGTTACTCAATTAAGTTACAATTTTAAATAGCTACTAGCAGTACTCATAATCAATAGAATATAATTCATAATTCATAATTCATAATTCATAATTAATATGAATATGATTATATACTTTGAATAATACTAAAGATCAACTAGACAAGTATACTTATCATTCTTTTGATATAGTATAGTTAATACGAGTATCGTTCCTATAAGAATTATGAATATTAGTAACTTTTTTTATTATCTAATCTAACAAAATGAATGATTGATTTAAAGTGAATATTAGTAACTTTTTTTATTTTCTAATCTAACAGTGATTAACTAAATTAAAATCACCAATCTAAAATAACAAAATAATGCAATAAATGAGAATGAAGCAATCAATAGATAATCAAGATCCAAATGTAGAATCTCCTTAGAACCTTTATATGCTTAAATTATCTTGGTTCAATTATTAACACTGGTTTCTAGGACTGCTATAAATTTCAAAGTTACAACTATATTCTTTGTAAAGAATTATAAATCTTGTATTAAGGTTGATTGATTGAAATACGTTTCTACTTAAAACCCCTAAGAGCATAATAACTTGTTTTTTTATCAATTTCTTTATTATATTGGGCTCTAACCTAAAAGACATATATGATTATGTCTCTAAGATTTGATGCAACTCTTATTATTCATATTGCAATATATTCATATACATGCCTTCTAAATTTGTATATATGAAATATGAAACTAAATTAAAATACTAACAAATTTTAATTCAAATAAAAGAAGTAATAATGAATAATTCACAAGGAAAAATGGGTCTTTTATTAAATCAAATAATAATCCAAACAAATAGTTTAAAGGTTCATTCCATCTATATCTATCTCAATTTAGTTCATACTAAGACAAAGAAAACAAATAATAATTAAGAAAGAATCCAAAATGAAAGAACTCATTCTTGTGGGTCTTGAAATCTTAAAGTCTTTACTTGAATCTCAATGAAAATCTCTTTCTTTTCTCTCTAACGTTTCTACCTTTTATCTTAAGATGTTTTAGTTCAAGTTTATAATCATATGTTCGTTTCCATCCTTTTTTAATATGACAAAACCTTAAAATATTCAAAAATATCATTGCCAACACAAGTGTAACATCGATTTGAGTAGCACACTTTTTGCTATTCTAACTTTCATTCTTTATAAACCTCAAATTTCATAAAAATCACCATCAATATAAATATGTAGCATAAATTTGTGTTAAAACCATGTTACTTAACTCTTGAATAAGGATTGGACATGATTCAATGTTATAAATTATGTTAAAAATCCTTCCTCTAAAGTCATGCCAAAAATGCTATAACTTGACTTTAATTTACTTGAATTCCTTTCTTATTCATTAAAGAGCTAACAGAGCATTTGAAAACAAAGCACAAGCCAAATTGAGTATCAAATCCTGTAAAAACTATCAAAACACGAGTAAAATGCTCTTAAAATTATGCAAAACTGGAACCTAATTAGACTAATCAACCTACGTTATTCACATTTTTATTCTATCAATACTTAACTAATATGAAATACTCAGCCATATATAAAGCTAAACTCTTGAGTTAGATCATGTTAAAATCATATGTATGTCTCATTATTTGAATCAAGCATAAGTTCTCAATATTTTTCAATCAAGTTTGAACTAAACTACTAAAGTAGCCATATCCATTAACCTAATGTAGTTGAATAAAAAATAAATCAAACATCTAATGTATCACTTTAATCTCCTCAATTTTCATTATCTAATTTATTTCAAAATTATTATTATCTAAGCTAATTACAATTGAAACTAATTTACTTGAATTTTTTATTCAATTAACTAAGATTCAAAATAGTCATTCCTCTCCTCCACTTAAACTATATATTATCATTAATAGATGAATAATAAGTAAGGTTTTAAAAACTGGATCAGTCCAGCCGGTCCGATCGAAAAAAGTCTGAATCGGTTAGTGGTCTGGTTCAGTTTTAACAAAAAACCTGTCAGTATAAAAACCAGTCGGTTTACTAGAGAACTGGCTGATTTTTATTAAACTGGTTACATCGGTTCGGCGAGACAAAGTCCATGCAAAAATACCCTAGTCTGTTGTCTCGCCAGTCACCTCTCTTCTCTCCCTCCCCGCTTTTCTCGCTTTCTCACAAAAAAGTAGCAGTCGTTGCTCTTCTCTCGATCTACAAAAGAAAAAGAAAAGCCTAAAAAATCTCCATTTCTCCATTTCTTAGGACATGCAAGAGTTGGGTTTGTCTTCCTCTATCTTCCAACCTATTCTTCAAAGATTTTACTTTGCATTCACGGTATATAACTCCAAAATGAAGCTGTGAGGCCTGATGAATCCAAACAGGAAAATTAAAAGAGTGAGAAATCGAGGGGACTTTTGTCTTTGGATTGACAATAGACATCATCTAGGGTTATCTCCAAAAATAATGTTTCTTTGACAAAAATGTGGATTTTGTCTAAAAATCTGGAACTTTTTGTCACTCCTTCTTGATTCTACTTGCAACAGAGAAAGCCTATTACATGGAAATTATTCAATTAGAGCCACAAAGCCTACATTCTTCAGGAACCAATTCATGAATTCTCACTTCTTCTCAACCATTAACCCAAACATTTATCCTTTATTTCCTCTGCATCTAAGCTAAAGCCCTTTTGTACAACGACTAGTTCTTTTGATTCCAAGTTAGTGAGAGGTGTTCCATGGGAAAGAACAGTGAGGCCTTATGCCAAAGTAGCTGATGTTGCACAACTTAAAGAGGAGTGATTGGACTCTCTCACTAACCATTTTCCTTGCAGAACTTAACCTTCAAAATAGACCAATGCAGTATCCAATTGGGTCCTCGATATTGACTCTGATATTTCTGGTGCTCTAGAACTCTTGAAAGCAGAAGAGTCTGGGTGCTCCGCTCAAGTTATTGTGTAAATTCAAGTCCCATTTTGGTTTTCTTTTAACTTTTTCTTAAGACTAAGATGATTGTCTCCATGTTTACGAATTTTAGGATGCTATGCAATTAGGGTATTTTAGAAGGAAATTTTTTTTGAATTGGGTTTGTATCAGGGTTAAATGTTTAACATTTTCCTAGATTCAGGAATAAAATTTTATTTTTGTTCAACATCTTTGTTAGCTTGAAAACTTCTATCACTTCACAAAAAATGGGTACCTTATTCCAGTTGGGATGTTTTTAGGGGGCAACATTTTCACTTCTGAAGGGTTCTGATCAATTTCTGCTGTTTATATTGGGACTAAAGAACAATATTTACACAACAGCTTTCTAGGGCGTTAAACCTGGACAAACAAATCTTTCATGGAAAATGCAACTAGATAGTTAGTCTTGACCTTAGTTTTGGGATTTATAGCTCTGTAATCAGGCTAGCATATTTGTAGTTAGCATGTCAGTAAATGGTGGAGAATGAAACAAACAACTGCAACTTATATGGTAGTGTAGATAATGTTCAATCAAGATTTAAAACAATCAGTTTGAAAGGCATACACTGAACATTTCTTTTATTGGTCAACCTTTTCCTCCCATAGAGGCCTGTATAATACTTATATTAAACACTTGTCCCATCCCAGATTACCATGATGGCTTGCCCTCATACTAATGCAAAAGTATGAGCATTAAGGAAGCTTTTTAGTCAATCCACAGGAGGGATAAAATCAAGGTTTTAAAAACAATTTTGGTTTTTATTGTTATTTTAAGTTTTATATTAGACTCATATTTATTTATTACTAGTTCATAATATAATAATAGACATTGGTGTATTTTTTATTTCAATAAAATATTTTATTTTTACTTACTCTTACAAGTTTTACTTCTTATTTATTATATATCAGTTTTATAGCGGTTCACTATCGGTTGAACCTCTAAACTTTAAACCTTTCCTTCGAACAGTTCAATGTCTAGTCCAATTTTTAAAACATGGCTAATAAGCACAAAAAAGAAATATTAATTAAAAAGAAAAGATGAAGGAAGAAGATAAAGAAAAAGAAAACTTATTAGCGCCTTGTCATTGATATTACTTTTTTACAACAAAATATATCAAAACACAATTAGATGTCTTGCACAAAAACTTAACAAGAATAAAAATAATAAAACATAAAAGAAACTAAAAAATTAAACAAGGATTTGACATGCAAGGGAAAGAATTAATCATAAAATATAATAAAGAAAATAAAAAAGACTAGCTATTAGTTGCATCATCATGAGCACTCCCAACATCTCACTCCCTTGAAGATGAAAAGGATGAATGAATTTTAAGTGGCATTTAAAATCCAAAATGATCACAATAAGCGCTCATAACCAAGGTCATCTAATCTAATTATAGAAGTTGCTAGATTTGGAGTTCTCATTGCTCCTTTAATAATCGGAGTCTATTATTTCTCTAGTTTAGCAACTATTCTTTTCATGTCCTCAAATATTGATTGTTAAGGTAGTGATTGTACATTCTCAAATGTTGATGCTTCTCCTTTGTGTTACATAATAGTTAGTGGTGGTTGCTTAAATCTCTTATCGACCTTATTAGCCTTCAGTCTTGACACATCACCCCAACTTATCACCCTTATGACTGGCTAAAACATACACTCTCCAAACATTCATGACTAAATCCCATATATCTCAAAGTTTCAAGGTTAAGGGAGGGCATTTAATATTCAATGCTCATTATGGATAAGTTAGTGAATACCTAGAGGTTATTAGCTGGTGGGAGGAGCATATATATTGCACCCTTCTTCCTTGTCACCATATTGTCTAAATAATATGCAAGATAATGACTAATTTTTAATTCTTCCACTATACACCATGAATATAAGAAATCATGTAAGGTCATTACACCCTCATACTCTCCCTTTTACCAAAATATGTGAGTGATCACTTGAAGAAAATAACATTGTAGGTGAAGCGATAAGGGAGCTATTTGTTTTAATAAGATCCTTTGTATAGTATCAAAAATTATCTCTTTATAATGAGGTGGGCTAAATTATATGCTCATTAAAGTTAATGAAAAAGGTTTGGTAAAACGTAATTTCCATAAATTTTGGTGTATAAAATGCATAATACACTCTAAATTTGATAACAGACATCAAAATGTTTACATTTTTATCTAAACTTTTATCACTTTTGGGTCACCCCAAGCTATATATATCTTAAATTTGAATATTGACAATACTTAAATGGTGAGCTCCCTATATACATCTTCAATTATACCAAAAAAATTAAGTCCATCTTGTATTTTCATTCATTATTTTAGCCTACTCAAACCTACTTCCATCAAAGCATGCAAATCTATACTTATATTGGCTTCAAACACTCTAGTCCTCAGGATTTTCATACCTCACAAAGCTTCATTGGTGAGCACTATCAAAGTTAGCATTGTGAAGCTATTCCTCTCTTTGTTACCTCATTCTTTTTGCTTGATTATAATCTCTTACTAGTATTTTTGTAATTGCATGATCTATACTAAAAAAAACAAAAAAAATCACATCCACACTTGAAAAAGCCCAAATTTGTGTTAAAATGAACCTTATCTTCGAAACTTTGAAAATTATTGAGGAAATGTTAGGTGATCAATGTTTATATGGAATGATATTGACAAAATTAACTTAGCAAATATTTTAGGACAAATTTCAACAAGAGAGAGCAAAAAATTGAGAAATTTAAGAGATGAATAAAGAATTGTGTTTTGCTCTGTTGGGTGTGAAAATGGTTTTAAATATTTTTTTAGGACATAGGTGTCTTATAGTTTGTGCTCCTTATTAAAATATATATGCTCTCATACATAGTTTGAAATATGGGTGTATACTAAGTTGTGTATCACACCAAAACCATGTTAAACGTATTATATGTAAACATGGACTAGGACACGGGCATGTCCTAAGCTATTTTTTCACTAAAATATAAATTGACCTAATTATATTGATGTATTTTAGGCTATGTATCACTCTGGGACCAAGTTACACATAAGATATATAGGTATGGTTTGGGACATGGGTATGTCCTAAGTTATGTTTTCACTAAAATATAAATTGTCCTAATTGTAGGCTTGTAGCAGAAGGTAAGGTAGTGTCTCTAGAGCATATCAAGCCTATATCAAAACATGTTATGGATTGCAATTCTATCCCTTATATTTTGTAAGCAATCCCCTTATTCTACTTTTTGCAAAAAAAAATCTTTCCTTTACTTTCATCTAAGGGATATCACAAAAAAATTAACACTCTAAATTTTTTAATGATGATTATGGATTAAATAAATGTAAATTAAAAAACACTATTTAAAACAAAAAATTAAAACAAATCCAAAATATAAATGATTGTCTTGTAATTCAAAGTAATTGATTGAAATAAATTAAATTTCTTAAAAATTTTATTTAGATTGCCTCCCGACAAGAGTTTTTTTGAGTCATTTAGTTAGACTCCTTTTTATTATTGATCAAGGTATGGAGCAACCAACTTGTCGCCTCCTTCTATAGGAGTTGTATAAGTGCCATACAAGGCCTTCTTCTTCCCATGCCTTATTTTGTTTCTATGGAACCTGATCGTCTTAACCTTGTACATCTCTTTCTTACATAGTGCCATTCTTTAATTGCACTATTTTTAATTATTTCTTACAAAGAATTATAAACTTTAAGATCTATTGTAATGATAACATAAGAGAAATCATCAATAGAAATAGAAGGATATTTCTCATTTAAACTCTTAAAATGCCTTTATCTCCTTCATCTTCACTAAGCCCTTTCCACTTGTCCTATTAATAAATATTACCTGCTTCTTTAGGTTTAACTTATTCTGACTTGGTAAAGATATGTGCCCATTTGAGTGTATTGAATTGGACAATTATATTATTTGAAATTCCAAATTCTTATTCAAAGTCACCAATTGATCTACCTTTAATTATGACCTTTTAAACTTATCAAAAATTCTATGAACTAGCTTCTCCATTTTTAACCCAAGCTAGTTTATATCTTTTTTAAGTTATAGGTTTTTGTAGGAATCCACAAGGTTACTTGGTATCTTTCCTAAACCTGTTACTTTATTGCTCCGAGCAAAATTTGGATTATTTTGTTAACCTAAATTATGTGTAACGTGGTAGAAGTTATTTTGTTGTCATTAGTATTTCTCTAAATAGTCCACATGGTTTGTTGACTTAGAAAATGGACTTCTAACTTCATACAGCTATTGTCATACTCTACCTCATATAGTCATAACTTATTGCTTGGGTTGTTCATGCTGCTCTATTCAAGCTATGAATCTTCCTTATGAGTGCATCAAACTGAGTTGGAAATAATATGACTGCATCAATATTGTAAATAACTACTAGTCTTAGTGCCCTAAAATTGCTTAATTTTCACCTTTTTAATTAACTCTAGGGATACTTCTAGAATCTTATTATCTAAGGTTCCTCAAACTATTACATCAATCATCTTTTATTTTAATAATATAGACTATTGTAGAAGGTTTAAATTGCAGCTAAGTTAGTACCATAGTGTGAGCACCTCCTGAGTATATCTTTATACCTTTCCCATAATTTGTAAATTGTCTTATTATCTAACTATATGTAAGTAGAGATATCATTCCTTAACTTCATAGTTTTAGCTAACAAGAAGTACTTGGTTAAAAACTTCCCATTTGAATATCCCATGTAGTAACTAAACCAATATATATTGATTCAACGTTGCTTTGATTGATCCCACAATGATAATGGAAAAAACACTAACCTAACGATGTTAACAGCTGCTCTATTGACTTTAGTGATATGTGTATTGGGTTCCTTATCAAGCAATATATCAAACTATATGGACATCTTAATGATGTTTAGTCTCAAAGTTGCTTTATTGGATCATTGATTTTTTTATGCTAGATTATGCCTTATTAATGATGGCTTCATGTAATCTGCTATAATTTTTCTCTCTCCTTCCATTATTTTAAGTTATTGATCTACTTAGTCTACTAACCTTTTCCTGTCTCTCATTTTTCTCAAAAGCATCTTTTCAATCTTTAAATTCTCTATAATGAGATATGAAGAATTTATACTTATCATAGACCAAGTGTCATATACTTAAAATAAAATAAGCACAGCATAGAAAATAAATAATTTAAAAGTAAATAAATAAATATGTAAAAAAATGACTAGATTAATATCTATCCGGTCTCTTGAACAATAACACCAAAAACTTGGTTGATATTTCATTTTCTTTACTATCCTATTATAAGAATAGAAACAAGTGAATCTATCATTCTATATTAGATAGTGATATGTAGAGGTCAATCTTATAAGAAAAGGTATAAGTAATAAGTCTAACCTTTCTAATATAAGGGTCACTTTTGACCCTAAGTAAATATGGCCTAACATATGTTCATTATGCAACTATTTCATAATTATGTAAAACATAAGATAAATTCAATTAAAAGAGACAATTTGTATGAAAAGCATAGCAAAGTACTATATATATAATGTTTATCAATCGAGGTGCACCCAAAGGATATAGTGAATCTGATCCACTGGGGTTCCTTAAACCTTTTTCACCCTAGTTCTAAGACCTTAAAGAATAATCCTATTTATCACCTATATTAGATCATTGGATTGCAAATGATCAATATATGTGAAACATTTCTTCATTTACATCTAGTTTCAAAATTGTAAGAATCCATTACTACTAAATTAGGGACCACTATTTGTAATAGTAGCTAAAAAGATTATATAATGACTGAATATGTTAGTTTTAGGAAACTTCTCTATAGTCTTGATTGTGATGGTGGTGTAGGTTTCGACTTTTACCTATTTAGTAAAGTAATTAATGGTCATCATAATAAACTTAATTTAATACATTTCTAGAAAGAAATAGCTTAAGATATTATCTCACTAAGAAAACAATACTATAATAGAGATAGGTAAATAATTAGACATGATCTTATTATGCATATTAGAATATCACTAGAACTTATCATATTTATTAATATACTTTTAGCTTTCCCTCCTCAGTATTAGTTAGTAATATCCATATCTTAGTATTTTGTGGGACAATTTATAAGCCTTTAGATATGCTCCATATTCTTCGTCATAACATTCCCTTATAATTTGAGGTACTTCAAATGATACCATATAATGTAAGTAGAGCAAAGTAAAAGACTTGATATAGAGATTTTCACCTTTCAATGTATACTTTATCGCTCCACACTTGATCCTTTTTAGCTTCTTTGACTTTGTTAAGGAGACATTCCTTTTGTATATATTCTCCAATCACCTTCACCAAACCATCCTCTCAATAATGAATTTTATTTTCTTAAATTTCTAATTTTTTAAGTTAAAACTTATTTTCCCAAAATACTCCCTCTTAAATTCCTTTTGCCTCAATTTGGAAAATTGATCTAGCATAACATTAACTTCAAGGGTTCATCTACAATTTTATGGACATGACTTGGGTAGTTTGAAGATATTTTTGCTTATATCTTTGCATACTTTTCTCCTTGGCTCAAAAATTTTCTAGTACCTAATTTATCATCAACTGAGAGTTTGAGCATATCTATACATCCTTCAATTGTATGTGGGATGCCAATCTCACTGCATGCAATAGTGTTTTATACTTTGGTTCATTGTTTGGGACTTTGAAGTTACGCTTATGTGCATACCTGATCTTTATATTGAATGGCCCTTTAATCAAAACATTACCTATATTGTTATTGGTTATGTTTCCTCTGACTCTAGTTATCGACCTATACATTTTACTAATAAATTGATGATCACTTTCGATTTAAGGGACATCCTTATCATATAATAAACATCGTGTCCACTTAGCTTTGTAAACCATTTAACTAGTTACATATAATTATGTTTGTATAAAGGCTGATACAAAGGCAAGCCTATGAATGTGTTGATAACAGTGTTCGGATACTAGGATGGGACCTAATCTCGATCGCAGCAGAATTATTACAAAACTTTTTCATATTTTAATTTTCAAAAAACCAAGACGACCTTAAGTCTATAAAATAATTAACACATAAATCAATAACAAAGTATGAATCATAATTCATACCTTATTCCAAATCTTGATCTTTTCTTATCGTATCCCTTGATCTATTTCTAAAACTAGTCCATCTCAACTATCATGGCCATATAAGCGTTTGGCTTCTAACAGTATCCATAGATCAGATTGAGAGAACTTTGTAACTTTTACATAGAAGGTTAAGCAAAAAGTGCTAGCTCTATTAGAGCTTAAGCTTATTTATAATAGATTTTGGACATTTTAGTAATTTAATTAAAATTAAGTTCCAATTTTAATTAAAATTTAATTAGAATTATAAATGATTCTAATTAAATATCAATTATGATCAAATAAGATCCAATATTTTATAGTGATCCTTATTTATTAAATATCTCATATTTAATTATAAAGTTTCCCAAACTTTACAATCAATTCCAACTTCATAATATATCTTTGCTCTCTTCAACTTGTTCTATATGTGAGACCTATTAGGTTGCCAGATATGTTGACAATGATTATAAATTATAATTAGAATTATACAAATTAAAACTCCTTTTAATTTATCTTTAATTCTCTAATTAAACAATTTATAATCATTGATCATGATTAGTGTCTAGCAACGCATCATGACCACCTAAATATTTAGGAATGTCAAATTGATTTTAATTAACCTCTTTGTGCATGATTTTTCTGTCTAATTCAATCTTTTTATTATACAATGTTTTGATTAAACAAAGCATGGAATTAACGTTTACTCCTTTTGAGTCCAATTATATTAGTTCTTTATCATCGGCTATTGATTCAATTAATGACATTTGTAATCTATTTACAAAATGTCATTCCACCTTAGCCAAAGATTTTCTGAATCAATCCTAATTGTAATCAATTGAACATTCTCCCTAATTACTATAAGGTGATGAATCATATCTTGATCATACAACTACCTCCATATTATTCATTATGCATCCAATGACTATCGACTAAACAACCCATGATTAAATAGGTCATAAGTAGTGTCAAAACATAACAATTCCTATACAAGATAACTTTGAATACCTTAAGTTAAAGGATGACTTATACAATCATCACAACAAGAATTTTCATAGATATACAAGTAATGTTTCAAATGAATTTCTCATGTCAGGTTAGTTTAGTGAACTTGTTCTCTAATAAGCACTATATGTTTGTTTAAGTATATCCATACTGTAGTCTACGAGATTAACTACTTCCCCCATAAGGAAAAACATATCTTATGCTAGCCTTTTTATGTTCTATTAATGTCCAGTCTTAATAGAAAAAAGACTAGGAACAATTTAGGAATAATACATAAATGCAATATTAATCTCATAATTATAATCTCATTATAATTTCATTTGCAATGTATAATTATCTCATAAACTTTATCATATACATCTAAATATGTATAAGATAAAAAATGACTTTAAATTATTTTGTCACCAAACTACATCCAAACGAATGACTGTAGGTTATAAACCAACAAATATCAGTATCGAAATAAGGTCTAATCTTTCTTGTAGAGACCAAAAGAGTAAGAATTTATCTTTTTTAACTTTGTGTATTCTCTCTGACTTTATAAACATAATACGATGAATTTTATTACCTCCTCTCTTCCCCTACTAATACTAACTTTAGAACCTAATATGATATGACCAAATAAAGTTGCGGCATATAAGCGTTCAATTATTCAAATTCCAATTAAGAACACAACTAAAGTTTTTCACCTACTTAAGTGCATAGAAGATGGATTTATAATAATCTGTTAACTTAGACATGCTTGCTAGTCTCCTTATTAATCTTTAATAGAGCCTAGAGGTTTTACAACATGTATTGCCTTTCATCTTTTCCATATTGAATTTTATACCTCATTTTGTCACCATAAAGCCTAGGAATTATTGATTCTCCAACCATACACTTTTCAAGTTAAGCTCCATTCCAAAATTTCCCACAATTTTACATCAATCCCTCGTATCTATGACATGGACTCTTTAGCATTTGGTCTTGACTAGTATGCCAGTGATATACGCCTATAATTTTCTTCTAAAAAAAGGTTTAAATGGCATTACTCAATGTTAATATGTTACCGTTTAAATTAAAAAAGATATTTTCTATATATTTGACCATGCATAAGGATTTGATTATATCTATAGTATGCATCCACAAAACTAAACCACTAATGGCCTATTACCTCATTTATTAACTAGTTAAATTTAGGCAAATGATAGCTCTCTTTTGAGCATGCCTTGTTTAGATAAGAACGACATACATATGTCATTTCTCAATGGACATCTTGACCATTACCATATTAACAAGCCACTTTGGATATTACACCTTGTATATAACGTCATGCTAGAATTTTTCTTTACTTCCTCTTCTATAGAGAGTTGTCTCTTTAGGGAGAGAATATATTTTTTCTACATGGCAAGCCTAAATATAAGCTCAAATTTTAATTTATGCATCACCATCTTGGGTTTGATTCTCCTTATTTCTTTAAATTTTTAGGCAAAAATATTAGCGTATTCTCTTAGTAACGACTCTATAGATCCATCACTTTCGATATGTCACCTCTTTAACAAACTCCCCTTGTGATCTCTCCTTAATTCTTGATAATAAACCTCATAAACATGATCACTTTCTTCAGCCTTTGTAAATGCTAGATAACACTACTTAATAAATTCCAAATCCTTATACACCTCGACTACCCTCTTGTCAGTCGAAATTTTCATATGATAAGTTGACAATATAGCCTTAAGGGAGTATAAAAAATGTCTCTCCAAAAAATATTATAAGCTAGAGGCCTATTAACCAAATGAAATTTCACAGATATTGTGGCCTATTTGGGTTGAGTTTTTAATTTCTTTAGTATTATAATCTTTCATAAAGCATGGGTTTATCCTCCCTTGAAGCCAACCAATGGTCTTGATTTTGGTCCAAGTTGTGCTTTGGTGAATCCCAAATTGATGAAAGTGTCTTAAAACAAAATATCAATAAAGTTGCCATTGTCAACCAAAGTCCTTGTATCATAGTTGGTCAAAGTTCATGTTATGAACATTGAATCGTCGTTAAGCTTGACCAACTTAAAATTCTCATTAAAATAATATGTTCCATCAATCTTCTTTTTCTTCTGATACTTTAACAATAATTTCAAAATTTTCAGACCTGCCTATAGATAGGTCTGGCTCACCATTTGATCAGGGAACTTTTGCTATTGTTGATCTCTTTAGCATGGGATGATTAGAAATCCTCATCTTGACCTTTAATTTCTTGTTCAAATTCCCATAAACAACGTCAATTGATGTATGCGCAAACATGCATACTTTTTTTGAACAGACTCATTCAAAAATTAACTACAAACCAACTAGACAAATTAATAAATTTCTATAAAATAACATTAGAGGTGATTCCAACGTTAACGCTTTGATGCTTAAGTCAATTTTTAATCCTTAGAACTTAAAAAGAAATCGAAAGTCAAAGATGAGATTGTAGTCTTATTGTGTACCTTATGCCTTGCTTCCATTTAACGTGCATAGGATGAATGACAGTTGAGAATTCGTAATCATTCCCACAAGTATCCACACCTTGGCCTTGAGTATGGGAAACTCAATAAGAAAGTGAAAAAAGAGGGAATTGCATTTTCAAAGAGGATGCAGACGAATTGTGTTAATGAAGTCCTGAAACGTAGGTTTCTCAAGTATCCTCATAAGTTGTTAGAAAATCTAGAGCATATGCCCTTTTACTTTAAGAGATGAACTTATTGGGTATCGCATTCAAACGCCCAAGTTCAATTCGTTACTTTTTTAACCGTTTAAAATTTGACAAGTTAAGGCTAAATAAATATTGCATTTGAATTTACTACTTAGTTAAGATTATTATACCAATCCCTCTTTCAGCAAGACTTGAAACTTAAGACTATTATGCCAATCCTCCCCACTTTCAACAAGATTTGAACTCGGTAAAGTTGATATATAATATGAACTTATCTCATCACCCAGCCAATACCTTACGGAGTTTCACTGTGTGATCTTTAGTTCTTTACGTTTACATTGAGTAATTTGGTTTTGCTCTGATCTAATTAGTGTCAGCTCCCGTGTCAATTAGATTGGAAGCTCTAGAAATGGCGGATGCCTAATGATAGCTGTATATTTTTCTTCACGAAGTGCCCGTGCAAGTCTTGTCCAGCAACCAAGAAAGTCACTAGGTAAGGTCGATACTTGCCTAGGGTAGGCCTTAAAGGTGCCCAACTATGTATGGGATACATATCAGAACTAACTAATCAATGACAATTAGGTTACATGTTTAATTATTCGATGATTCAAATTGATAGGGCCCTTGGATCAGTTCACAGATGGTAGAAATTCGATGATCCTAGTTTCATTGTTCCAACTTTTCGAAAAGTTCTTGTAGTGCTCTCATGCTTTGCTGTTGGCTGAAGTTGGTCCAAGCTTATTCTCCCTGGCAATTAAGCTGCTCTTCCAGAAAAGATAATGGAAACTGTCCCCACTATAGCTAGCATCCATCATATTTAGACTAGGTGACTCTTCACCACGTCGGCTATAGAGCTAGTCTAGCTAGCAGTCAAGCACCTTACATATTTTGAACCTGTCTATGTGACCTTTCAAATATACCAAACAAGAAAATGTTGTGGAACCGAACACAAAATGTAAGCTGAAGACAGCTAGGACCTAGCTAGGTTGCAAGTGACCAGATTGAATCAATAATTTGGAAATCATGCTGTCGGCCACTAAGTATCGCAGTCTGTCATATGCTAAATGTGAGAAAAAGACATCATAACCTTCTCTAATCTTTTTGTTATTAGAATGATTTGATGCTCCCGTGAACCATGTCATGGCAATTTTTTAGGATTAATTGGAGAAGGAGCACGTACGTATACAGATGCTAACAACACTAGGCAGAATCAGGTCTTGAGATGAAGCTCGCTTAAAAACTTCGTTTAGATGATACGATAAAAAATAAGTTAGCCACAGGTTGAAGGATCTAAGTCATAACTATTGGTAGTCCGCACAATAGCCTGAAGTAACTATAAGATTAATTGTTAACCAGATGGTTTGAAGTTAGGGGATAAAAGATAAACAAGTCGGTTTTAATTAAGAATCTTGTTTCTAGTTTTTGATGAATGGACATCAAGCAATTTGCTATGGGTAATAATTACTAATTAAAGATAAAGTCAAGAAGACAGCTAATGAGCCTAAATTTCAAATTCTAAAACTCTCCATATCTTCCTCCATGTGTCTGTGCCTGTGTAATGCTGCAGGAGTGGACGTGCGTCTGAAGAGAGAAAAAGAAAAACAAGACTAGACAAGAACATGCATGATCAATTTGGTTTAAGGATAACGTATTTAATTGAAAGGGTTATGAATAGAGTTTTTGAACTGTTTGAGAGCACCGAATCACATAGCTCTCCACTTACCTTCTTAACCAACGTTTTTAAATTATAGATTGCAGGTTATATTGAGATTACGGAAAATTAGGGTGATTATGGACCATTGAGTTATTTGAACGTAATTACAAAAAATACAGCCGAAATTGTGTCAAATCACATTAAGAGTCTGGACAGTAATTTAAGAACATGTTCTTAACAGATACCTGTGCAAACTTTCAAGTTTAATTTGTTGATTGACAAATGTAAACTATATAGTCTTGAGTGCTTACCTATTGAGAGGACAAGATTCTGAAACATGTAACATTATTCTGCTAGTTCTCATGAAATATCGGGTATTGGGCACATGAAATTTTTATTTGAACAAGTTGCTATTCTGAGACATTAACCTGTTCAACAGACACTAGGGACCTGTCCAGAAGAAGAACCTTTCTAGCTACTTGCCCTTAAATAAGAGGAGCACAGGAGAAATGTAGCCAAGATCCATATACAGAATGCACGTACTCATGCAAGCATCAGAAACCACCAATTAGGTAACTGAAGTACTAATATTTAATAGCCAATTAGCTAGACAAGGACGAGCTAATACAGTACTGAAAGTTTAGTGGCTCGAGGGCTGGGGCATATGTTTTATGGTTTCCAGATAGAGAAAAAGCTTCAATTAATAACTTGCAGACAAAAAAGAATAGATCTACAATTCCAAACTCTGCTCTCCTGAGCCAAAACTGGATAAGAACCAAAAGTACTTGCATCATTATTGAAAGTTGACCAGCTAATAAGCGGTGAATTCCAAGTAAGTTGATAACTATTGGGTAAAAGAAGTTTGCATTGTTTTCTATACAACAAAAAAAGGTGCCAAAAACTTATCCTATTAAATAAATCGAGTGCACTTTAAAGTTGGTTGTTTGAAGACAATAAGATTTTTGTAATCTTTTAAATCAAATCTTTTAAATTTCTTTTGCAAATAGAATGAATTCATTACAGAATTGATTCTCCATTGTATTACTATGTTTTAGACAAGGTATAAAGACACACTTTCCCTTGTGTTTGATCTATTCCTAGAAAATTATTTTAATACTTAATATTTTTAAAAAGTATTCATATGCATATTTCAAATAATTTCTTGTTCTATTTTTGGTAAAATTTTTAATATAAAATTAATAAAAAATATGTATATTTCATAAAGTATGACGTTTTTTTAAAAATATTATATTGTACGAGATTTTTCGAGAATCAATAAGACAAGTTTTCATATCTTTTACTGGATTAGATAGACTAGATTATAATATGATATTAAATTGATTTTATGTAAACCTTTTGCATATAATATATAAGGAACATACTGAAAAAATAATTTTCTAATATATCCTTAACTTAATGAAGAATAGACTTAGTTTATTATATATTAACTTGCATTTATTGTATAGAATTCATTGTAAATTAACTTAAAAGTAATTGGAACAAGCTATATCACTTACATTGAATTAAATTGTAAAGTCAAATTGTATAATTTTAAAATTTCAAACACATCACATGTGGAATCACAAATTAAGTATGAATTTTTTTTACAAGTTTTATTTATTCCAATCAGACTGCTCCTCCATGATTCTGAATTTTTACAATCCCTCAATGCCATAAATTGATACATGCATAAAAATAAGCAAATTCCATAATGTAAAGTTATATTTCCCTTCAACAAATGTATGCAATTCCATTATGTGAAACTCCAGATATTAAGTAAAGTTAGGTTGCCAATTTTCATTAAAACGATCTTTGGTTATAAATGATGAAGGAAAACAACATGAATAACGTTGATCTTAGACAACATCCTATAATTCTACTTGCATAAATATTGTTTGTGTTGGTTTATACCCTAAAATTAATTAGTTAGTTGTAGTCTTGTGACAAGATAATTTAAAGGTATTATTTATCTTGTACATATTTAGATATCTTTGATAAAGTCTATAAGATAATTATACATTGCAAATGAAATTATGATAAGATTATAATTATAATATTCATATTGCATTTATGTATTACCCCTAAATAGTTCTTATTCATTGTTCTACCTAAAAAGACTAGCACATGTTATGCTTTTTTTTAATGAAAGAATCAGTTGATCTTATAAACTAAAGTATAGGCATATTTAAACAAATATATGAGTGCTTGTTAGAGAATAAGTTCACTTAACTGATCCTATATGAGAAATCCATTTAGAACATTACTTGTATGCTTTATGAAAATTTTCATTGTGACGATTGTATAAGTGATCTTTTGACTTACGAGTTCTAAAGGTATCTTGTATAGGGATTGTTATATTTTGATACTACTTATGACATATTCTAGTTAAAGATAGCTCAGTCAGTAATCATTTAATATAACATGAACTATATAGAGGCAGTTTAATAATCAACATAAAATTTATTACCCTAAAGTAATTATGGAGAATGTTTCTTTGTTCTTGATTAGTATTGATTCGAGAAATCTTTAGCTAAGGTAGAATGATATTTTGTAAATAGTTTACAAATTTCATTAATTAAATCAATAGCTAATAGTGGAGAACTAATATGATTGGACTTAAAATGGGGTAAACATTAATTCTATACTTTATGTCTAATTGGAACATTATATGATGAAAGGATTGAATTATATAGAAAAATTATGTACGGAAAGGTTAGTCAAAACTACTTTGATATTCCTAAATATTTGAATAGTCATAATGTGTTACTAGACATTAATCTTGATCTATGGATATAAATTGTTTAATTAAAGAATTAACGATAAATTAAATGAGTTTAATTTACCTGTTCCTAAATATTATTTAGGGTATTCATTGTCGATATATTTAGGAGCCTAATGGTCATACATAAAGAACAGGTTAAAGAGAGAAAAGATATTTAATCAAGTTGGACTTGATTGTAAAGTTTAAGAAACTTTATGATTAAATATGACATATTTAATAAATAAAGATCAATATAAGTCATTGGATCATATTTGGGCATAATTGATATTTAACTAAAATTATTAATAATTCTAATTAAAGTTTAATTGAAATTAGAATTTAAGTTTAATTAAATTAATTACTAAAATATCTAAAAACATATTATAAATAGGTTTCAGCTCTCATATAGAGCTAACACTTCTTGCCTAATTCTTTTTTCAACAATTACAGAGTTCTCTCAATTTATTTTATGGATACCATTAAAGACTAAACAGTTGAGTGGCTACGGTAGTTGAATGAACTAATTTTAGAAACTATTCGAGGAGTATGATAAGAAAAAGATCAAGTTTCGAAATAAGGTACAAACTAAAATTCATGCTTTATTATAATTTATGTATTAATTATTTTAATGATATTAACTTTCAAAAAACCAAACACAAAAAGGTTTTATAATTATACCGTTGCACGATGGATAAGATCCTGACTTGATTTTTCAACAGTTCGTGGTAAGAGAAACTTCATCGATTATATAGCAAATTAATTTCCTTATTTTGTTTCTCTTCCTCTTTGGGCATCTCTGATTAAGTGCGTGAGGTTCTGAAGTGCTACTAATCGAGATTTTGAGACAGAGAACATCTCCACGAGGCAATTTATTAAAGACGATGCCATTTATTTAATTATGCTGTCATTAAGATAGCCATCTGTCTTATCAATATCCAGTTGGTAGCATCAGACAGCAAGCAACAAAGGCGACAACCTTCTTCAGGTGATAACTGTTTGGTTTGTCCAACCCAAGTAAAATAAAATGGTATATGCACATGGTCGGGACAGAAGCCCTTGCTTCGATGAGCTACAATTTTGGGAATGTTAGTGGGCTGAGAATCTTCTTCAGTTTTTTAATTAGCTAGCTCATGCACAACTGATATAATAAACATTGCAATATATATTTAGATAGCACCTCCCCAGGTGGTGAAAATTCATTTTCTATACGTTGGATTCTAAATATCACATTAGCAGACAAAAACAATTCAAGTCAACGAAGAAGTTGTACCCTGATCTTTGCAGCTAATTTAGTTTCCTTTAGATAAGGCTTCTCTTTTAGGCATAACACACAAATTATTGGTGAAATTGCTATTAGAACCGAGGCGGAAGATTCCTGCCGTAGCCTTTGTGAGGTCAGGTCGCTTATTAGAGTCTTAAAGGATAAGAGAGTTAGGTAATAGTTCTGATGGATCTAACGTAACTAAAAAGACCATTAAGTTTCTTTGGATGGTAATCCCAAGGAAGTTCAGACAATTTTGTTGGACAGGTTTGATAGTGTTTGGGAAGATGATACTCCATCAAGTCACTTGGTATTATCCACCGTGAAGAACTGATGCTTTTTTATTCTTTCCCCAAGTGGGATTTGAAAATTAAACCTATATCGGACTCTGCTTCTGTTGGGTCAAATAGCCCTTATTTTTTCAATAAAAGTTTGAAGAGAAGACTTATAGCCTCCTCTGAATTGAGCCAGCAGGCCCAATGGTGAAGATAAAACTATTAACAAGGGCTTCATATGGTTAGAGGGGTTCCTTTGAGAGTTCAATCATCTCTTAGAGTTTTTGTTTGATGTGATCCTTCTGTATTCAAGATTGGCTTCTAACTTATTAGGCCAACTACTAACTTGCTTTTTGTTGGCGTCTACAAAGACCTGAATGAATTAAGTTTGCGCATTCCTGGGTTACATTTCACACGTCCAATTATCAAACAGCAATCTCTAAGCTCTGGTTCAAAAGATATCCCATTTTCTATAATAATCATGCTATTGGATTGAAGTTCTCCGGGTCGTTTTCGCAAGGAGCCAGGACTCTACTATCTGCACTCCTCCACTTGCAGGTATAATTATAAAAATAATATAATAGATTGCCTTCAGATAGACTGAACAATAGAATGTAGATGAGTCCCTGATAAGACGCTTGAAGATGAACTGGTGACGTCGTACAACGTAGGAAGTTTTTTGTAAGATTGGAACGAGTGACTTTGATGTCAAAAAACACTTACAAAGTAATCGAACACAAAAACGTTAAGAATCTAGAGTCAGTATAACAGAGCTTCACAAACGAACCAGTCAGGCAAATGACAATGATTACTGTCCCAAACAGACACAAAGTGGTGCACATAAATCAAACTATTGAAGAATTCGCTTCAGTTTCCGAGAATAAATTCTAGATGGTTGGTTGATGCCCAACATTAATCATAACACGTTTTTACCCATATCTCACAGACAAGCAAACCTTACCATCAACTCAGTTAAACCCATGCAAGCAAGCCATATATATATTCTAGTCATTTCTTTCTATTATTAATGTACAGTTTTAATAGAGTAACAATTAGAAATAATTTAGGTATAATATATATGCAATATAAATTTTACAATTACTTTCTCATCTTAATTTTGTTGGCTTTTAACGATATATATATATTATTTCTAATTGTTACTCTATTAAAATTGTACATTAATAATAGAAAGAAATGACTAGCATATGTTATTGTTTTTTTTAACAGAATAAGTAAGCAATCTTATTAATTAAAATATAGAGATACTTTTAAAAATGTGTGAATACTTATTAAAAAATAATTTCATTAAACTGACTCGATATGAAAATTTTATTTGAAACATTATTTGTATGTCTATGAAAATTCTTATTTGTGACGATTGTATAAGTAATCTTTTGACTTGAGATCTCCAAAATGTCCTATGTAGGAAGTGTGTATTTTGATACTGCTTACGACCTATCCTAATCAAGGGTAATTCAATTGGTAGTCATTGGATATCATATAAATTATATAAAGTAAGTTGAGTAATTAATATATATGATCTATCACTTTAAAGTAATTAGAGATCGAATGATCCATTATTCTCGATTAATATTAATTTAAAAAATCCTTGCTTATGGTGAAATAATAATGTCAAAATAGTTTCTAAATATCACTAAAAATTTGGTTAATAATAGTAGAGAACTAAAATGATTGGATTCATATATAATAGATAGTAATTTCATACTTTATATCTAATCAGAACATTAAATGACTGAACTACTTTTCATTTGTACGTGTATAGAGTCAATTGTGGATAGTTCACTAAAACTTGAGTGATTCTAGAGGATTGATCCTACATAGAACTAGTTACTAAATCTATTAAACTTAGTTAAACAAACGAATTAAATAAAGTAAAGAATTGATTTCAAAGAATGTAATTGTTAAACTAAAGTAAGCAAAGCAAATAAAGTAACAAAGAAATATCAAAAAACAAATGTTAGAACTTCCAGATTCACTTATCTATATTTTTAATTATCATACATAATTGATTATTTGGATTAAAAAAACAATTAACCTAAGATATTTATGCCTTTCGTTAAGGAACACAAGTATATCTAATTAGGTAACTATTGTCTCTTGATGCATTGTTTAACATAATCAAATTCATTAAAAACAACTAATAGATATAGTTATCACTAAAGTCTAAGATATTGTCACTCTTTAGTGCTAAAATGTTTATTCTCTTAGTGCACTGGTTCTACTTCTTCTATCGGACTTTTTATACAATCTCTAAGATTGAAACCATGGCGGTTAATCACAAATTCAACATTAAAAACTACTATAAGAAAACAGTGAATTAGGGACGGAAAATATTGACAGAAATGACAAATATTCCGTCGGTATCTAAAATTACCAACGGAACAAACCGACGGTCAAAAACGTCGGAGATTCGACCGTAGCTAAACTTACCGACGGAAAGCTTCTTTACCGTCGGCAACATTACTGACGGACAAAAATAAACCGTCGATAACTTCAACCGAAAAGTTACTGGCCGTCAGAAATTTTCCGTCGCTAACTTTATCGACGGTAAGTGGTTTACCCATATGTAAATTTAGCATCGGAATATTTTTAATACGGTCGGTAAAATTGCCGACGGTAACATTTTGTCCGTCAGTAAATTCTGAACTATTACCGACGGAACTTATTGTCCGTCGGTATAGTATGTAGACAATTACCGACAGAAATCTTGTATTTTCGTCAGTAAAACTTTTATTAAAATTTTAAAATATATATTTCCATTATATTTAAATTATAACCGTCGAATAATTTTATTAATAATATATATTTAATTAGATATAAATAATTAAATAAAAATTTTGATTAATGAATATAAATTAAAAT
>JANZXP010000196.1:33193651-33218892 GCA_027576715.1 Erythroxylum flavicans
AACATTCACGTTTAAAACTTAAAAACATGCTTTTTTTGTAAAATAATACACTTATAAGAGAGTTTACCTCAAACAACACACGATGAGTAAGACAATAATCGAAACACGATCAGAAAACGCAAGAGAAGGAGTCGGAAAACTTTGGACTGTAAGGAAAGAAGAAAAATGAAGGCGCGAGGGGAGGAGAGGGGGTCGGCGCGTGACTTATAGGCGCTAGATTATCAACGGAACACAACATTCTGACAGTTACCGACGGACAAACGACATTCCGTCAGTAACTGTCGGCAATTGCACCGACGGAATAATACTACCGTCGGTAATCTTTGTTCATGAAAACAGTTACCGACGGATATTAGACATTTCGTCGGTATACTACGGTTATCTCAACGAATAGTGGACGAAGATGTAAACAATTTACCGATGGAAACTTTATGCCATTGGTGTATCGTCTCGTCTTCATCAACAGGACAACGTCTGTAAACAATTTACCGATGGAAAGGCCTGTTCGTCGGTAAATGACTACCATATATGGCGACGGAATGTACCTCCGTCAGTAAATGAAAGCTATATACCGACGGTAAGTTTTCCATTGGTAAATCGACGAAGCAATTAAATTGCGGAAATGATTATCGCATTTTTTCCCGTCGCCGAGAGTTTTGGAGTCTCTATTTTTCGTCAGAGATTTTGCGCGAAAGTTTTTCATACAGTATTTTCGACGGATGTATTTTCCGTCACTAAATCACTGTATTTTTCGGTGGAATATTTAGTTTCCGTTGGTAAGTTGCGACGAACTGATTTCCGTCGGAAATATTCCGACGCTATTACGTGATTTTCTTGTAGTGAGCAAAGAAAATAAATTCAACCAATTAAATAGCTAAAGGATATATAAATGATTAAACAATCATTAAAAGCTCTATTTCTAGTCCTAGCTAGGATTTCTAGCAACTAAACATAATAAAAATAAAAAAATTCTTAATATAGAAGAAAAGAAGTAGAGAGGATATCACTAATTCCTTGAATCCTTGCTCCAAATCTTCCTCTAATGAAAAGAAAACAATAAGTCTCTCTAAAAGTATGTTAGAAGTCTTATAGGAAATGTTAAAAGGTACTCAAAGATTGCTAGATTACGTTAAAAGATACCTAAGTTAGTTGTAATACAAGTATTTATAGTTAGGGTAATAAAAATATACTTCTACAAGATTTAAACTTAAGAAATCATATGTCCTTGAAATTTGTTTCTAATAGCGAATGTCAAACTAACTCCAATTATGATGTTGATCTTGTCTAAAATTTTTATTCTTTATATAGTCACACATAACTGTTGCCTGAAACCAATTTGTAATTGGACTTGCTTTGTATTATTTCTATTTGTAAATTTAAGGCAAATTCAGTGTTAGTCTTGTTCTACTTCTAAACTTCTTAGATCTTTTGAAAGATAGGCAACTGTTAACATTTAGAGTTTGAGGTCTGTTGTGAATTATTCCACTTTTTACATCTTCATATTAGAATTAGCTTCCCATATCTTCTACAAAGTTATGGTCAGAAAGGTTCTAACAAGGTTTAGAAGTTTTACAGCCTTTTATCTTTCCAATGACTCTAAAATATCATCAATTTAAAAAATATAGAGAAAGTTGCACTAAATCTTATATTTATTCCTCAAATCTGTCACCTATCAAATAATTAACTAAATATAGAAAACATAATATAATCCATATAAAACATGTTATAGAAGTGAAAAATACCAAGTAAATAAACCTCAAGTAACATGTAATATTACAAATTTTCACACTTAACTCATTGTTGTTATTAAGCAATTAAACCATAACTACTAACCTAGACCAAACTAAAACAAAAAATAATTCCCCTTTAATAGGTGAATTGAGACATTTAGCATATTCCATAAGCCTTTAAACCCCTAGGTGTCATTAGTGGAGGAGTTATAATCTCCTGAGTGTTCATTTAAATGTTGCCCATAAATGTTGACCTAAAGTCATTAGTTGCCTTCATAATTAATAACATAAGATATATAAATCCAAGTTTCAAAGGAATTGTAAATTTAAACATATAATATTTCATAAGCAAATCAAAATACAAATAAGACAAAGTTAACACCACTCTACCTCCTTTATCAAGCTCAAATACTATGAATTGATATGTCTTTATAAGAGGTCACTCATTCACATAAATGTTTAAAATTTAGGTGAGATGCTTTCGTCTTCTTCTTTTGAATGTGAACTTTCCATAACTTTAAAAATCATCTAATCGCCATTACTAAAATATATATGTATAGAAAAAATCAAAAAGACTTCAACAAGGTTGTAATAGGGTGAAACGATTAAATAGGTTAATAAACGAAAGGTTATAAGGGAAACAAAAATATTCATAATTAGTAGAGTAATAGTTTATGCTCACTTATTTTCTTTCATCTTATTCCAAAATATATCAAAATATAAGTAAAAGCTCTACAAATAATGAATTAGGAAGTAAATACTTGGTTTTATTTGTAGGCTCAAGTTTTTTTTTGAAAAAGTGTTACCAGGAAGAAGCTTTCAATTTATATAAGGCTTAAAGGGCTCACTAATAGATTAATATATAAAGATAGGTAGTTTAGTCCAAACTTAAACCTAAGTACCGTTATCAATTTAATGCTCATTAAAATATTAATGGAAACTCAAAAAGATGAAAGTTGAGTCCTAGAAATTCAAAATAAAAGAAGGTATCTATATAAGAAACAAACGCAATATACATAAAGGCTTAAATTTCTCCCGAGATCACTCAAGTTAAATCAAAGTATTAGCACTTAACAAATAAAGTTTCCTAGCATTCATAAAGTCAAAATTTGCATATAATTTACATAATCATATTATGGATTCAAAATTTTCCAATTAATCTTTAAAAAATCGTATATAAACTCATGATAATAAGCTCAGAGACATAAAATTTAAAAACATAAAAAATTTCAAAAATTTTAAAAATATCATGCGATTAGATTAATATCTTAATCACCCCTATACTTAGAACAATATTGTTCTTAATATTATGCATCAAGTAAGGGAAAAAAGATTTAGAAATCTCTGTCAAAACTTTTAATGGAAAGTCCCTATCTTGAAGTTAAAACAAAATTGTGGAGGCTTATAAATAATCAGATTCAAATTGCATTAAAACTTTCAACATTCTCAATTCATAAAAAAACTAAATAGTATACTAAAATAAATAAAAAATCCAAAGCATCCTAAACAAAACTATATGTATACATGAGATGGTAGAAGACCTAAGTCATTTGGGACATGGAAAGTGCTGTAAGTAGGCCATCATTGAATCTATCTTGGAATTTATTGTTGTTGCTAGTCCCTAAAGTCTATCACTAGATGATACCAATTGCTGCATTATAATCCTTGTTAACTTATCAATTGTCCCTATATATTCCCTCAGGTAGTGGAGGTAGTGGAAAGTGTTGTAAGTAGTCCATCATCAAATCTAGCTTGTCATTCATTGTTCTCGCTTGTCCCTAAAGTCTATTAATGGATGACACCAGCTATTGCATCGTAGTCTTTGTTATCCTGTCAATTAGCCCTATGTTCCCTCCTTGACTTTCAATATCTTTGTCATCATCATTCTCCTTAACCCTGATTTTGAGTTATTTAGGTCCCCTATCGAGAAAGCTTTAGATAAAGTTTTAGTAAAATTTCAACTTATTTAATTATATACAATATTGTTTTACTTATTTTAAGATTAATTACACTTTCAATTATTTTTCATAGACGCAATTTAATATCATCGATATTAACAACCTTGATGTTTCAAACTGTGTCACTTCATTATTGAAACAAAGGACTAGGGATCGTTGTTATCAACTGCATCAATATTATAAATCTTTTCCTTCTGATGCGGAGGCAAGGAGACATGTTTTGAAATGGATGTCTCCAAAAAAATAGAACAATTTATGTGATTATTAGGCCTCTCCCAACATTTAGGTTTGTTTTCTTTTCCTTTATATTTGCTTTCATTAATCTTGTTGGATGATTTAACAACTATCTTTTTTCTTTATGTAGGAAAAATATGAGAAGACCAAGGTGAAAAGAGGACAAATGAAAACTCCTCACAACTAAGGCTCCAAATCATTTGTTGTCGTGCGAAATGAATAAGTAAGATATGCATTTGCAAGTTATAATTATATTAATAAATATTATATTATTTATTATGCATTGTTCTTTTTTTCTCATAAAACAAAGTGAGAAGGAACTACATGGACAAAAGCGTGATAGAATCACACTCTACAAAATCACTCACTATAAGCAAGGTCAAGGGATGTCTGAAGAAGTGCAAAATAACTATGTAAGTATAAAATTTTGTTTAAATTTTAAGTTTAATTATTTTTGTAGTACTAATTAATAATATTTGCAGTGATTGTATTTTTAAATTTTAGAATAAGATGCAAGAGTTGCTACAAATATTAATGAGGTAAATGTGGAAGGCATTCACAAAAAGGTGCTAGGTACATGATCTGGATATATCAAAGGTCTTGGATTTAGCCCTAAGTCAACTGCTTCATGCTCATCAAAACCAACATACATTCAATGTCTTGAAGAGGAAAACAAGTCGCTTAAAAAAAAGTTAGCAAAGCATGAAAATTACCTAAAATCATTACTTAGCCTGTAATATGTAAGCAGTGAAGATGAACATGAGGCTGAGTGATTAAACCAATCTCTGTATTTATTATTTTGTATATAAGTATTTTTGAAGTTATAATTAAAATCTTGTACCATGAACAAATTTAATGATATTATATTTTTTATATACAATGCTTCAAATTATCAATTTTATATAATTTTTATAATAAATTAACGATAAAAAATATAAATATTATATATAGTAATATGGATTAAAAATGTCAAAAATAATTATAATTCAACATGTTATATGATTTCGTTAAAATATATATTAAAAATATGACTACATTTTACAGAATGTAGCTAAAAACATTTGACTACATTTTTAAAAACGTAGCTAAGAATCTTTGGCTACAGTTATGGAAACGTAGTATTTAGCTACGAAAACTAAGCATTGTTAAAAATTATTGGCGATGATTTCTCAATACATCGCTAACAGTTTTTTGCTACAAAAATAAAGTGTAGGAAAAAACTATTAGCGATTATTAGCTAAAAACGTTGCCTATAATTTTTAGCTATGGAACTTGGCGACATTTTTAGTGACAAATATAAATTGTTGCTAATTACTATTAGCGACGATTTTGGGACTTTTAGCAATGATTTTTTCATAGCCAAATGTGGTTTCTATTGTAATGATTATTGACATAGTTAGCCTCCTCGGTCTTTATAATCTCAAAATAAAAAAGGTCCATCCCTTCTTTACTAGTAGCTAACTTATTAATATAAGAAATACAAAATTTTCATTTAGTGACTTATGTTGAAATACACAGATGACGAATTGTAACATCAAATATAATAACCATATTGGTAGAGTGTCTTATAAACCCGTAAAGTGCAAGTTCATAAGGTATAAATTGGTGGTTCAAATATGAACTAACTTGGTGGACTGGGGTTGAAAATTATGGCTCAGGGTGTAAGCCATTAGCTAGGGCTGGATGGCAAAGTGCTTACATAATAAATGCATCTTCCTAGTTGAGTATATGATCCCTAGTTTGAACCTATGTAAAGAATTCTTATGCCTTTACTTATAGTGCCTTATTTATCGTCAATTGTGAAAAATCAAATGCGTCCCTTTTAATTACAATGTTAGGTGCTCTTCAATTATCTCCTCCAAAATCACTGTTTCATTAACTTAAACATAGGAGCAAAAACCTATAGGTTTGATTTTAACTTTATCCTTGATGTTAACATAAATTTTCTTTCATCTCCCCTAAGTAGTATTCACCTCAAAAAGTCAACAAGTGCTCCCATTGTAAAGCTCAAAGCATATTTTGAACCTTGAAGACATGATCAATATTTGTGATGATGGTATTCTCAATGATCATATATTTGTTTTTCCTCTTATTGAATCATTCCTTTTTCTCTAAACTTTGGAACTTCAAATATCTTTCGAAGGAGATAACATGGATGAAGAAGAATTTGAAGGTACCTCACTTCTTATAGTCTTTCTCTTATTTCTCAGAGGAATTATTTAACACAACTAAATAACAGGATAACAATTCTCCTAATTCATAACGTCAGAGCTTTGCCACATAAATCCACAACACTTCTTCATAGTTCTGACAAATATACAACCGCAGAGAAGGATAATTATACTACAAACATCACAATGCCAAGCTAGGAGCTCTCTATATCCATTGGAAGGACAAAATAGGTGGATAAATTTGAGATTAGGTTAAAATTTTAAGTTAAGAGGAGAGAAGGATGAGAATTTAGGGTTTTGAGATAGGAAAATGACAAGTTTTCTACTTATATTAGTGGTTGTTAGGATGAGACCAACGTTAGACACACTTTACAATCAACTTAGTTTTGTTTTATAACTTTTAAAAAATTGTGTGCTTATAAAATCATCATCATAGACACTTTTCATACAGGCATCAGTATGGTTCTATCTCTAGACACTCCTAAGTTGTTTCAACATTAATGCATATCTCCCTTCCACAACTGATATCATTTACCCATTATAACCGCATAATTTAAGCTTGAACTTGAAATTTTCTATTTTCTTTATACTAAGTCACATCCCTCATGGTCTTTTCCTTTTGAAATATGACATATAGGTATGTAATAACACAAAAAAGCAAAAATAATAATTTAAACATATTAAATAAAAAACTTAATAAAGAAAATATGTTGGTTAAAGAATAAAAACTAATGAGAAATCTTAGAAATTTTAGCCCTCACACTTAAGAATGACATTACCCTTAATCAAAAATAAATAAGATATTAAAATCAATTGAATAAAACAATTACGGTAAAAGTTTTCCTATAAGTCTATGCACATTTAGTGAATTAAAACTTTAAGAAATCCTAAAAAAGTTACTTATAAAATAAAACAAACATTATCAAAGAAAATAAAATAAAAGAAAATGATGTAAAAGAAAATAAAGGTTAGAATCATTAGATTACGCCTCCCAATAAATGCTTTTCTATAAGTCTTTTAATTGGACTCCCCTTTTAGCTCTTTACACATCTTGAATCTACATTAGGATTTGGATGATTTCCTTCCTACATAGAATAGAAAGGAGAAATGGAATTAGTAGGCTTTATGTGCATGCCACCAACAAGGAGGCAAGGTCTCAAGCTCTAAATCAGGTGCCTCTTTGGGAGATGTTAAGGGTTTCATCTCCCATTTTTTGCTGGCAACACCATTAATGTTATGTTCCTATTCTTTTCCCTTAAGATTTTTCATATTTTCCTTGAATTATCTTAAAAAGCCTTAGGGACTTCCTACACATTAAGGGCTTTTAATTTCTTCCTAAAGCAATCCTCATGAAAGGCAACATGTCTTTATAAGGTTTTATAGACGAGAAATTTGACTTTCTCTTACCACTTTATATTTAAGCTTACCCTCAATAACATTAATAATAGCTCCTATAGTTGTTAAGAATGGTCTCACAAGAATGATGGAGATCACTGCATCATAATCTATAATCATCATAAGAAAATTAGTTGGAAAGAAAATTTTTCTTACTTTCACAAATAGGTTTTCCATAACCCAAATTATGTCCTTAATGGAACAATCCACTGGCCAAACTAACACATTCGTAGAATTGAGCTCACATATTCCTAGCTTCTAAAAAATGGATAAGGGCATTAAATTAATACTAGTACCTAAATCATATAAAAGCTTAAGAATTTTAAGGTCACCAGGTTTGTAAAAAATAGTAAAATTCCCTAGATCCTTCAATTTTGGAAGTAACTTATTGTCTATCATAGTGTTATACTCCTCTATTAAGGACATTGTAGCATACTTAACTAATTTGCTTTTGTAGGAGATAATCTCATTAAAAAACTTTACATAATTAGACTTTTAAGCTAATACTTAGTGAAAGGTATGTTGATGTTGAGTTTTTTTAAGACATCTAAAAATTTATTGAAATTATCCTCATTCATCTTTGTTTTTAGCTTTTTAGGGCATGAGATTGGTGACTCGTAGGGTTTTAAATATGGTTTAAATCTCTTTTCATAAATGGCACCAATTAAAGATGGAGCTAGTGCTAGTTTTATTCTGTTCCCTTCTGTTTGATTCTTCATATCAACACTAATGCCAAATGAATATGAGAACAATATTGATCTGCTACTGTTTCCTCATTTCTTAAGTTATTCTTGAACTTTTCTCAACTTTAACATTATAATCAAGTGTTGTTTCATTCCTTAATTTAATGGCACACACTTTATGTTTAGGGTTTACCTCAACGTTACTCAAAAGCTTTCCTTGTCCTCTTTTATTCACCATCTTAGCTAGTTGCCTCATTTGCATCTCTAAGTTATAAATGGGCATAGATTACATTTTTTTCAAGTTGATCAAATCTATTCAATTTTCGTCATATGAGGGACATAAAGTATTTCAGTTTCCCCTTTAAAACATTATTTTATAGTGGTTATTACTGAAATTTAGATCTATTTTGGAACCTAGTTGGTCCTATTAGTCTTCCACTTTAAACAAAATGATGGTACTACTATTTATGTTGATAATAGGTTAGTTACAATGATTGAAAAATAATCCCATTAAAATTAAGAGAAACAATCATATTAAAGTCAAGTTTTATACTATTAGAGAATCTAAAAAGGAGGGTAAGTAAAACTTAAGCATTAATATATTTTTATGAAAAACCTTCAATTTCAATTAAACTTATTTTTTTGATAAGTCAAAAAAAGATTATGGATATAAACACATTTGTGTTCTAAGTCATATACTACACATATATTTTTAAAAATTAACACGGGCATAGACATGTTTATTTTTTATGTTATGATGATTCAAATATGATATTAGTTGAGTTATTTGTATTATTTTGACATATTAATTCACTATATTGTCTTTTTATATTTTTATATTTTTCGTCTATAATTTCTGGGATGTTTTTAGATTATGATTTATATTTAACTTGTATTAGACTCCATCTTTTGCATATAGTAGTTTAATATAATGAAAATTTAAAAAGCATTATGCTTTTTGTTTTCCAACATTATTTTTCATAATATTAGTGAGTGTTTGAGAGCATTACTCCATAGAAGGTTGCAAAGTTAGATAATATCGATAGAAGAAGCATATTAGTGGCACCTCTCTTTGATGGATTGTAACATGATTGGAATTATAACTAACAGAGGTTGCATGCCATTCTTTAAAGAATCTAATTGTTTTGGCATTAGAGATAGCAATTTCGACGATTGAAAACCTTGGGTAGTGATACTTTATCTTAGTGATCATGTCCAAAAGAAATTTTAGTATAGGAAACAAATAGATGCTAACTTCATATAGAGTTGCTTAATGGAATAATCAAACTTTTTTAGGAGAACTTCATTATAAAGACAGATATCATGGATAAGATGAGTGCAGATAGAGGCTTCATGTGAACATTTGTCTTAAACTTTTTGTGTCACTTAGATAGAGTGACAATTAATACAACATTTGTGCACTCTTTGTAAATATCATGTTTGATGAGAGGCTTGTCTTATTCAAGTTATGTTAAATGATAAATCTTCCTTTAAAGGGCATTTTCTTAAGAATAATAATGATTTCATTGAATGAAAAGGGATTATATAAAACTTTTCAAGAGAAAAAAGGATTACATCAAAGAAATACAATGTTGGAAGCAATTACATCAAAATACCATATGGGCTTGATATCCAAATGATAGAAGCTACAAGTTATTATCTGTCTAATTAAAAAATAGGTTAGTTGATTCTCCAGGTGGTGTTGATTTCTCAACTAATTTTATGTTTGTGATTGTATAGGCTTAAATGCAAATTTTCTTTGTTCATATATAAGATTAGATAACTTAGCCTCTGAGTGAACTAACTTTATGTACACCTTATTATTTCTTTTAGTCCATATACATATGACAAGATAGCATAAAGCAATGTATATGGTCCATTTTTCACCTTCAGTTCTGTTTGCAATTCCAACACACCATTTATGATGTCAATCCATTTTGAAGGGGGGGTTTTTGCCACTCTATATGCAACCATAATAGCTTTCTATAATTTGTTGGAGAAGCTACATTGAAATAATAGATGATTATGGGATTCTGAGTCTCTCCTAAAAAGTGTGCAATAATTTGATATGCATAGGTGTTTACTAAGTATATATAGGGTGGGAAGTTTGAATTTAATAGCATTCTATAGTGTATGAGCAACTTTGGGGCAGTTGTGTTTTCACCATACAATCTTATACCATCTTTATAATAAACAATCTCTTTATGGTAAAATTGATAGAGGATAAAAGTCATTTTGAATCTCTAATTTGCAACTAAGATGCTATAAAATGATTTTTGATTATTTGACTTTTGAGCTACTATAGTTAATTTTATATCTCTTGAATTTAATTTGACTTCAAGCAAATCACGTATCATAACTATGAGGAAAATTAATGTCAATGTAATATCCTAAAAGGAATTTTAACATCCATACAATCCTAATAAATTTGATGTACTGTCTTCAACCACAATGATTCAATTAAAAAGGAAATTAACACACAATTGAATCATTGTTCTTTAATTTGTCTTGTTTTAGTTATGACACTAAAAAAATTGTTGGTTGGAGGTTAAAAATCGAAATTATGGTAATGGAAATATGCAACCTCATTTTGTTTCCCATTAAATACATTTGCAACAACCATGTTGGGAAGTCCTTATTAATCTATCAAGATAGGTTTATGTGATTATTGCTATCATATTATGTTAACATCAATGAAACAGATGCCCCTTCTTGAAACATGACTTATCATGATTATTATATTTAATAGAGAGATGATTTATAGTAATGCTAATTGATAAGTCAAATTGTGAATATAAATGATAGATGAGTGGAATTAACCCATAGACATATATTTTTCACAACATCAAATGATATTATTAACAATTTTATGTTTATGTAAAACAAAAAAATCATAAATTTCTAGAATAGAAAGAACGATCAAAGAAAAATTAGGTTATATTCAGCATGCTTTAATACTTCAACTAAATTCTAAATAAAAGATTTAATTTTATGAAATTTATGAAAAAATTTCATATTTTTTTAGTTTTTGATTTCTTTTTTATACTACTTGATACGACCTTCACTAATAGGATTGATGAGATTTGATATCAATATGACAAGAATTGGGACTATTCTATAAGGATTACATCTATTACAAGAAATTGAATATAAAACTACATAAAATGAAGTATATGAATCGTCATATTCTAAAAAGGAAAGGGATTGGGAGTGATAAGATTCTAGGGTTGATTGCCACTAACAAGTTAGATAAGATCTATATTTAATACAAAACTTAAATTAAAAGTTTCTTTAAGAAAAAAAGAGGAAAACTCTTCAAAATATTTTTATTCAATAATAATAATTATAAACTATCAATTTCATCCATCATATAGCCTTATAGTCATGAAAAACTAAAACAAAGTCCTAGAAAGAAATAACAACTTGAAATAACAAAACCTTAAGTAATTAAAAGAAATGTTTGACATTATCTTAATCAACAGTGGCACCAGTTTTTTTCTGGAGAATCTAGTGCTGGTAATATATCAAAATGTAGTGTCAAGTTTTTAGAATTCCAATTTGTAAAACTCAATAAAAGACTAACATCATTTTTCTTTTAAGTTTAGCGTTGATTACATTTTGTAGTCACAATCTCTAACTCTTTTTAATGTTTAACTTAAACCTCTTATAAGTTGTTCAACCTCCTCTTTATGCCTATCTTAGGTAGACATCCATATAGCTTAGGTCTCATCATTTCCCCTCTTTTCAAAATAATTTATCTTCAAATCATCACCTTTATTTACAAAAATAAATGGCACTTGGCACTTAACTAAGCAATGTAACTCTTATGTCTTACACTCTTGCTATAAAACTCACTCTTTTTCCCTTATAGTTATATCTTTTCTTTTACTCTCTTAAAAAGACATTAATTATCCCAAAGTGCTCACTCACATTTCTTTCCCATTTCTTTCTCATACTCACTCTCATTAAGTTTAAGTTAATCTTCATAAACCTTTTTTTGTGACAATGGAGTATTGGTATTCAATTTGTCATTTATGGAAAAAAGAATACACCGATCATGTATGGCCTTCTTATAAAATTGTCACATACACTCAAATGAATATGTTTTTCTTGTATAGGAACTACATCGCACAATACCTCATCCTTATACCTCACGATTAAAAAGAAACCAATACATGTTTTGTTACCTTAATCTTCTTACTCTCATTCAATCATTGTAGGTTATATAGTTTACAGTGTCTTACAGTTGCAGTCTTAACTTATTAAACAATTCTATACTAGTTATATTAGCATAACTTCTCTTAGCTATAATGATGTTACATATTTGATCCTTGATGATACATATAGTATAAAAAGTATTTTTTTTCTTTATTCATTCATATCATCTTCTCCTATATGCATGTTCAATTACCTCCTAATGAATAGCATCCTTCTAACCTCATGTCTCTCAGTGCAATCCTCATCTCTAACATATTTTAAAATCGGCACCTCATCCTTTTCCTCTTTTTCACTTTCAAACATAAATTCTTTGTCCACTCTTTTCATCATAACTCTCATATTAGGACATTGCGATGTTATACATCCTCTTTTCAAACACTTGAAACACTTGATATCTTAATTTCTAACATGGAAGTTAAATTAATGTTAACTTTCTCCTCACTTAGTGCTTGTGCTTTTAGTTTATTTACTTCATACTTATGTTTTGGAGAGTTTGTCCTCTTTTTTACTCTAAGATTTTCTCTATGATGAAAAACTTACATTAGAAACACTAAAAAAATTAGTAGGCCTCCTTTTGAATTGTCTATCTACCTTTGTGTTCATATGCATTAAATCTTTCAACTTTATATAATGATGTAACTCCAAGTTATTAGAAATTTTTGGATTCAAGCTACAAATAAATTAAACTATTATCAGTTCCTCATCTTCCTCTATGTTTATCGTAGTTAAGGAAACCTCCATCTCCTTATAATACCATTCTACACTCTTGAAACCTTGAATTGATGTTTGCAGCCTTTAATGGAGAGATCCCTATAAGAGCTTAACACAAATCACTTTATCATCACCTTCTTCATCTCCTCTAAATTTTTAATCCAAATCTTTTTATTCCTCCTTTTAATAAGAATGTTTTGATCTTATTAATCCATAGTGTAGTTGCCAAAATCTACAGCAGTTAATTTAAGTATTTTCTTTTTTGAAAAATTATAGCAATCAAAAATTAATTTCACATATTTTTCTACTCCAAGGTGGTGTATAGATCTATCTTTTCTATAAAAGGTGATATTGTCATCTTGATACTTTCTATGTTATTATATCCTTTCTTCATGCTCCCTTTTATACCTTACTTTATACCTGCCTCCTCTTTATCCCCCACATACTCCTTCTCTTCCCCCTCTACCACACTTTAGGTCAAACCCTCCTAAGTAGTTGGTAGTATCCTCAAACTTATCATTCGCCTTAAAGTCACCTATCCTAGTAATTAGAGGTGGATTATGTTATAGGCTAGCTATAGCAACTTCATATTTCTCTAACTTGTCTTTAACTTTATTGAATTATCAAAAAAGTTGCTTGTATTTTCCTTGGATGTTGTTCATAAAAGACTCCTAATCTACTTCTACTCTTTTCTCTCCACTTACTTCCTTGTTTTTGGACATGGTTCTATTTCTCGTTTGAGTCATATTATACTTGTGTGAAAAGTTAGTAATAAAAGTACTCCCTCACATGTTTCACTTAAAGATTCATTGAACTTATAACCTAAACTCTTAATTAAAGGTTCTTTGCAAACTATACAATCTAAATCAAAAAAGCTAGTTTAAATCTCCCCTTTTACCAAATACTCCAAAAGAACCAAATTTAGATAAGAAGCAAATAAAGAAATGATACTAGAGACCAATGAACACAAAAAATCTAAAACAAAAAAATGAGTTTGGTCGAGCCCAATTAGATTGAGTAGAAAAAAAGAATAAGACTCAATAACAATAAATTAAGTAATAATGGAAAATAAGATAACTAATAAACATTTTTTTCAATTAACTTGTAATGTAATATCCCATCTCCTAAATTGTTGAGGGTTAGAAGGCTTAGAAGATTAAGCTCATGCATATTGCATTCAATAAAATAAGTTATATCACTATATGATTAATTGGTGCATTAGGATATGAGATTAGCATCTCATACATAGATTATTCTATATTCATGCATGAGATTAGCTTACACATACATAGATTATTATTTATAAATATGAAAAATAAGTAATAAATGTTTTATGCGAACTTAATTGACATATTTAGGGATGCTGGGATATGATTTTGATGAATTAGAATTAAATTAGAAATTGATGGATTTAAGTTAGTAATTTGGAGTTAATAGTTAAAAATCAAAAGTTTGAGGAGTCAATGTATAAATTGACTTAGTAGAATTCCTAAATGGTAAGATCAGAGACAAGTGGCACTTCATATTTGTGACAAGTGGCCCTTTAATTTTGTGAAAAATGACACTTTAGACTTGTGACATGTGGAACTTTAGAATGCTCACATGTGTAGCTTTACAAATGGTGACATATTGAGCCCTACAATTGGTGACATACTTAGCCTTACAAGTAGTGAAATATGGAGGCTTAAATGAGTAACATATGGATCCTAAGGGTAGTAACATATGGACCAATAGAAGAATAATACATCGACCAATAAAATGGTGACACATAAACCAATGAAATGGTGACATATGGATTAGTTTGAATTTCTTTGAACTTTCTTGTAAAAGGCAACATAAGGGAGAGTGAGGGTCTGCAATGAGGTTAGAAGAGGGAGAAAAACAAAAAAATAAAACGAGAGATAGAAGGAAAGAAAAAAGGGGAAGAGAAGAGGAGAAGGAAAGAAGTCACCAAGGTAAGTCGAAATCTTGGTTTCAATTTCATATTCCCGCTTTTGATCTATTTTACATGCCTTCAGAGCATGAATTTGTAGAAATTCAAAAAATAAAATTTGTAGATATAGATCTTATCTTGACCTCTGTGAAAGGTACTTGATAAAATAGTGACTATAGCTTAAGTTATGCTTGTTTCCCTAATACTGCCCGTGACAGACCCCTGTGCAGGAACCTTGTATTATATCATGATTTTTTAGGGCTTTAGAACCCAAATTGGTTAAAGTATAAAACATAAAAAATGATTATTGATGTTATATTAATGCTTATTCTAAACAATTTGGCTAGAAGATGTCATGATAATGATTTATTGTTGTTTGAGCATTGGTTTTCGGCCTTTTTCTTACAAGAAACAGGACAGAATTTAGATGGGGGTTGTATTCCAAAAGGAGATTTTTTTCATGTAATTTTTGGATATATTAAGACTAATGAAATTTAGTTTTAGGGGGCATAAGAATCATGGTATTTGGATTTTTGTAGAGAGAGTCATGATTAAAAGAAGGCAACTTGTTCATATAGGAACATTAGGAAGAAAAGGATATAAACATTGCACTTAAGGATTGCATACATATTCTCTCTATTCGTTATCATTGACCCATGTTCATATGCATGTCTAATAGGCTCTCAGAGTGATTGTCAATACCCAGATATTTTCTGGACGTTGAGGCAATAGCTCGTTGGAGTGTTCTATTAGTTAGCCTCAATGTTTCTCATTATGGTTTATTTACGTTTAGTTAAATGTTAGTTATTAAATTATTGCTTATATGATTGTTACAATTCTGGACATTGTTGGTCCAAGGAGTTTGATATTTAGGACTTTATATGGAAGTGTATTTTATTTTATTGTCAATTGCTGACTACGTGAATAATTGTGAAATGCTTATTTAAATTAAATTGATTGTGAATCTTAGACAATCAGTTACTTGTAGAAGAAAATGATATATGAGATGATTCATATAATTGCATTTGGCATTCATGATGAGATAATGGGATTTTTGATCAAAATTACCAACACGCAAACATTCAGGGCCAGAAGCTCATAATCAGGGCCTATGGCTCATAATAAGAACTCAGGGCTTAATGCTCATAATGTGATCGGGCTATAATGTTCGTTAAGCTGTTCAATAGAAATTTGTTTGAAACTCGAGACATGAATTGGCATATTTGATCACAACATAACGAAATAAGAATGAAAGCATATTTGCATTTTCATACACAATTTTGATTAAATTAAATTGTGATTTTGAAATACAATTTGATTTTTTTAGTTGTGATATGATTTTCTTAAGTTCTGCCTAAGTTGATATGTATTATTGAAATGCAACTTGATATTATTGGTTATGTGGTATGTTGATTTGAGCTGTCCTGTGTGATATGGTTTGCTGAGTGCATCAATGATGGTTTACTCATTGAGTTCACAAAAATCATCAAAATTGCAACATTTTTTTTACAGGTTCAGGAGATGTTTAGAGTTAGTTGGAGTATAACTCCTACATTTTAGAAGTCATGGCTCAAAGGTCTGATTAGCTAAATCTGAAGAGTCTAGTAGTATTTGTGCATCTGCATATCACATCACGTTGCTACGTTGTATATAGTGTGTTAATAACTTTGTAACTAATATATGTAGCTTGGTATTATGTATTTCTGTATACTAATTTTCGAGATATATGTATATCTGTGCTAAGAGTAAATTATTGCTTGATGTACGTGTTTGGTAGTAATATAAAGAAAAGTTTTATAAATTTATTTGTTATCAAATACTAGAAATGACTATGAATGTGAGAATTGATAAATGGCATAATAGAAATGTTTTACTATACATCTTTACTGAGATCATTAAAGATGAAATGTAAGCTTCCTTGAAATATTTTCAAAATGGTTGAATGTGGGAAAGTTATGAAATTTAGGTCAAACTCTGGCAATTTGTTAATTAAAATGCTTCTGTGCTATATGATATTATGTGTAAGGTGGAAAAACCTTTTTGAATTGTTTGCTAACATATCATCTCCGTAGAGTATATCCCAAATATTCTCTAATGCTTTTGGGAATATGTCATATAGGTGTGGTATGTTACATTTATGATATCAGAGCAAGGTTTGACATTCATAGGGACATAATTTAACATTTTAGCATGACATAGGATAAGCAATACATATAGTAATCAGAATCATTGTCCGTTAAAGGTCATTCGCTATAGGTGACCATGTTGTAGAATCAGCTGATCTTGAGTCGGTAGGGCTAATAGAGAGTCTCCTACACCACAATATGAGTATACATCATAGAGCATCCCAGAGAAGAGAGAAAGGAGATATGATAAATTTAGGAAATAAGGAGCCATGAACTTTTATAGAAACACATACCCTGCAGAGTCTAAGGGTTGGCCGGAGAGGATAGAGAGAGTGTTTGATCAGATGGGTTGCAAGTAAGATGAAAGGTTTGATTATATAGTCTCCTTACTTCAAGGCCCAGCCTATCAATGGTGGAAGACGATCCCAGGTAGTTCCACCCGACTTTGCAGATTGACCTAGGAGGACTTCTTAAAGGCATTCAGAGCTAATTATATGCCAAAAGTATATTTGGATCAGAAGATGAAAGAATTTTTTGATCTCAATCAAGGAAGTCTTATAGTAGTTGAGTATGAGATACAGTTTAATGAATTATTAGGGTATGTTACTGCTCTAATTCCTACAGAGGAGGATAAATGGAGGAGGTTTAAGTATGGCCTAAATATGGAAATTAGGACAAGATTTTCCATTACCAATTTGAATCGTTTTACTGAGTTGAGAGTAGCTTCTATTTGGATCGAGCAATTATTGATAGATGAACGACAGGTGTATAGATAGGAGCTTAGGCTTAAGAGGCCTGGTGATTTTTGAGCTGATTCTGGTAAGAGATTTAGTAAACACAATATTAGACCACCACGATCACAATTTAGATCGAGGCATATGGGATTTAGATCTAGAGGAGGTACTGCTCAGTTTGGTATTGGTGGAGGCCAAGCATTTGGAAGCCAATGTTATAGAGGACAGGCACAACATATACCCAATTATGGGCATTATGGAAAATGTTATGGTGGAGTATGCTGAAGGGTGTCAGGAGTTTATTATCATTGTGGCTCCCTTAACCATTAGATCAGAGACTTCCCAACAGCTTTAGGAGCCCAGTCTGAAGTTAGAGAAGGACCAGTGTCTGAGACGACTGCCCAACCTGTTAGAGTTAGTGGAGCTATACAGAGAGGCAGAGGTAGAGATAAGATAGCCTCAGCAAGCCCTAGTGTACCCAAGACCGAGGTGCAGAGTAATCAACCGCAGTCTTAAGCCAAGATTTTTGTTATCACCAGATAGGAGGCACAGAGTTCTCCGAATGTTGTTGCAGGTACATTACATATCTTCAATCTTGAGGCATTTGAATTATTAGATTCAGGATCTACTCATTCATTTATTTCCCCCACACCTAGCATCTCAACTACATTGTGAGAGAGAGATATTGAAGTTCGAGTTAGAGGTGAGTACTCCAGTTGGTAGCAATATAGTGACTAGAGAGGTACGTAGAGGATGTATTATTTAGGTTGACCAAGCTAAACTGAAAGACAATTTGATAATACTACAGTTAAAGGAGTTAGACCTTATTTTAGGTATGGATTGGCTTACTGCTCACAGGGCTGCGATGAATTATTACACCAAAGAGGTTGTTATTGAATCTCCTAATCAATCGAGAGCTATATTTCGAGGTGTTAGTCAAGTGGTGCCAGCTCAACTAATTTCAGCCATATGTACATTTAGACTGATTAGAGGTGGAAGTGAGGCCTTTCTAGCCTTAGTGATGAATACTAGAGTTGATCAGACATTACATGATATTCTTATTATCAGGGATTTCCCAGATGTATTTCCCAATGAATTACTAAGATTACCACCAAAAAGAGGGATGAAGTTCACCACTGAACTAGTTCTAGATACTGCTGCTATATCTATTCCTACTTATAAGATGGCACCTTTAGAACTTAAAGAACTTAAGACTCGGGTTAAGGGCTATTAGATAAGGGTTTTATCAGACCTAGTGTGTCATCTTGGGGAGCTCCAATTTTATTTGTGAAAAAGAAGGAGGGAACTCTAAGGTTGTGCATTGATTATAGATAACTAAATTAGGTGATCTTAAAGAACAAGTATCCACTACCAAGAATAGAGGATTTACTTGATTAGCTACAGAGAGCTCAAGTATTTACTAAATTGGATTTGAGATTAGGGTACTATCAATTGAGAATAGCAGAAGCTGATGTACCGTTTAAACCCAGATATGGGCTTTTCAAGTTTTTGGTGATGTCTATTGGATTAACAAATGCTCCGGATGCAGTTATGGAATTAATGAATAAAGTGTTTTACCCCTATTTGGATCATTTTGTTATTGTATTTATAGATAATATCTTCCTGTATTCGAGGAGCAAAGAAAAACATTACGAGCATTTAAGGTTAAATTTTACAAATCATAAGGGAAAAATAGTTGTACACCAAGTTTAGTAAGTGTGAATTCTGGCTTGATTAGGTGGTATTCTTGGGTCATATAATATACGTACAAGGCATATAGGTAGACCTGAAAAAAATTAAGGTAGCGTTGAAGTGGGAAGACCTAGAAATGTTTATGAGGTTCAAAGTTTTCTTGGACTAGCTGGTTACTACAGGAAGTTTGTCGAGAGTTTTTTATTGATCTCAACCCCTTTGACAGAACTTCTAAGGAAGAACATACCTTTAAGAGACTAATGAATGTCAAAAGAATTTTGAGGAGTTAAAACATCAATTAATTACAGCACCAGTATTGACTATCCCATTTAGATCTGGAGGGTATGATGAATATAGTGATGCTTCACACTAAGGGTTAAGGTGTGTTTTGATACAGCATGGTAGGGTAATTGCTTCTGCTTCAAGAAAACTAAGACCTCATTAGTTAAATTATCCAGTTCATGATTTGGAGCTCGCTGTAGTAGTATTTGCTCTAAAGATCTGGAGACATAATCTATATAGGGAAATATTCCATATTCTCAAACCATCTGAGTTTGAGGTGTTTATTGAGTCAAAAGGAACTTAATATGAGACAAAGGAGGTGGCTTAAGTTACTTAAGGACTGTGATTACACAATAGAGTATCATCCAGGTAAGGCTAATGCAGTAACTGATGCACTGAGCAGAAAATCCAATAACAATGTAACACAAATTCAGGACATTAATAGCTACATTTAAACTCAAACTAGTATTACATGATAGGATTCGGGAAGCTCAAAGCAAGGATCCAAAGTTGGCGAGAATTATCGAGAAGTTAAAGCAGAATTTGAGTTCCGAGTTTGAGGTGAGAAACAACATTTTTGCGATTGAGACCGAGATTGTGTGTACCAAATGTTAATGGTTTGACGAAAGAGATTTTGGAGGAAGCACACATAATAGTTTATGTTATGCATCCTGGAACCACCAAGATGTATAACACTCTTAAATAACACTTGTGGTGGTCAGGGATGAAGAAATAAATGGTAGAGTATGTTTCTAGATGTCTGACATGCTAACAGGTTAAGGAAGAACACCAGGCACCAGCTAAGAAACTACATTTATTACCCATTTCAGAGTGAAAATGAGAGAGGATTACAATAGATTTCATTATGGGTTTACCGAGAACTTCAACGCAGAATGATGCTATACGCGTAATTGTTGACAAGTTGACAAAATCAGCCCATTTTTGTCCTATTAGAGAGAGTAACAGACTAGCTCAGAGATATGATAGTGAAATAGTGAGGGTATATGGAGTTCTAATATCTATTGTATCAAATTGAGATCCTATGTTTACTTCTAGATTTTGGGGCTGCCTACAGAGAGCACCGGGTATGAGTTAAATTTTAGCACAACATTTTATCCTCAGACCGATGGGCAGAGTAAAAGGACCATTTCGATTGTTGAAGACATGCTTAGGGCATATGTTTTGGAATTTCAAGGAGCATAGGATGAGTATGTAGCCCTCATTGAGTTCGCATACAATAATAATTATCATAGTAGCATTGGTACATGTGAGGCATTGTATGGCAGAAGGTTTCGAACACCTTTGTATTGGAATGAAGAAGCCTTAGGATTGTTGAAGGCCTAAATTTGATTCAGGATACGGTGGATAAGGTAAAATTAATCCGTAACAGGTTTAAGGCAGTCCAGAACTGACGAAAGAGTTATGTAGATCAGCGCCGGAGTAATATAGAGTACCAAGTGGGAGATAAAGTATTTTTGAAAGTTTTGCCCTAGAGAGGAGTGCTAAGGTTTGGAAAAAAGGGTAAGTTGAGCCCTAAGTATATTGGTCCATATGAGATTACTGAGAAAGGAGGTCCATTGACTTGCAAATTGGCACTACCATTAGAAATGGCTCGGATTCATAATGTATTTAATGTCAGTATGCTTAGAAAGTACATATCAGATCCGCCACATGTGTTACCAACTTAAGAGGTTGAGATTGTAAATAATTTGAGTTATGTGGAGGAACCGATAAAAATAGTCAGATATTAGACTAAGCAGTTGAGGAATCGAATAATTCCCCTAGTAAAAGTTATTTGGAGAAATCATTCGAGAGAACAAGCTACTTGGGAGACTGAGGAAAACATGAGACAACATTACCCTCATCTGTTTGATCAATCAAGAGTTAGTTGGAGTATAACTCCTATGTTTTGGAAGTCATAGCTTAAAGATCTGATCAACTGAATCTGTAAAATCTAGTAATAGTTTTGCATCTGCATATCATGACACATTGCTACGTTGTATATAATGTGTTAATAACTTTGCAACTAATATATGTAGCTTGGTATATTGTATTTCTGTATACTAATTTTCGAGACATATGTATATTTGTGCTGAGAGTAAATTATTGCCTGATGTATGGGTTTGGTAGTAATATAAGGAAAAGTTTTATGAATTTATTTGTTGTCAGATACTGGAAATGACTATGAATGTGAGAATTGATAAATGACATAACAGAAATGTTTTGCTATACATCTTTACTGAGATAATTAAAGAGGAAAGGTAAGCTTCCTTGAAATATTTTCACACAGGTTGAATGTAGGAAAGTTCTGAAATTTAGGTCGAAGTCTGTGTGAAGTAAATACTATTTTTGTGTCTGTTACATGTTAAAGTACAACATCAATTAGCTTGTAGAACTCCAGTTTAAAAAACCTAGCAAAAGACCAACATTGATTTGCTTTTTAAAATGTTGATTACATGTTAAAGTCCAAGATCAATTAGCTTTTAGAACTCCAATATATAAAACCTAGCAAAAGGCCAACATCGATTTGCTTCTAAGTCTAACTTTAGTTAAGTTCAGTAACCACTATAGCTTCTTTTTACTTAAAAATTTCACAAATCATCTAAGCCCCTCTTTATGCTTCTCCTTATTAGAAATCCATGTAGCTTGAGTCTGAGTCACTATTTAAGTCTCATAACTATTTTAATAGACATAATTTTTTTAAGATAGTGATTTTATCTCATTAAAGATTATAATAGTAACATGACTAAAATTATTACAAAATTGTATTTGATTTGTATCACATAATAAAAACCTATATAATTTATATATTCAAAATCAAAAATTTCTATTAAAAACTCAAAAAATGTTTTTCATGATAAAGCCTTTGTAGGTAGTCTACTTAAAATATAAGTAGCAGTTAATAGACTTTTTGACTAATATGTTTTGGCATTTTGACTCAAACATTAAAGCCCTTATCATATTTAAAAGTCCCTATACTTTCTCTCTAGTTTTCCTTTTTATTATGGAGTGCAAACACAAATTTTTTATGTAAAATATTATATTAACATTAAATCAGTAAAGGAAGAGGTTTAATGTTTAAAAGTTCAACTGATATTTAATAATAAATAGGGACTATAAGAAACTTGTATTAACTCCTCGTATCTTTTATTTAAATGATTTTTACTTTACTTTAGAATCTCATAATAGTCTCAAACTAGTGAAAATAAAATGAATTAAGATATGACTAGAGAAAGAAAATATAGTCAAAGTTTAATTAATAGAGCAAAGAGCAAAGAAAGAAATACCAATTGTTCACTGGCAAAGAATAACTTAAAAATACTATGTGTAGAGAAAACTCTAACCATAACAAATACTAGAAACAATATGGATAATTTAAAAACCAAATGAGATAACTTTTTACTGCTCTTTTATCAATATTGTGGCTTGTTGATCAAGGACATGTCTTAAAGTCAGTAACATTTGCATATAAATCTTTTTATTGCTTAGAGCCAAAAATGAAGCCTTATAAAAGGTTTTAAGGTTAGCGATGAAACTTTCTAATTAGTTATAGGATATGTCAATAGTCATCAAGCTCCACAGTAACTCGAAAATCGATGGAATAAACCTATTAACTTATTGCTATAAAGGTTCAATGCCTCTTACGTTTCTCAAACCACCATATATATATGGTATTTGTCACGTCAGCATGTTTTGTCTAAGATCAAAACTTTATAAGGAGATCAAAACACCAAACATAGATGGAATCTCTTCTCTAAATTCATTCTTGCATAAGTTTAAATCAAAGAGTTTACTATATTATCCTAATTGTTCGAAGATTGAGTCACTCAGATGATTTTCAACCAAATTAAGCCCAACTGCATTAAGAATGGAACCTAAAAGCTTATTATTGCTCAATGAAAAATTCAACAACAACATAAAGTCCTTTAATTTCTTTGGAATCTATGCAATAAGATGATTGAAAAAGATCAACTTACTGCAACTTGGTTGCCATTAAAAATTTATTAATGGAAATGTAATGACAGTGGTTTGGTATGGTAAGGAAAAATATGATAGGATAAAAAAGATTAGGCAATACAACTTTTCTACTTTTCTTAATTGAAACAAAATGAAAAAACGAACCCTTTGACATATTACGTGGAAGAGAACACTTGTACGTGGTAAACATATTAGAATTTTTAATATAGGAAAAGTTTAGAGTTTACTAATAAGAATTAGACTTAGGTCAATTATTGTTAAAATGATTACAACTAGTCGTTTGGATAGTTGACCCTTATCACTTACAAACCCATTAATATTATCATTTTTTAGTTAATAAGAGAAACTCTAACACTCCTCTTCAAGTACAACTAGGACTGACCATGTAGTTGTCACTTGAAATAAATACAATAGTAACCAGACCGGATTGTTGAGAGTTGACATCCAGATGAACAACCGAGAACTTAATAATCCAGATCAAACTTTTTCTAATACCATAGTAAAATTTTTAATACGAACATAGTGTAGAGTCTACTAATAAGAATTAAGCTTGGGTCAATTATTGTTAAAATGACTAGAATTAGTCATTTAGATAGTTATCCTTTACCACTTATAAATCCTTTAACATTTTCATGTTTAGCAAATATGGAAAACTTTACCAAAAAACTAGTCATTTGGATAGTTATCCTTTACCACTTATAAATTCTTTAACATTTTCATACCACTTATAAATTCTTTAACATTTTCATGAAACTAAAAATATTGGCCTAGTTAAAGTTAAGCAAGATGAAATCTAATAAAAGTAAACAGTAGTAAGAGAAAAAGTTTTTAAAAAAGAAAGATCAAAAGTGAATATATGCATAATAACAGGATGAGTAAGCTAACGTTAAGGGTTAAGAACCTCTAAGAAATTTTTAAAATTACGATTGAAACATTTGTAGCTTCTTATCCTCTAAATTCGGCAAAAAAGATAATTAGTTTCTTCAGTTGACAATTATGTGCATAAAAATGAAGTTGTTCTAGCTATCAAAAGCCTAAAACCCTATCTATACTTATTGTGAAATTACTAACAGAACAAATGGAATCAATAAGTAATACAAGAATTAAGAAAAGGAGCAAACAATTAGATTGAAATTTTCAGTGAGAACTAATTAAACAAGTAATTAGTGGTAAAGATTGAAAAGAATCGAAGAAGTTATAGAAGTCTGATTGAATAAGAAAAACCTTAATGAAGTAAATTACATGTTAGTAAAGACTTTAAGTTCAAGAAACTAGATACATAAGAAGGGGGTTGAATGGTGTGTCCTCCTTTTTTGCTGTAAAGTCTCTAAAAGAAAACTTTTCTTTCTTATTAGAAGAATATCACAACTTATTACGTAGATAAATCGCAAATTAT
>JANZXP010000196.1:33218992-33232180 GCA_027576715.1 Erythroxylum flavicans
GAGGGATTCTCCTTTCTGAGCTCTCCTGGGCATGCGCTCTTTATAGTCCTCCTCCTCCTCATCAAACTCCTCCTCCTCAGGCTCATACTGTGATAGTTGTTACGAGGTGGTGGTTACCGCTGACGTACATCTGCATGCCTGCCTTGAGGTTCCTCATGTCTCCCTTGTCTGAGCTCATCCAATTGCCCCTAACCTTATTTAAGACTAGATTGAACCTCTCAAATTATTGTTGCATAGCTCTCAAAGTGAAAGCAATAGTTGCATCTCCCCCTTGGTCGTCATCATTACTACCTCTCTGTGACATTGTAAATAAAATGATATACCTGCAAAACAAGGTTAGTGATAAACAACCTCACACACTCACTCACGTGTTTCACTCAAGAATTGGTCACTCCCCTCATGTTTAAGTCACGACAATGACTCCCTCAAATAAGCTCACACACTTTTGCCTTTTACGACTCAATAGTCTCTGAAATCCAAGTTACAATTAAGACCACAACTTCAACAAATCAATACTCCCAAATATAGCTCAAATAACAAGTAACAAGCAACCTAAACCAATAACCAATAATAAGCTAGCAAATCTGAAAACCGTCAAAATTTTTTTCGATTTTTTCAGTTTTTTCCTAGATTTTTCATTTTTTTTCTAACTTTTTTTTGGATTCCTTTCTTTTTTTGACTCTTTTTTTGCAGACTTTTTTCGTTTTCTAGACTCTTTTTAGACTTTTTTTGGTTTTTCTGAACTTTTTTTTCAATTTTTTTAGCTATAAGCTGAAAGCTTTCAACAAATAATTGAAAACCCTAACTAAAATAAAAATAAGAAGAAGGATTGAAATCCTAGGTCAAAAGTTAATTCACACCTGAATTGCTGATATGACGATAATTGGATGGTGATGGCGGCGGTTTCTTGAATTTTGATGGAGTTGAATAAGAATTCTCCTTTAAACTAGCTTTGATACCGAATGATGCGCATCGCGGAAGGATTGATGAAGATTTGATGGAGTTTTCGATGGGTGTTTTGGTTTGTGTGTTTTCGACCTTGAGGAATTAAGAAGGATGAAAATTTTGAATTCAACAAATAAGAAAAATAAGGATATGCAAGGTTTGATTTCTACGACACCTCTTCGAAACTTATTCCAAGCAATCCCGATGATCAAAATAAAACCCAGAGAAACGAACAATCGACATGCCACAATTGGAGAAGCAATTGATAAGTAAGAGATGGTTCGAAAGGTAACAAGAACAAGAGAATAATGTTTCTCCCTATTGAAGCAGACGACTTTTCAACAATTATAATCTAAAAAGTTTTGAAATTTTTGACCTAAAAACACATATTTATACCTAGGTTAAATAATAAAAGATTAGGCTAAAATATATAGAAGCTCAAAGAAACAAAGTCCAAAAACTAAATAAATAGGTATGATGTGTTGCGCCACTACTAGATCCATATGCTTTTGGACTTAAGTGATGAAGCATTAAAATAGCCCAAATCTTCTTGTTTTTAAGCTTCAAGTGTATCCGGTCCAAGGATTTGAGTTAAATGGATTAGTTTTGGCTTCCATTAAACTCTCCTCCAATAGGCTTGGAGCTCGCCATCCTCTCAAGATAAAAGCCCACATACGTATAATGAGCCTCTTTAAGTCTCTCGGTCCTAACTTTGGTCATGGGCCCTTCTGGCATGGCTAACTCTTCGCCTGGTCCTGCTCGATGGTCCATAGTCCCGCTTACATTATGCATGTCCTAATCTAGAATGCGACACAACTAAATTTGCATTTAAACTAGGAGAACAATGTTCCACCTTAGACTGACTGTAAACCATTAATTTGATTCCGTATTGTTTTCTCCACATTATTTGTAGGTAAGTATAAATAAAAATGAATATTTGGTCTAACATGGTATTGGTTATGTATGGGGTTTATGTACATCTGTGTAAAGCTCGCTTGAGTAATCTGCACAGCGCCTATTCTTCTTTCCCAAACCTCCTTCGTTTCAAGGTCCTGAAAAGCATAAATGAGGACAGAAAACCAGAGTTATATTGTATTAATTTGCTAACTGTAAGCAAATTAAAAGTGAAAGAGGGAACAAACGAAACACCTTTCAGCACAAATTTGGTAGCTAAGTTTACACTTCCACTGTGTGTAACATTGATTTGTAGTTCCATCTGGCGAGAAAACAGTCAAAAGCTTAGGTAAACAAGAAAGGTTATAGAAAATGGTCATGTCAAGGCTCATATTATTTGTGGCCCTGTGAATAAACTGCACCTACACTGCCTGCACTAGCTGCTAAAGGAACCCTGTTTACCAGCAAAATTGGTGCCATTCTCCCTATAACGCTGGAGTTGTGCCAGTCCCATTCCCTTCTAAAGCTCTTTGCTCTTTGAAAGAACATAGAAACTAGTAGTTGGCATCTTGAAGAAGGTGTAAGGGAACAGGTTGAAGTTGCACAGGTTTTTTCTTGGAGAGAACAAGGAGAAAGCAACGACAGCGAATGTGGAATCTTGAATCTTGGCTTGTAGGGGAAGGTTTAGGCTTACCCAATTTTATGCATTCTTCTACAGGTATCTGATAAAAGTTCATATAAATACTCAAGATCTAAATTTTTCTGAAAAGACTCCATTAAAACGTTCTGAACTAAAAATAATTCTAATCATTAGCCAGTGAACAAAGCCATTTAAAATAAAGAATAATGTTGAATGAAAATGATAATGGAACGTAAAAGGAGCTTTACAAGAAAGTCACCAGTCCTTTTGACGGAGTATGGTGGACTAGACATTGAAAATTAAAGCTCAGATCGCTCCGTCCGCATCCATAGGAAATGAGTGCTCCACTTTAAACACGGTTCTCTTCCACCGACAATTGTGGGTCAATCCACCCAAGTACAGTAAACTAACAGTAAGAAAAGAGCCAACCATAATTAATCGTGGGAAAATAATTAAATCCAAACAAGTAAATTTTTTCGTTGTCTGCCCCATACAAGATAAATAAAACTAACGAAAGGCAGAGTCAGCCATTTGCCTGCTCAGCCGAAGAAATTGCAACTCTTTTTTTTTTTTACATTTAAAAAAATTAACTAAATATAAATTTAAAGTAGTTAACTTTTGTGAACTTTTCTTTCCTCCTCCTCTTAAATCAAAGTTGCTGTCTTGTTCTCTGCCTCTGATTAATTATGTCTCAATGGCTTCCAACTTGAGATCTTTCCTTATACTCTGCTTCTTCTGCAACTGCATCAATTCAAACAGAGCCCTTGAAGCAGACACAGAATCAGTAGTCTGCACCGACCGCTGGATCCACATCAGACGGCTGCCATCAAGATTCAATCTCGATCTCCTCACAAACTGCTCTCAATACCCTCTTGTCGACAGCTTCTGTCCTTATCTTCCAAACCATGGCCTTGGTCCGAAAACTCACAATCGCTCTCAATCGTGGTACCGTACAGACCCCCTTTTGCTGGAGTTAACATTCCATCGGAGAATGCTTGAATACCCATGTCTCACTTCAGATCCCAGCCTTGCCAATGCTATCTATTTGCCCTACTACGCAGCGATCGACGCATTGAGATACTTGTATGGTCCTGATGTGAACAAAAGCATGGAACATGGTTTGGAGTTGTATGAATATCTTCGTGAAAATGAAGCATGGATATGGAATAAGCGTGGTGGGATTGATCATTTCTTAGTTATGGCACGTCCAGCTTGGGACTTCTCCCAGTCTCCTGATGTTGATCCTCCAATATGGGGCACTTCGTTCCTTGAATTGCCAGAGTTCTACAATATCACTGCATTGGTTGCGGAGTCAAGACCTTGGCCTTGGCAAGAACAGGCTGTGCCTTACTTGACCTCATTTCACCCTCCAAGTTTAGCACTGCTCGAATCTTGGATTAAACGTGTCAAAGCTTCACGTAGGACAACGTTAATGCTTTTTGCCGGTGGTGGTGGAATTGCTGCTCAACCGAACATCAGGAGAAGCATTAGAAACGAGTGTGAAAACAGTACTAACGATAATGGTGGTTTGGTAACTAATCGAGGTTATCAATACAGCAAGGTGTGTGACATTGTGGATTGTTCTAATGGGATATGTGAGCATGACCCAATAAGGTACATGAGGCCAATGTTACAAGCCACGTTCTGTTTGCAACCTCCTGGCGACACACCAACTCGGAGGTCCACGTTTGATGCGATTATTGCAGGGTGTATACCTGTTTTCTTTGAAGAACAGACAGCAACATCGCAATATGATTGGCACTTGCCGCTGGGGACGTATCATCAATTCGCTGTATTGATACCGAAAGAGGATGTTGTGTTTAAAGGGTTGAAAATTTTGGATGTATTGATGGGCATTCCAAGAGGTCGAGTCAGAAGGATGAGGGAAAAAGTCATAGAATTGATGCCACGAGTTGTGTATAGAAAACATGGGAGCCCGTTAGGTTTAAGGTCGAAAAAGGATGCTGTTGATATTGCCATAGAAGGTGCATTGCAGAGGATCAATTACAGGCTTAAAGGTGGATTTTTGGGATAGACGAGTTGTTTCTGGGCACTCTAACTATTACATATTGTTGTATTAATATCTCCTACTTCTACGATGATCAGCTGTACTCATACTTGTGAGATTATGTTTCTGAAATACATACTTTGGGCAACTTTCTCAATGTGTGCAGAATTTTACAAAAGAAGCCGCAGAAGAACGCATAAGATTAATTGCTTGACTCAAACGAAAAGATATGAAATACTTATTCAACATCCGAAATTTTAACAAATAAAAAACAGGAGAAAACTGGAGCAGGAAACAAAGTGAGCTCTTGTTGGTTTTTGCAGCCACATGATCTGCAGTTAGGTGCATTACATAAACAGTTGTGTGGGGTAGCCAAAAAAACGCTCGACAAGTGCATGGTACAAGGACTTCCTGTTTCTTTCCTTTCTTCATTTTTCAATATCTTCACTTTCGTTTTTTTGGAAAAACCGTCATTCATCTCCAAACAATGTTTCACCTCCATCTAACAATTGCTGAACCCCATGTTAGACCAGCTCCAAAACCTGCAGCTGCTATGAGGTGCCCGGACTTCACCTTACCACTTCGAACGGCTTCATCCAATGCCAGTGGAATGGAAGCAGCGCTTGTATTGCCATAATTTGAAAGGTTTGCAATAACTCTTTCTGGGGGGACTTCCAATCGTGTTGCAACCGCATCAATGATCCTTTGATTTGCCTGCAGATAATTCATCTTTGTCGTAACTCCATAAACAAGTACAATGACTAGGCATTTGGCAAGCAGCACAAAATTGGTAAATCGGCTCTCAAAACGCAGCCTTGCAAGAACCATGTAATTCCACAGCACAGATGCTTATTAAGAAACTAAAACTCACGTCGTCTTTCAATGATCAATATATGAAACGTACAACTTTCATGTAACACTAGTAAACTTTCCACTAGACCTTTCCACCGTCGTATATTTGTAAAAATTATGCAATGCAACCATAAATTTCTGTTTTAGTAACTCCACAATTATCCTTCAAATGCATCTGGTCAAACAAGTCTTTACTTGTCTGCCCAAGGAAAAGAAGGCATCTAGTAGAGAATCAGTGGATGACAAGGATTAAGAAAGAAGAGAAATTGGCGCATGCTGGAGACTTTTGCTGAAGTCAACTGTGCTTAAGACGAGTGTTTTAAGTAATATGCATACCTGGTGAAGAAGTAGCCAATCGATGTTAGATCCACTGATACCGGCCTTTTCAAGAGCAGACTCTATGGATTGAGGGACACATCGCACAGCAAATCGAAAAACCTCCTTCCCGTTCATTTGAATGTTTGAATATGAAACGTGTTGCGGAGGGAAGCCTAAAACCGCACCATTAGAATCCAGTGTATGATCTACTTCATTTTCTTTCATTACAGCATTTAAATGCCTGCACATAAGGTATTCATTTTCTTCTTTAGCAGAAATTACCATATCGTTTCTTTCCAAGAGATATAAGCATTATACCTTTGGCCATCACCATCACTATGTAAGTCAAAACTGAAGAAACCATCATGTTCGCTGTTACAAGCCTGCAAAGTCATTGTAGATTGGAACAGAAACATAGAAGCATCAATACAACTTTGTCAGCTACCATCAAATCAGTTGCAAATAATTATTAAACAAGAAAGAGATGGAATGGGACAAACAGGACTACTATTGGCAATGCCCTCAATAAAATTTTTAAACTCAAATCATTAATTACAAAAAACTGGTTCCAATATGGAAATTTCAGAGAAAGATTCAAAATACTAATATTTTTGCAGTTTTAACTGGGGTTATTTCAAATTTAGCTTACAGATAACAAGTATCACTAAATCAAGAATTATTTTGGTTCTCTTCTTTTATTCCTTTGGGTATAAGTTTACAAAGCACTACGGACTGCTGTCAGCTTGATGCTTTCTCTTCACATCAAATAATACCAACCCTTCACTGACATCTGTTAACTTAAAAAATGCTACAAACTCTAATCACATGCTCGAGTACCAAAAAAATGAAAAATCATCAAATGTTGATCAACATATTAATAATCAGACATCAAAAGGACAATGTTTTAGTAGGAAATGAATTCTCTTCAGATGTATAAACCAAAAATCATAGAATAGCAAGGACTGTTACCTGCACTAGCACAGCACCAGCTGCATCACCAAAGAGAATACAGGTAGTTCTATCCGTCCAGTCAACAAACCGAGAAAGAGCATCAGCACCAATTACTAATATATTTTGAAACGGACCTCCTGTAGTTACCGCAGGAAGGTAAAATATCTTTCAACCTCTTAAGTATAGTTGCACAACTGAAAAGCTTTATTACCTCTTATATGACAAGCAGCCGAAACTAGACCCAGCATAAATCCACTACATGCTGCTGTAATATCATAAGCCAAAGGATTTCTTTTGCAGCCCAGTGCCTTTTGAATCTTAGGTTCAAATTAAAAGCCAAGGGAAAGAGAAAAGCATTAAAAAGAAATGTAGAGGAGAATTCTGAAGTATCTGAAACACACAGATTTTATTAGCAATTTAAAATCCAACCACAGCCAAAGTTTAAATCACCACCAGAAAAATTCAAAGAAACTAGGCGCAGGTTTTAGGTCGAAGACAGGATAAATGAATGAAACCTAGAGCAGATCAATACCATAAGAAATGATGGAAAGATAACAGGACAGGAAAGCTGGGAGGAAATGCAAGTAATAATCTTTGTTTGCATTGTGTAGCACAGTGGACCTTAGCAATGGTACATATTTCCAATTTTCCACCAAAACTGCACATGTTCTAAAAGGTACTAATTTGTCTTCCTCGATACTTGAATATCAATGGGCCATAAAATAAATTCTTCTGTCCACCATGCCAAACAAACATAAAAGTACTTTGCTAACTGTGCTTCTGTCCAGAATGTGTAAACTACCAAAAGGGGATCATTTAGGACACAAAATATCACATGAAATGTTCCTTGGGAGGTCTGCAAGCAAGAAACACTTTGGAGAACATAAGAAAAACATTTTTCGATGTATGTCCGTCAAATTTCAGTTCATTACCCATTAGGCTAACTTCAGGAAATTATATTTTAGTAAAGTTATAAGAAAATCATCTAGTTATGAGAAATAAAGTATCAATTACTACTTAAAGAGTTCAGACCCAAGTTATCAAGTCAACCCTTAAGTTCAGCTTCAAAATCTTCAGTTTTGACAAACTTAGATCAAGGAGGATCAAGAACCAATTTAGCTTAGTTGATTCTTGAACTTCAGCTGTCAATGGTGCATTGCACAACTCAAAATCAGCCATCACTAAATATCAAGAAATTACAAATTCTTCAACAAGACACTTAATGAAAGTGCCATTTATCCACGTCTAAATCTAATAAATTGATCATGCATCGAACAAAAAAAATCAATCTATTCAAAGAACTTTATTAATTCTAATCCCTTAACTTTTAAAATACAATGGAAAATGAAAAGAGCTTCCACCTAAATTCAGTTCTAGTGAAAATTTCATCAACAACATGAGTTCAAGGAGTGTGGTAAGAAATGCATATTGCAGCATGGATTAAACTAATAGACAAGATGAATTTAGAAGAAGCTATGCAAATCAAGTTGCACTTTAGCATATTATTAACTTGTAGCATAAATTAAGAGGGTAGACAAGAAAACGATTCTATCTACACATAGATGGTGGATAGTAGATGCAGCAAAGAGTAAATAAATATGAATTTAAACAGTATTCATACTGTCTCATGAATCACACAACTTTTTGCGTTTTCATTCAACCATTCATAACTCAATTTCTTGTTGTTAGCAACATTAAGAAAATAGAAGAACCATAAAACATCAAGTTATACCTGAGGAGCACTACCAAAAAGATCTTCTGGCGTAGATGAGCAGAACAACACCATGTCTACATCATCAGGTTCAATCTCTGCCATCTGAAGAGCTCTCCTTGATGCTTCTGTTGCTAAAGAAACTAAGCTTTCTTTTCCTGAAACGTCATCAATGGAACCAAGTTAGTAACTGTTAGAAATATAAGGATCTCCACACAAAAAAAAAAACCTTTAATTCTCCCTCTCCATAAAAGAAACTGATCGTTAAACCTCTATAGGTTGTAGAGACAGGCAATGAAAAGACAAAGGCTATATAGATATTAGGACCAAGCAGACATAAGATAGATTGCTCTTTGAATAATAACAAAAGAAAGTATTCTGGCAGTAAAGGTTTGTACTATTATTCAAAAGATAACTCAAAATAAATAATCACCAATTAAATCGATATTTTAAAAGGGGAAGCATCAACTCAATTAACTTGAAGTCACCATAAAGTAATTTCATTAGCAACTCCAAGCAATTAAAGACATCCAGATTCCTAATTTTCAATATACAAAACAGAGATGCAACCAAAAGAAGGTAAATGACCTGTAAGTACTCTTCGATTTCGAATCCCAGTACGAACAGATATCCATTCATCGGAAGTATCAACAAATTTTGCCAGATCATCATTTGAAATCTGAAGAGTTGGCACAGCTGAGCCACAACCAACTAATTTGCACCCTTTACTAACAAGACTGTTGAAATAAGAACGTAAGATTTACAAGAAATAATGTTAAAGAACTATACAATTTCTAAAAATTTTTTTTACCATCCCAATAAGTAGAAACTTTTGTCTCAAACCTTTAAGTGTTCAAAAATTCAATTCCATAAACTTGGACATAAAAACAAGTATCTGAAAGGACAAATCTCAACCATTTTTCAAACCAATATATAGCCTTAAATGAAGATCATCCTTCGCTATTGATATTTTGGCTAAATCACCACCTCTTTCCCAACCCCATAAGCAAACGAAAATGATAATCAAGACCTAAACACAATTATCAATTGAAGTACTAACTTCCTGCATAAATGACATAAAAAGGAGAAAATTTGGAACAAATTTATTTCACAACAGTATATTCTTCTCCTAGAAAATCAACAACAGCATTTCTCCTGGAAAATCAGTAAGAGCTCAGGTATCCAAGAATAACACAACAGGGGAGAGCAATAAAAAGGTTTAAATTGTTAGTACCAAGCAAACAAGACACAAGAGCTATAAAGTGATACAATCATGAAAGCTTATTCCTATAACCTGTCCTTTTGTAACATTTTGCAGTAAGATTACCATTCAGCTATTTTAATAATTTTTCATTATCACCACCACCAATGCTTATTGTCCTTCATTGCTAACATAAGAGAACCCCATCTGACATCCAGTGCAACTAATATAGCTTAGGATTGCTGCATCAAATTTTCAAATCATTGTTCATTAAGAAATTTAAAAACGGCTTGAAACTCAAATCTTCTAGACAAACTTTATCTTTTGCATCCCCCAAATTAATTTCAATGTTCCTAATTCATATAATAAGTTTCACTCACTTCAGGATCAGCTGAAACAATATAGATATATGTGTATATATATATATATATATATATAGATAGATAGATAGATAGATAGATAGATAGATAGACAGATAGAGAGAGAGAGAGAGAGAGAGAGAGAGATGTTTATGCACACTCTTGCAGATCTTTAGCTCCATCGATCATCGATAATCTAAAAGCCTAGATTAGTTTCTCATTTTAGCTCTCTTTAGCCTAATCAAATCAACAGTACCCACCCGTAAATTTAAGATATGATTGAACCGATACCATCCCCAAAGAATGTTAAATTCAACTTTTAATCAACGTTAACTCTAAAAGTAACAAAGTCGATGTCATCATGCAAACTCTTAATCCATATAACACAAACTTCTCCTCTTTCTACAGCTATTGTTGAAGGTTTCCCTGTCTCGGTCAAAAATGAACACGCTTAAAATGACTATTTGCATTGAGCACGATCAAAAATGATTAAATCGCTAAAACACTAACCTAGGTGCTCGCGACTGGGAAGGGGAAAGCTTATCTGCGCCTTCAACCTTGCTGGAGCACAACACCCTCTTGGAGATTCCATCAATGGAACAAAACCCAGATCCAGGAAAGCCTACTGAAGGCTTAATCCTATTCATTGGACTTGGAACTGAAGGACTAAAGAACCCAGATGCATTTGCCATCTACGGAACACTCTTACAACTGGACAACAATATAATTAAAATGAGCTTTGTGGTTCTGAGAGCTAAAAAGGAGGGATCTTTCGAAGTATTAGCTCATACATAAGAGAGTATGAACGATAAGCGACGTGGTTAGACACCTAGGAACCATTAAATTTAAAGAAAAAGAAAGAATACATAGAAAACAGCAAACATTTAAGATTAACGGACACTACGGAGACAAAGACACAAACAAAAACTAGAAAGATTAGATCCTTAGTAACTTTGGATAGTCAGAGGATGTGATGAAAAAGAAGGCGATTATGCCAACCCAATTTGAGGAAAATCCTATGCTTCCACACTGCTCCTCTCTACAAAACTGGCTCTCTCCTTTGAGCTCAGCCATGACAAGACCCCAATTTCCAAGATTTGATTTTTTGGTGATACTAACGAAGCAGTGTGATTGTTGGGTTCCACCTATAAATTATTGGCGTTCCCACAGTTAGTCATAGTTTTTTTTGACAAGTGTGTATTTGGGCTACGTGGCAGGAATTCACTGATTGAATAGTTGAAGTTAGCGTGGGGTGGTATGTAAATGGCAACTCCTCGGCTTTACTCTTCTTGTTCCACGTTGCCTATGGTTAGCTTCACTTGTATCTTTTCAGTCCAAACTCTTTCCTCACTCAATAACATAAAGTTAATCCATAGCCTTGTTTATTGTTCCTTTCTATTCTATTTTGCTGTTCCTTTTGAGCTACATGCTTCATCAACCAAAATTTCTTGTTTGGTTTGGTTATCTACAAACCCAAATCTCTAACGATTTGCCAAAAGAAATGCATTTATTTTAAATGTAAAAATTCCCCATAAATGTTTATCAACATGTTTATTGAGCGAGCAATAAATGTGCTGATTGGCTGGCGCAATACGCTGAATATGTAAATATTAGGATCACCTATTTTGACACTACACCTGTAGGGTGCTATCATTTCCCCACAGAGAATAGATCGGGAATCTATTTCCCTAAACTCATTATGTAATTTTCAGTTTTATTTTCCCTAAAAATAATTCCCAACAAACTTAACTCTTTGGTGCAAAATTAGAACATCTTCGAATAATTAATATTTTTATTGAAAAAGCAATTATATCGAAATTTTTAGCATCCCTAATTAACCTTTTCGTCAAATCCAAGTTGTAGGCGATTAACTTTTATTCTGCTTGTGTTTTCTTTTTTCCTTTCATGGGACCAACTGTTGTCTATATGTTTGTTTTAGCGAAACATTATTAAGATGGGGGTTGGTCATTGTATTAGTTAGGAATGTGGTTGTTTCGCAGGCGAGCAAATACGAAAGATAGATAAGACTAACCGAAGTGTTAATTATCACTTAAAATGTTCGAGTAATTTCTATAAAATCATACACAAAATTAAACCAGAGATTCGATACGAAGCTCCCAATAATTTGTGCAATTGTTTATTAACTACGCAAATCGCAGTTAGCAGTATTAAAGAGTATGATAATCGTCGTGGTCCAACAAAGGACAAAGAAAAAGATGCCTTAAATTGCACCCAACAACTATCTCGGCTGTTTATTGTTCGCCTGTTTTTCTACGGCAACTTCGTACGTATCGAAATCAGGGGAAGATACTATTGATCAATCCTCCTTCGTTAGCTTATTATACATTCAAAAGCATAATTATACAATAATAATAATAATCATATCATGTTTATTTGTCTAACTATTTTATAAATAAAGAATTACCCCTGCTGCTCTCGACATTGGAAAAAAGTAAAAAGTATGTATAAGTTTTTCACATTTTTAATTTTCAACAAATAATTTTTTAACTTTCAAACAATAACTTATGAGATCTTACTATTAAATATTTGTAAATTAGTTATAATATGTAAGCTCTTATGGTTATCACATTAAAAATTAATTATTAATTTTTAATGTTGTAATTAAATTTGTATAAATAAAAGTTTTTAAAACTAATGCTAATGTTAAAGATTAATTTATGAACATCAAAACGCTAAAAGTCTAATTGAGTTTTCAAAAGAAAATCTTAAGAATACATTTCCATCTTTGACTTAAAAATAAAATTATGGAAGTAATAAATAGTATATTTTTCAGTTGTTACAAATTTAATTATTCCTTTCATTTGAATTAGTGATCCTAAACAAAGAGATTTATCAAACCTTTATTTTAAGTCATATATTATAAAAAGTAGTAAATAATTTGTGGAAGATATGTTCTTTTATTAACTTTTTTTGAAAAATATAAATGAATTTCATTAAAGGCCCAAAGATACAAGAATTAAAAGTTCCAATTACAAACACTAGTAATTCAAACTATAAGGACAGAATTACGTATAGACAAGTGATGTGCTAAAATAGGAGTTGGTAGTTACAAGTTACAACAATAGGATAAAGGAGTTATAATGACTATGATTATTTGGCATCAAAGAAAAGATTGGTGGTTATACCTAATGTTTTAAAAACTAGACCGGACATCAAACCGGTCGAAGGAAAGGTTTAAAGTTTAGCGGTTCAACCAGTAGTGAATCGCTATAAACCGGAATATAATAAATAAAATGAAAATTTTATAAGAATAAATAAAAATAAAATATTTTATTGAAATAAAAAATA
>JANZXP010000196.1:33232280-33245030 GCA_027576715.1 Erythroxylum flavicans
AATAATAATAATAATAATAATAATAATAATAATAATAATAATAATAATAATAATAATAATAATAATAATAATAACATCATGTTTATTTGTCTAACTATTTAATAAAAAAAAGAATTATTCATGTTTCTCTCAATGTTTAAAAGAAAAATTTTGTCTTGTATATTTATCTAACTATTTGATAAATAAAGAAATACCCCTGCTCTCAATATTGGAAAAAAGTAAAAAGTATGTATAAGTTTTTAACATTTTTAATTTTTGACAAATAATTTTTTAAAATTTCAAACAATGATTTATTAGATCTTACTATTAAATATTTGCAAATTAGTTATAATATATAAGTTCTTATGGTTATCACATTAAAAGTTATTAATTTTCAACGTTGTTATTAAATTTATATAAACAAAAGTTTTTAAAACTAATGCTAATGTTAAAGATTAATTTATAAACATCAAAACGTCAAAACTTTATTTGATTTTTAAAAAAAATCTTAAGAATACATTTCCATCTTTGACTTAAAAATAAAATTATGGAAGTAATAAACAGTATAATTATTAATGAATCAGTTCTTACAAATTTAAGTATTTCTTTTGTTTGAATTAATGATCCTTAGCAAAGAGATTTATCATACCTTTATTTTAAGCCATATATTATAAAAAGTAGTAAAAAATTTGTGGAAGATACGTTCTTTTGTTAACGGTCATTTGATTCTACTTCTATTTTTTTATTGTGATTTTTAGTTTTCATTTTATATTTTCAATTTATATTTTTCTTTCAAATAAAAAAACCCTATTTGGTTGTCAATATCAATGTAGTTATATTTTTATCATTGATAATAGTTACATATTAGATAAAACTTGAAAATAATTATTTTTAATTAAAAATTTTATTTTAATTTCTTATATAATATTTATTAAAAATAATTTTATTAAAATAAATAATTTATAAATTAAAATTTATTCATAAATTAATATTTATTTTAAATATATTATAATTATAAAATATATTTTTTGAAATTTATATATCTTGAAAATATTTTAAAATTAATAATATTTACTAATAATTATTTAATTTAAATTAATTTAATTAAAAATTAAATATAATTTTTTATTTTTAATAATTAAATAATATATATTTTGTTGACAGTAAGTCAGATTATAAAAAATAAAAATAAAAACAACTTTTTATGATTTTCATAATTTTTATAAGCTAAAAGAAACCGAAACCAAAAACTCAAATAAAAAGTTTTTTGAACTAAATTTGAAAACAAAATAGAAAATCAAAAATAAAATGGAAACAATCAAGCCCTAATTATTCTTTATGTTTTTTCTAAAATGAATTTCATTAAAAGGCCTAAAGATACAAGAATTACAAGTTTGTGCTATAATAGGAGCGGATAATTACAAGTTACAATAATAAGATATAGGAGCTATAATGACCTGGATTATTTGGCATTAAAGAAAAGATTGGTAGTTAAACCTATTGCAATTTAACAAAACTTATTTTATGCACTATTTTCATTATGAGTTCCTTCGAGCTAGAAAATTGATTAATAAATATTTTTGTATTTCTCTCAATTTAGATATTATGTACCAGTGTCCTTAGTGCACTCTTGAATAGCTGTAATCACCTCTAGAAAATTTTTTAGGTTGGATGCCTAAGATATAATATCATACTATTTGTTTTGGTGATAGTGAAACCCAAACAAACTGAGAATTTCATTTTATATGATTGAAGAATAGGGGCAATTGAAGTAAAGATAGTCAATATCTTCTAAGGGTAGTGAGCATAATAGGCATAACTTGTCAAGAATGGTGAATTTGAGGGTCTCTCTATTACCCAACTTCCATGTAGCAACTAACCATAATATAAAGGCATTAAAAGGGGTTAAGGTGCAAAACCAAAAGGAGTTTGCACCAAGATGTTTTCTGAAGTGACCTTCTGAGAAGAGCTTCATAGGATTTTATGGAGAAGACCATCTTTCTTTCTGGCATCCTTAGAATTGAATCATGTGTTGAGATATTAAGGGAATAAGTAGGAAGGATTTCCACTAGAGCTAAGGATTCTTTAGTCAAGCATGCAGGCCAAGTCCATTTATTATTTTTGATAAGGTCATGGACCTTGGTGTGTTTAGGAATGATGAATTTTAGAAACTAAAATTGGTTTATATTATAGAGGCATTCAATATGTAGCTAGTAATCAAAGCAGAAGTAGGTGTCTCTATTATTTCCTACCTTATGCTTAATAGAAAGTTAGATTGAATCCCTTAACTTTAAGATTTGCCTTATTTTCCATAAAATAGTGTCTTTAGCTTGAAAACTCTGGATGTTTTTTTCTTTTAGGATGTAATGATGTAATCATTTTCCCGATAAGGCGTCTTTTCTACAAAATTTGTCATAGTCTTTTGGTTAATAGGGTCTTATAAGTCAGCTTGATTGAGTAGATGCCTAATCCCCTATAGTACTTGGGCAGGTAAATCTTTGACCATTTTAGTATTGGAATTTTTGAAGTGTTGTTAATGCCACTAAAAAACATTCCTTAATAGCTCATCCATGGTTCTTTAAATCTCTTTAGGTTTCAAGATATGAGCACCAATAATTTTGAGGATTAGATATAATAGAAGTTATTAGTTACATTTTACCATCATTAGATAGCGCCAAATTAGTCTAGTTGTTAAGTCTTTTATGTATGGAATCAATCGGATGTACACAATCCTGGAATATGAGTTTCTTAGTGGAAATTGATAACCCTAAATACTTGAAAGGGTATTATTGAATTAGGACACAAATTGAAGCAGCAAGAGAGGTAATATCCTGACTAACACCTACTTATAAAAACATAGAGCTTTTGTTTGGATTGGAGATTACACATGAAACTGACGTGAACGTTTCTAGACATTTAAGTTATAATTTGATAGATTTAGGGTTAGCCACATAAAAAGGTAATAAATCATCTATAAATAAGAGATTGTATATACACAATTTCCTACATTTTTCATGAAATTTGAATTTAGGTTTAAAGTCAATGTTTATATTTGTCATTATGGATAAAATTTTCATGCTTATGGAAAACAAATAAGGTGATAAAAGGTCACTTTTTTAAGGCCCCTAACTGTATTGAATACCTTAAATTGTTCACCATTAATCAATATAGAGAAAGAAGCTTAAGTAATGCACTTAGTAATTCAATTAATGAACTTGCTTATGAATCCTATTGCTTACATTGAGCTTATTCTAAAATTCCAGTTGAGAGAGTCAAAAGGCTTTTATAAAATCATTCTTAAGTTCATAGCTTTAAGTGGATTTCGTGGTGTAGTAGCTCTTGAAGATTTCTTATACAAACATGATGTTATCACCAATGTTTTCCCTTTATATATAAGATGTCTGGCAAAGGTTAATCAGGCCAGGTAGGACTTTCTTGAGTCTATTAGCAAGGATTTTAGGGATCACCTTAAATATCACATTGTAGTCTTCTATATGTTTATATTCATATAGGGATGTGGGATTTGGGACCTTAAGAATATGTGTCACATAAGTCTTGTTTAGCTCAGTAATATTGAAGAACTCCAAAACTAATTTGGTTACTAAATGTCTAGTTAATCTAATGTAGATTGGAAGAATCTTACATCGAAGCCATCAGGGCCTAGGGCCTTGTTTGGATGAAGATTGAAAAGAGTAACCTTGATTTCTCTAAATGTAACATCTCATATCAATTCAACTTTGAATTGACTTAGGAACGAGTTAGTTAGATAATCCTTAAGAGGAGTATAAGGGGGTTGCATTATCGACTCAGTACTAAAGATGACTTTAAAGTGCCAAAAGGCCAGGTCTTTTAAGTTTTCCTATTTAGTATCTCAATACCCACTGAGTTTAGTAAATATACAATATTATTCCTGTTCCTTCTTACTTATATGGTCTGTAAAAAGAATTTAGTGATGAGGTCCATATCCCTTAGCCAATTACTTGTATGGTCCATATCCTTTAAGTTTAATAAATACGCAGTATTTTTCCTATTCCTTCTTTCTTGTATGGTCTAGAAAAAGAATTTAGTGATAAGGTCCATATCTTTTAGCTAGTTAATTTTGAACTTTTGGCTGAGTTGAGAATTGTTAGAGTCACGAGCAAACAAGTAAGGTTTTGAGGCTTTAACTTCAAAGGATCTCACTGTGGTGTTTGTAGTGTTTGAAGCCAATTCGATTTTGGGGTTCCATTAATGAGTTATAGGAGTTGGATTTCCATTGAAAAATAGGATTAGCACTGGAGTTGTTAAAAGAGATTACTTAAAACTTAATGGCCTTGATAATTTGTTAACATCTATAAGTATTAGAGCCATTAACCACTTAACTCATTCCCTTATAGATAGCCTCAATAAATCTCAGATGCTTCAAAAGAGCATTATAAAATATAAAAGGGCTTTCTTTTATTTTTCAGGTGATCTAAATGAGTAATTATTGGAGTATGGTCTAATGTATGTTTGTTATGAAATTTTGTATAGCTGAGAGGGAAACTAAAAAATCATTTTGAGTTAACTAGACATCAATAAAATTTCCTTTGTACCTCCTAGCTTGCATATTATTCTATGGGAATAAGTTGTTAATGTGTCTTTGGTCATCCAAGCCTAAATTATTGTAATTGCTTTCATATCTTGATTTTGGTTACAAATCCTTATGTTTTGATCCAAATATGAGATGGATTGAGTGAAATTGGTGTGGATGTTGTGTCAATGTTAATTGTATTATATTGTGAATTTTGCATGAAAGTTGAAGGGAAAGTCATGAATTTCCCTTTGTGTTAGTCACGGTGGTGACTTGTTGTGTCACCATCGTGAGGTAGTAACCCTTATCGCCATTTTCTTCCTTTTTTATTTCCCTTTTCACGCAAAATTTTGTGGTGACAAATTTTGTGTCAGTCACCACCATGACAAGTGCCCTTACGGGGGTGACACCATAACTTCTCAATTGCATTCACTTAATTCATACACATGCAGGTTGATGACCTAACAACCCTACAACCTTAAACCTAGACTCGTGCTATAAATGGAAAAGGAATGAGAAGGGGGGAGGGCGAGGAGTCAACTGACACTATCTTTCATCTATCATTCATTCACTCTTCATTTCGCACATCGCAGACATACTCAATTGGGACAAAAAGGAGACAGAGAGAAGCATGGAGGCGAAGAAGGAGAGAGCTTCAGCTGAGAAGAAGGAAGGAGAAGAACAATAAAAAAGGGTAGGTAGTATGAGCAGTGGGTCCTTTTAGGTGAACATCAACTAGAAGCAGAGGGCGAGAGCTAATATGGAAAGTTTGAGAGTGGCGGGAGCAACTCCCTCACCCACTATTGTTTGCTCTTTCTATTTACTATTTCTTATTTTTTTTTGCTACATTTACTTCTCTATTATAGACTCCTGCCCTATTATGCTTAACCCATACTCTATTAGCTTTTGATAGTTTATTTGGGTTATTTACTTGATTTGTTGCTTTAATACTTCTTTTATACTGATCAAGATGAGGTTGAAGTGTTTAAAGATGATGAATCTTGTAATTTCTATGATGGGTTGATCTCTTTTTTTGAGCATTAGTGTAGCTATTTTAGTCAAATATGCATGATTAATGGATTGTGTTGTTGTCTTATGTTTGCTATAATTTATGAATTGAATGGATGTAATAGCATGATCAAATTTTACATTATTTTGCTATTAAACGAAGGATCGAAAGGAGAAGTATAATATGGAATGAGAAACTATAAACGCTTAGGTTAAGAATTAGAAATATATTAACCTAAGTGGTAATTAGTAGTTAGGTTTCTATAATTAACTCGGGTGATAACTTGTCGAATGCAAAAGTTAGATTAGTTAATTATTCAAGTTGATTTTAGGGCCAAATTGTTAATTTCAGTAAGACAACTATCCAATCATTTCTCCTTAATCATGCATAGGAGATTAAATTAGTGAAATTAATTCTAAAGAGTTTTCCACTTCGATTTCTACTCATTTTTGCTTCCGATCGATTTAGTTTACCTTTTAGTTCAATTGCAAGATTTGCTTTAAAGTCTTTTACTCAACAATTTGGGATAGAGTGCTTAAAATTTCATTGTTTTTATTTTTAATTCAAAATTAATTTTAGTTAACTAATTTCACCTCTGTGGGAGACGACCCTAGGTAATCACTACAACTATCTTGTATACTTACGAGTAGGATGGCCTAGGTAATTTTTAGAACTTTTTGGGCACAAAAATTTTTTGGCACCGTTTCCAAGGAGACGTTTAGTGCTTTAAACTTAAATTAATTTTGATCGTTTTTATTTGCTTAAATGACTTTGATTGTTTGTGTTTGTTCATGCATGCATGTTTTATTGTGTTATTTTGTTAACATCTTTTGTAATTTTCATTATTAATTTAGTGCTTTCTGTAGTTAGTTTGTGTTAGATTGGAGAATGTTAAGTAGTGAATTCACTTGGTTTATGCAAGGAAAGGAGAAAACAATGGACTTAATCACTTTGAACGATCCACCTTAAGCTTAATGGTTGAGGTGTCTAGCTAAAAGACATTAAAGAAGCGCTAAATGAGAGGCAACCTATATAATTTCTGTTTTGCTTTTCAATTAGTTGTTTGTTATTTCTTTTTTGTGAAGCTCGACTTAATTTGTTTATTTTGTGTGCATAGGCCTAGTTTTTAATCTCTTCTTTTTGTTTGCTTTAAAGTTGTTCATCACTCGTCAATAAAGGACACCATGCTTACTACCATGCTTCACACCGCATCAACGCAGCCACCACCTACACTTTCGTATCATATTTCTATCTCTTTCTTTTCATTATTTTTACTGCATGTTAGTTTTTTTTAAGTTTTTAATGATTGTCCTTGTTTGTGTTAATTTTTATCTTTTGTGGCTTAAACCCCTCTTTTACTTTTCGTATCACATTAGGAATAGTGTGATGTTCAAGTTTGGAGGTGAGTATTAGTTAAAAAAATTATTATTTGTGTGTTGTGTATTTGTTTTCCCATTTAGTAGTTAGAGATGCATGGTTATAAAATGAACTCGATCTGTGTTAGAAATGCATAATATGAGTGAATGAGTATACTTGCATGCTTAGGCTGATATTCTCATTATAGGTAATTTGTATTTTCGTATGATCTTAACTTTGAGAAAATATCATATAATTGCTTACACTTTTAACTCGTTTGATAAGATATGAATAATATCCTTTAGCTCACTAACCATATTTGACGTTAGCTTCAAGTGCCTCCATATTAAATGATTTGATCTTTTCTTTTAACTGTCAAACTTAACAGTGATTATCCTCAACTTAGTTATTGAGGTCTTAGTAAAGCATGCTGCTAGTGCAGACCATATATCTTTGACATTTTCATAGCTTATAAACTCTTCCATGATGTTATCATCAATTCAACCTAGCAATGTAATGTGATTGGAGGTGTTCTCTATTTTTCATGTCATAGGCCTCACATTTTTTCTTATGCTGAGTCATAAACTTCCATTGTTTTATTCTAAAATGTAGGCGCCTTTTGGTGTTCTAATATATATTGTATTTTCATAATTCAAATCTTATAATTGTAACCATTCAATTCTTCACCTTTACTAAGCTTGTGATAATATTCTTTGAAATAGTAATCATTTTTCTTAAACACATAGTTTTCATAATGAGACGTCTGTTATCATAATATTGTCATATATGATTAATTTGATATAATTTTCTAAATAGAAACCTTAGTTATTTTCGTACTTATAGAATTGCAATCATTAGATTTTCAATCATCATTCATTTAATTATTAGCCAACAACTAACTATTCTATTTAAACATATTTATTTCAAATACCACAAATGTAATATATAACACATATATAAAACAATAAAGAATTGTAATTGCAATTTCATTGAATTGAATAAATGTTATCTATAAATTAACTATTATATTAAAGAACTACCAAATATGCTAAAAATTTAGTGCTTATTAGCTATCACTCAAAAAATGTACTAAAATCACAAACAATCTTTAACTAGTTTTCTAAAATTCGATAAATCCTATAGTGAATTGAGTTCATTAATTTTTAAACAATTTATCAAAGATCATATCAACTATTATACTTACAATATTCATTGGCAATTCACTAAAATAAAGACCTTTGGACAATTTTCTTCTCCTATACTCTTTTAATAAAGTTTGTACCACTCATTTATATTCGTGGATATGATCCAATGGAGTATTACACATCTTAATCAATAAATCTTTATCTAAAGGCAAGAGTATTATGTAAAGTGCTTTATATTTGCTCACTGGAGTAGAAAACCCTCATAACCAACAAAATATACCTTAAATCATGTTATTCACCAAAATAATATACAATTTCAAGTCTATTGTAGGCATTATTTAATACTAATCCAATTGTGCCTAAAATATACTCGATTTTGGTTTATGTTAGTGTCAAAAATTGCAATCAGGTTCTTTACCATTTTAACAATTTTTTTTTATAAATTGATTCAAGAGAAAATATTGTTCAACACCTTGAATAAGTTAAAATGCATCACATAATATGAACACAATCCTCTAAGCTTAACACCTGCAAGAACATAAAAGGTTTAATTCCTTTATAGTCAATACACACATATTTGTTTAAATAAATAAATAATTGATAAACAAAAAAAAATAAAGAAGGAGAATAAATTAAATAAACTATCATTTGATGAGAAGTGTATTATAAACAAGTAAAAGTAGAATGAAAATTAATAGAAAGGTACCATCAAATAGATAACAAATAAGCACGTTTAAACAAATGGTTAATGGGTATTCTTCTCTTAAGGTGAATATGATCCAAGACCTTGACTTTTTTATTAGGCCCAAATAGACTCGTATATCTTGTCCACGCAGCCTAGACCAAACACTCTTGACTTAGACCTATTTAACCCACCTGGACAAGTATCCTAACTAAATAACCCACCTTTATCAATTCACATTAGCCAAGCTTACTACACATATCAAAGCCCATAGAATTTAGTTTGATCCCCTAACCTACTGAAGATCAACTAAAATACAAAGGCTTAATGCTTTAATAATTAAACTAATTCAAAAAACACATCCTTCTAGTGGTTGAAAAAGAAGTTGATGTTTTCAAATTTTGCACAAACAATTTTGATAGTCTTTAACAAATAGTGGGATGCTAAGAAAATTTCTACATAATAATATGTAAAATATTATTTCTCCTAAACAAAATAAAGAAAGTAAATGCTTATATTTAGGAGAAAGATCATAATATGTACCGTTGACTCTAATATCAATGTTAAGAAAAGTAATATAAAATAAAGTAAAGTGTGGTAGAAAATTCATGTACGATAAAACACATATTTTTCATCCAACCAATAAGAAATCATGATACCCAAAATATATTATAGTTATATATAACTAATCAAGCATAATATAGAAATACTTGCAAATCATCCACATATTAAAATCTCCTTTGAAACAATATATGATATTTTCTCTCTCTCTAAGACTTCTGTGTAAACCTCTTTGAAACAATATATGAAAAGTTTTTTTATTTCTCTAAGACTTTTGTATCTTTCTCTGTGATGTATGTTTTCTCCTATGGATCTTTCAAATGTGGTCAACTACGCTATCTCATTTAATCAACATATCGATTATATATATGTCTCTCATGTTTTAATGAATTGCCTTTTCCATTCCCCTCACTTTTTATGAGATATCATTTAATTCAAAATTAAAATTTGTGCAACTCATTATGAATGTTCCACAGTCAAAATATCCCCAACATTTTGTATCCTACAATTATATATTTATTATATTTATTTAATAAAAAATGTTTCTTATTGTATGCTTTTTGTTTAATTAATTAATTCATAAGATAAATTCTATAGGATAAAATACACATTCTAAATAAAATTATAATTAGATTATATTTTTGAATTTTATATTGTAAATTATTCTTAATTTTTATTTTATTAAAATTGTAGATTAATAAATTAAAAAAACCAACTCACGTTGTATTTCTTTTTTATAAGAGTATAGTTCATAAACTAAATTATGGATATACTTAAATAAATGTGTGAATATTTTTTAAAGAACAAATTCACTAAATTAACTTTTTTATAATAATTCTATATAAAAAATTTGCTCTCTCTCTTCCCTTTAGTAGTTAGAGATAAGGCTGTGAACTACTGAACCTTACTCTGCATATCAGTGGGATTCAGATTAGGTGTTGTTATTGTTTATAAAAAACATCCATGATAATTATATAAATGATCATTATATTTTATATAGGAATTACTATATTTTAAAGTAACTAGATATTATTTAGAATATTTGGATAATTATTAAATATGATATAAACTACAGGGAGTAATTAAGTGACCAATATAACATTCATACCCTTCAAGTGACCAACAAATATTCAAATAAAGCCCTGCAGTTTCTGTTTCGTTCCGAAAATTATTGCAACACATTATGGTACAAAGCTTAAAGTGCTTGCTCGCTATAGGAAAAGGAAAGTTTCATTAAATTGTTCTACATTACTTTTTTTTTCAGTTGTATATGTTCACTGCTGATCCCTAGATTTGTGACGTGCTTGTTTTGACTGACACTAGAGACGACTGCTTCCAGTGAAAACTTAACATTGAACAGAAAGTCAAACTTCAAGTCATTAGTTGAATGTAGCAGGTAGCGAGCTCATTTTATAGCTTAAAGCCAGGAAATGAATTAATTGAGAAAAGAGACCTTTTTTTTCTTTCATCCACTCGATTCGCATATACAAGGAGAGGCTTATCGTTGGTCTTCAATTTGCAGTTATCAAATCAAATCATGGATTCTTTATGCTACAATTGCCAGGAGATTTAGAGCCTTGGGCCTTTTACCTCAACCTCTGGACTTGACCTGACAACTCAAAGGTGAGACCCTGACCTAAAGATGTGACTTGTTCAGTGCTTCACGGAGAGGTGTATAGCAACTACCTAATTCTTCTGTAATGTATGGAGTAAAGTCCTGGTACGCCTCCAGGATCAAGTGGTGATCGTCCCATTCATCACGGTAAGTTTGAGGCGAGTTGTGCCTCCTCTCACTCACTGCTTGGTACATTTTCTTTCTCCATTCTTCAAAGCCAGGACACCCACACTGCGCAGCGAGCCAGCAGTTGTATTCAAACTGCAAGATGACATCCGATAACTTATTTCCAACATCTCAAAGGAATTGTTCACCAACACAGTTTCTTCAAGTAATAATAGACGAAGCATATAGTATATGTCCACCAAAACAATTGGGAAAACACAATCAGGAAGAGAGAATCCATGAAAGTAAAAAACCTGTATGTCCTTTAAGACATGAGTAGAAAGAGGGTAAGGAAGATAAAAATAAAGAACAGAGGGCGATTGATAACATAGAGTTGAATTTTTTTTAATTATTTTTTGGTTAGTCCACGAAATGTTCTAACAAGGTTCCAATTATGAGAAGATGCTTTTAAACTATCCACACTCAGATTAATCCCCGTTCACACTAAGTCAGCCCATAAGGAATAAAGTGTTGGCCAAATAAGTCTCTTCATTTTCATGACTCGAACTCAAGACCTCTAGTTAAGGGATGAAAGTACTGAACTACTCACACCAACAAGGTTTCATAGAGTTGAATTCTAGCTATACACCCACGAGACCATCACCAAATATGAGCTCGAAGGCTTCTTCTCAACCCCCAGAATTTCTCGACAGTGGTTTTATCTCATATCTCGTTAATAAAAGAACTTCAAAGTAGTAGCTCTGACTCCACTATGATCCACATACGTGAAAATTTGTCAACGAAAAAGAAAAGCTTATGCCGCCAACTACCTTATTTCCCAATGCTTAAAGCAAGATTGGAACATCAAAGTTTGCCACCCAAATCAGACCACACTAAGCATTTTTGCATAATTTCAAATTAATTCTGAAAACTTATATCCTATATTCGTTGGATTAAGTTTTATCAATCCCACTTTTGGACATAAATCTTAGTCCAAAATCTCTTTTGCATACACAACAAACAGATACTGAGACAATCAAAGTTTCTTTTTACTTCTGGTTTCCTGTTTAATTATCTCAAGAGGCAAAAGTTTAAGCATGCTGATGGTAACCAGTTATCTAACAAGAACAATTTACGGTGAACAGAGGATTCAAGAAGGATAGAAAACAGCGCGCATTAAACAGGGTTTCTAGTTCACATTTAATAACCTATCAAGTATACTGTCAGAAAAATGTCCATTACCTAGAACTGCATTAGCTTGCTTTCTAGACTTATCATTCATTTATTTTAACTGCAACACCTTCGATAAACCAACTGGTACTGAATCAAGTTTGACTGACTTACTCTGCAAAGGTAATAACTAGAACCACAAAAATGGACAGGGCGTCCTCATATGGAAGGGTTACCTGAGTATCACCCATGTTATGAGTATATCGTTTGGGAATGTTAGATGCCTCAAGTGACAGGTAGAATGCTTTCACATCTTCCATCATCTTCTCTTGTGAAGGAAGCAAAATTCGACCCGATAAAACACCAGCAATCCACTTGCTTTGAAATTCAAACATGGGGAAAGGAACAACCTAATGCCACAAAAGATAGTACTTTTGCATTGATAACTGGACACCCAATCAAAGCGAAGTATGTGAGAGAGTATTAAACCTTCCAAGGAATTCCAACAAATGAAAGTGACGGGGAGAAGATGGGTGGAAAAACATCCTTGTATAGTGGTCCCACACGATTGTCATC
>JANZXP010000196.1:33245130-33256798 GCA_027576715.1 Erythroxylum flavicans
TCATCCACAGTTACAATGCCATTGGTTTGGAGAAAAGGAAAGTGATACTTGAACCTTGAACAATTGCCACCAAACACTTAGTCCCTCATTGTTCATTGAAACAGATCTGATATGTTTTATCATTTAAGCATAAGGGAAGTTGTTCCGTAAAGAGAAAAATCAGGAGTACCCGGTGCAATGTAGAATGATGTTGGCAACAACGGTCCTCCCATTTCGAAAGACGACAGAACCATCTTCACGGGCACTTTCAATCTGCATTATTTTAGTATTAAAGAAATTTAGACAAGTCCTCACGGAAATAAAGTCAAATTACCTCAAGCATCTAATATAACCGGGGTAAGTCACTTATGAGTTTGTACCATGGAATGAAGCCACATATTATCATATCCATGCTGCAATTCATATGTGTCATCTGGAACTGATCTGGAAACAACATGGACCTCCTTGGCGAAACCAGCAATTTCCCTTGATAAATCAGCAGCGCTTGATGAACTCCCAATCAAAATTACCACCTGTCCACATATGAACAATGAGTAAGAAGAGGGAGAAATTAATTAACCAGAAAAAAATGGGAAGCTTACCAAAGCAGTTAGGTTTAATTTGATTGCACACTATCCAGCTACCAGACAAACAAAAAAAATGGTTCAGCATTAGTGCAAGTGGCAACAATAAAATTAGATGAAGATCATAAACCTAAGGATATTTGACTGAATGGTGGTTGACTTTACCATTGGCAAATCCAAGAAATGATGTAAACATTTTTTGGAACTAATGGATCAAAATAGATAGCAGTAAGAGGGGAAATGCAACTGCCAAGAAATTTTAGTATTATAGGTTTATAAACTCACCATGTTTCTTCTAACATATTGTTTTGAAGATTTACAAACTCACCATGTTTCTTCTAACATATTGTTTTGAAGATTATTCTGTTCATACAGTACTACAATTAGAACAACTAGTATCTTACAATGATTAATATTCTTGCAAGATATTGTCAGACTATGCAAAAGTTTGTAATGGACTTACAGAAAGAATGGATCAACCAAGTTCCTCCAAAACATTAATACCAACAACAAGCTCTGTTGATTACATATCTACCGCACAACCCAGTATCTTGAGAGTATTTGTGCCAGTCTTTAAGTCACCCAACTGCATATTCTATGTGTTAAAGCACTATCCTTCTTATTTTAGTTTAGAGTTACCTACACTAAAACACATGCTATACTCTAAGGAGGGTAACACTCATATGCAGCAGACTCCTTGTCCTTGCGGCAGAAGTCCTCCTATAGCTTCAGTAACAGATTTTTATATCTTTTCTTCTCTCCGCTTTTCTAGATGTGAATCTCATGTGTTGCTTCCAGAGTTATAATTCAGCTTTTGATACCTAAATTCACCTATACCAAGTAGATCTCTTACTTACTTCACAAAGAGAGGAAAAGGGTTACCCTATGGAAATATTTACATGTCACAAAGCATCTAGACATAATCAAGAATCCAAGACAAACATCATTTCTACGAAACCTCTTTTTCTACCATTCTAGAAATTTTTCACGAAAATCACTTGCCATAACATGTGCAGAAAACTGCAGAAGTCTAGAATTATTGTCGAAGCATTGACATCCAGTGCAACATAAAAATATTATAAGAAGCAAAAGACCAGCACGTACTTGATCTTGAAAAGGCTCTGGAACACGATAATTATGGCTATGGATTTGCTTTCCCGGCCATGCACTAATGCCTGTAAAAAGATAAATGTGATAATAGAAAGGGAAAAAAAAGGCATTTAAAACGCCGTCACATTCATTTTGTAGTGTCATCAACTGCGAAATGGGCTCTAATTCTAAATGTATGACACGAAAAACTGAATTAACTCAACAGAATCCACTGCAGTGAACAAAAAGATCTCCTATTTCTAACGTCTGCCTCTTGCTATTTTGATTTGAACTCAACGATCAAAATAGACGTTTATCTACCCTTTTTGGAAGAAAAAAAATAGAAAAAAAAACTAAACCGACAGGTATTTCGTAATCATTTACTTATATTTATTTATGTATTCTGATTAGTATAATAGTCATTCACTACTCAAGGTCAGAAAGGCAGAATAAAAGGTAACGACGAAAACTTTTCAGCAACCAAACCAAGCTCACCACATTTTCCTCGTAAAACAAACCTGTACTCGATATAAATGACCAAAGCCGTACTAAACAATGCAAAACTCGTGGCAACAACCATGACATACCAGGTATATCGGCGACACGAGGCTCGGTGAAGTGACCGTTACAAACAACAACGGCATCATACGTTTCCTCGTCAAAATCAAAGCCAACATCTTTACCACCTCTCTTCTTTTGAGACTTGACTTTCCACTTCTTTCTCTCCTCCAAGAACCAAACTTTAACCACCTGCGTCTCGAATCTCACCATCTCTTCAATCCTGAACTCTTCTGCAAACTCTTGCAGATACAGCAACACCTCTCTGTGACCTGGAAACCTTCTGGGGTCTCTTTCTTTGTCGTTTTTGGCTATAAAGGGAAAGTCTTTGAATCCCATGATCTCTCTAGGAAGGTTGGTGCGCAGAGACCTGTAGAGGCTCGAGTGGATTATGGGTCGGAACGGGTCCAAGCCTAAGGGATCTGGTTCAACTCGGAGATCGTAGACCCAGGTGCCGCCAACTTGGTTGTCTCGCTCAAAGACTACGACTTTATGGCCCTCTTGTCGAAGTTCGCGCGCAGCAATCAGGCCGGCAGCTCCAGCGCCGATCACCGCTACGTTGCGGGAGGTGAGTGCGGGGATTGCCGGTGACATGGATAGATTGGTGAATAGTGGTGTGGTGGCTATGACCATCCGATAAAGGACGTCAGTAACCGAGCTTTGGCAATAGATCGGTCTTTTGAGTTTTGAGGCTATCAATTTTCAGCAGTTGGTTTCGTTTTAGAAATAAATCAATTATTGCTATTTTTGTCCCTTGGACCTTTTTTGCTGGTAAAACTTTACTGCAATCAAACACTAGGTGTTAATATGATATAAATTTAATATCGAATTTAACTTAAAATAATTTTATTTATAATTTTATATTCCTAATAAAATTTAACTAAACTTAATTATTTTTTACAAAAAATCTTAATTATTTTTTGAAAACAAAATTCAACTGCTGATATTTCGTAGTAACTCATAGAATCAAAACTTATTCAAATAAAATTTTGTAATTTATGTATTTTTAAAAATTATTGTAAAATTTTAATTAAAAGTTAAATAAATTTATCTTTGCAAATACAGAACATTTGAATTTGAACACAGAGGCCGGGCTTTTAGCCGAGTGTGAAACTTCTTCTTTACATGCTGAGCGAGTGAAGGAGTCCAAAATATTGTTATTCTCTTCCAGCCTACTTAAGAGGGAAAAAAAAAGAAAATTAAATCTAGGCATATGAAAGCATTTATTTATGCTAGGCTATAAGAATTAGATTTAGCAATTGGAGTTTGGTGTAGATTGATCGGATATAAAGTTAAAGGATTAATTATAAGTTAATTTAACTCGAATGACCCAAACTCACACTACAAAACAATGTCTTTTTAAAAAATCTATATCGAACTCCAAATTAGGTTCAAGCTATAATTTCAATTAGACCCGACTTATTTCCATTCTTGAGAAGATTGTATCGGATGTTTTCCTAAGCCCGATAACAAATTACAAACCCTTAGCATCGTACAAGAAGAAAGTAGGTGCATGTCTCTTTAGAAGGAAAAGAAATGTTCTATATTTCCAAAATATTTATTAATTGTTGGACTTTGAAATTTTTTTCAATTATTATCGATTTATTTATTTATTTATTTAATTATTTAATTAAGATTTATTTGTTTATTTATTTATCTTATAATTGGGTCATTAAATTTAGTAAACATGAATAGAAATTAAAATTAGATGGAAAGATTAAAATTAAGTTAGAATTAATACAGGAATGTTAGAATTGAGTTAGCTTAAGGAGTTAGTAGATAAAGAAAAAAAAAGGGTAAATGGATATTGTATTAAATGATAAGGGCATAATTGGGAGACCAAGGATAAAAAGTTATCTTAAAATTTAAAAGAAGAAAAGAGAGAGTCGTAGAAGAGAAGAGAAAAGAGAGAAGCTAGAGAAGAAGAAGAAAACATGGGAAGAAGAGAAATCAAACTTGTTAAGGTAAGTTAATTATCTTTTTTTCTTGTTTTATTAAAGAAATGAGTTGTGTTGAGAATGAAGGGATTAGAGAGAGTAGGTGTTGTGTTGGAAGAAGAGGAAGAAGGAACCCATTTGACTCCTAGGGTTTCTAAACTATGTTTTGGGTTTTCTAACCTAGATGGACTATAAATAGGTTAGGTTTGAGCTTAATTTGTGTTTATTGCATTATTTGGTGATTATTGAAGTTTATAAATTTTATAAGAATGTTGTTTTGAATGGAACCTTGGTTGTTTTAGGAAACCAAGAGAATCCTACTAGTGATGGCAATGGGCTGGGTTAGACCCGAGCCGCCCTCGGCCTAGCTCAGCTCGGCCTTTGCGGGCCAGGATGCCCAGCACACAGCCTGGCCCACCGGCCCATGGCCCGTCCAATGACCAGTCAGGCCAGGCCGGCCTGCTCGTCCATTATATTTTTATTAAAAAATTTATCAAAACGATGTCGTTTTAATCAAAATGACACCGTTTCGGAGAAAGCCAACGAGCCGCGGGTCGGAGCTTGGGCGAACCATGGTCGGCCCGTAGCCTGCCCAACTCGGGCCAAAACATGGGTCGGGTCGAAATTACCATCCTTAAATCCTACCCAAGAGCAAGAGGAAAGACAACCTTAAGTTGAATTTTTGCAAAGGATTTAGGTGAATAATGTATTCATAGTTATTGTGTAATTGGGCAAATTCTTGCCTATATGTGTGTATGTTGATTTGCTTGCATTTAATTTGCCTGAAATTGAAATCATTGTGAATGTTTGAAAATGCATGATGAATTATGATTATGTTATGCCTTGAAAAAGGTTATGATATTTGTATAAAATGAAATAAGAAAAAGTAAAAGAAGAATGAGATTATGGATTTAAGATTGACTGTATTGAGTATAAAATGTGCTTGTGATTGGGCAAGAGAGGAACTAGTTTCGTTAGTCACGTGCAAGTTGACCTATAGCCTTCTCCTTGCTGCCCGCTTGAGGCCATGAGATCTTCAGAAATCAGACTCGTTTTGTTCACAGTGGAAACTTCAGTTTCTCCATTTCATTCCACGAAACTCTCGAGCCATTTGTTTTTGCATTGCATCTTTGAATTGTCAAGTATGATGCATTTGAGTGTTATGTTTAATGGCTAAAGTCTATATTATGTGTTATGAGTTTTGAGCTAAATTGATAAATGATTGTATTGCTAGAACATATTGAGAATGCTTGAATTGATAGCAATACATGTGAATATGCTTGAATTGTGGTCGATTGTCGATGGCTATAAATGCATTAGCCACTAGGCTGTGTAGCTCAACCTATCCTTTTCCCCCTTCTAAGGTGTAGAACGAGACGGTTAGAAATCCTTACAAGGCATCCGAAACTTCAAGATAATTAGAGACTTTTGTACTAAGTTAGTGAACATTTTGGATAGCTTTATAGGCATTCAAACATGAGCATCCTTGACATTTTTTTTAGGTTACTAATGTGTATGTTGATATGTAGTAAAGCTTGTTCAAAAATTTACTTTGCTTAGTAATGAGAATGGGAATTTGAGAAATTGCTTTTATGTATGATAAAGTTATTTTTACGGGTTGAGTATGATGATTGTGGAAGTGGAATGGGTATGTGCACATTCTTCTTCGTTGAGATTGCAAAAATCATTGTTTGTTTTAGAATAGCATGTTAGAGATTGGAAAAGTACTTAGTAGTTGAAGCAATATGAAGAGATATGGCATTTTGCAAGTTTTCATAGGTGTAGAAATTGTATTCTGAATTCAAGGGAAAAATGTATTGATTTAGGTAGAATTATCCAAAGTTTCTTCTTGAAAGTTGTAGATCCTTTTCTTAGCTTTCCAACGATATAAAGTATGGAATTTTTAGAGTTTGGACGCAAAAAATATGGCCTTCAGAAGAAGCATAGGTACCAGACAAAGCATAGGTACCAGACAAAGCGTCAGACAAAGCTTCAGACAAAACACCAGTCGAAGCATCAAATGAAGCATTAGACGAAGCATGGGTACTAGACAAAGAACCAGATGAAGCGTCAGATGAAGCATAGGTACTAGTCGAAACATTAGACGAAGCGTCAAATGAACCATAGGTACTAGACCAAGCATCAGACTTAGCGTCAGACGAAGCAGCAAACGAAGTGTCAGACGAAGCATAGGTACCAAATGAAGCACTAGACAAAGCATAGGTACCACACAAAACATTAGAATAAGTGTCAAACGAAGCACTAGATGAAGCATTAGATGAAGCATCAGATGAAGCGCCAGACAAAGAACTAGATGAAGCATCAGATGAAGCACTAGACGAAGCACTAAACGAAGCATAGGCACCAGATGAAGAGCTAGACAAAGCAATTTTGACCCTCTAGATGACAAAATCGTTCTTCATGGTCTTCATAAAGGTTGTAGATCTCGAAGTGCTCTTCGAAACTGTCTTAAAACGAACAAAATCTGATATCTTTAGTGAAAGTTATGCTAATTGTCCCAAGATAGGTACAATATGATTGAGGACATAATCAGGTTTGACTCTTTTGGCCATAACTTCATCACCCGATCTTCAAATGAAGTGATTATTGAACTTATAGATTCTTAACATATTTCTCTACCTCTTCATAAAATTTTGGTATCCATTGGGGTTGATTCGAAAAATATTTATGGAGAGAAAGTGAGGGAAACATTCGAAAGAGCATGAATTGATTGTTTTACCAAATATACTTCGGTATTTTAATCATATCTTGAACTGTAGAGCTCAAAATGAGACAATTATTATTTCAAAATAAACTAGAGACATGGAGATACAATTGTTCTGAAGAAGTCAATTTGTGATTCCACTTTTAGAATTGGTTTTGGCTAGATAGATCCCATGGAAATAACCTTATAGGTTAATACATTCACGTCTTTTGATATTCCAAATAGTTGGACTCCAGAAACGGGGTCCAACATCTTGTGGTATTAGAGCTTAGGTTTTTCCTAGGTTTAGAATGCCTAGTGGTATGAATTGTTATGCTGAGTGATAAATTGATTGCATTATAAATTGATCGATTGCGTTAAATGACATGCATATCATGCATACATATACTAAATAGAATTAAAACGAAATGTAACCTAATCGTTAGTTGTTTAATTGAAGGAGTAAGATGCCACCTCGTAGAAGGACATGAGGAGTTTTGCAAGTATCAATTACACCTTACTCTCTGCCAAGAGAGGAGAGTACTAATGAGTCTGTAGCCCTAGGAAATGTTGAGGCTTCTGTCGGGCAAGGTAGTGAACCCGTTAGATCACAGATGAGGGAGTCTCCTCGTTCGCAGGAGCAAGTGCCTAAGCCATTGGATCCGAGGATGTTTCAAGCATTTTCTTAGGCATTTTTATAGGCCATGGGCCAGATGCCGCAAACTTCTGCTCTAGCCCCAAGTAAGAAAGGGAAGCAATTTGACAAGCTGAGGAAGTATGGAGCAGTGGATTTCTATGGGACAACAGATCTAGAAGAAGCTGAGACTTAGTTGAGAAAGACCCAGAGGATGATGAGAAAGATGTGTATGTTGCAAGCTTGCTACAGGGAGATGCTCTACATTGGTGGGAGAGTATGCCTGGAAGTCAGTTTGAAACCATCAGTGCTCGCATGGAAATATTTCTTAGCAGTGTATAAGAAGAAGTATTGTCTGGAGTGTATATCCAACAAAAGCAGAGGGAATTTCTGAGTCTTACGCAGAGGGAGATGACAGTGAGCGAGCATGAGTTCTGGTTTACGCAACTATCTAGATATACAGCTGAGATGATGATGAGTGAGGTGGATAAGTGTCATAGATTTGAATCAGGATTGCATTTGGCCATCAGAGAAAAGATAGTGGCATAAAACTTTTGTGATTTTCAACAACTGGTTGAAGCAGCGCTAAAAGTCGAGAATGTGGAGAACATCAAGAGTGCAGTGAATAGAAAGAGAAAAGGAAGAGAACAGTTCAGGAGGGGAGGTGGTACTCCTATGCCAGAAAGGAGTGCCAAGACTTTCCCTATATAGTCTTAAGAGAGGAGTAGTGGTGCAAGTAGATCTAGGCAGTTGCGAATCATTTCTCAGCAGGCCTCAACAGCTGGAGGCAGCAGAAGGGGAGGAAAAGATAAGTCATCTATCTGTAAATGTGATCACTGTGGGAAACTCCATAGAGGAGAGTGCTACCGATTGACAGGAGCTTGCTTCAACTATGGGGAAAAAGGGCACATGGCTAGAGAGTGCCCTTAGTATGCAAGACATGAGAAAACTCAAATGTAAGCTTCAAGGAAGGCTAAGACTGGGGGACAGAAGATGACAACTAAAGTGGGCAGTTCTAATGTGACCAAGAAGGTGAACCCTCCAAGAAGATTGAGGGGACAAGCATCAGCTAGAGTATTTGTAATGACATAGAAGGACGCAGAAATCGCTCTAGAAGTTTTAACTGGTACAGTTACATTATTTAGTGATAATATTGTTGTTTTGATTGATCCGGTTCTACTCATTCATTTGTTTCGTCAATTAGAACTATGCATGGTAGAGAACTGATCCCATTGGATACTCCTTTGATGGTTAGTACTCCAATCGGCCAGTATATTATTATTAGTCAAGTCTATAGAGATTGTGAAGTACGTAGTGGTAGGGAACACTTAGTGGTGGATCTAATGCCGTTGAAGATGGGGGATTAGATGTGATACTGGGCATGGATACGTTAGAAAAGTATAACACCCATCTGGATTACAAACAGAACACAGTGGAGTTCAAATTGGATGAAGGTAGAATGGTAATGTTTATGGGGGATAAGAAAGCAAGCCCGCCTAAAATTGTTTCAGCTCTGATAGTAGAGAAGATGATAAGGAAAGGGTATGAAGCATTTCTGGCCTATGTGGTAGATACGAAGGCAGATAGAGGAAAGTTAGAAGATATTCTTGTGGTCTTGGAATTTCCGAATGTCTTTCCTGAGGAATTACCAGGACTACCACCCCTAGGGAAATTGAGTTTCCCGTTGAGCTTCTTCTGGGTACTGTACCAATATCGATTCTGCCTTATAGAATGGCTCCGACGAAATTGAAGGAGCTTAAGGAGCAATTGGAGGAGTTATTAGAGAATGGGTACATTAGGCCTAGCTTTTCGCCTTGGGGAGCTCCAGTCCTTTTTGTGAAGAAGAAAGACGGATCGTTAAGAATGTGTGTGGACTACTAGAAGCTCAATCATATCACTATCAAGAACAAATATCCACTTCTATGCATAGATGATTTGTTTGACCAATTGCAAGGGGCAAAGGGCTTTTCTAAAGTAGATTTGAGATTAGGTTATCACCAGTTTAGGATAAAAGGAGTCTGATGTGTCAAAGACTACTTTTAGAACACAGTATGGGTACTTTGAGTTCTTAGTTATGCCTTTTGGATTAACGAATGCCCCTGTAGCCTTTATGGACTTTATGAATAGAGTCTTCAAGCCTTTCCTAGACCGATTTGTCATAATCTTCATTGATGACATATTGGTTTATTCTAAGAGTGACAAGGAGCATGAGGAACATTTGAGGACTGCCTTGAAGACATTGAGGAAGGAAGAGTTATATGCTAAATTTGACAAATGTGAATTTTGGCTACAGAAAGTGACATTTCTTGGACACGTGATTTCGGAGCAAAGAGTACATATGGATTCGAAGAAGATAGAAGCGGTTGTGAAATGGGAAGCACCTAAAAATGTAACTGAAGTGAGAAGTTTCTTGGGCTTAGCTAGGTATTATGGAAGGTTTATGGAGGGCTTTTCTAAGAAAGCAACTCCACTTTTCAAATTGACAAGGAAGAATCAGAAGTTTGTGTGGACAAAGGAGTACCAAAATCGTTTTGAGGAATTGAAGAATAGGCTCACAACTGCACCAATTTTGACTTTGCCTTCCAGTAGTGATGGATACATAGTGTATAGTGATGCCTCGGGGAAGGGATTAGGGTGTGTGCTGATGCAAAGAGATAAAGTGATTCCCTATGCTTCCAGGCAATTGAAACCTTATGAGACGAATTATCCTATGCATGACTTGGAGTTAGTAGCTATAATCTTTGCTTTGAAAATATAGAGACACTATTTATATAGAGTCACCATCAGGATGTTTACAGACTACAAGAGTCTTAAGTATCTGATGAGCCATAAAGAGTTGAATTTGAGACAGAGAAGATGGTTAGAGTTACTAAAGGATTATGACTTGATGATAGAATATCATCCAAAGAAAGCTTATGTAGTAGTGAATGCACTGAGTAGAAAATTGACTATGGCATATGTGGAGACAGTGTATCTTCCTTTGTTAAAGTAATTAGCCAAACTCAGGGTGACATTGAGACAAGCTAAATTTCGTTGTGTATTGGCTAATTTTAAAGTAAGGCCAGTGTTAAATGAGAAGATTAAGGAACTGCAGAAGTAAGATGAGGATTTGAGCAAGCTTAGAGAAAAGATTAAAAATAGTAAACCTTTTAAAATAGAGGTACTGGAAGATGGATTGATGGTGGTAGGTAACAGACTATGTATTCCGGATATGCAAGAGTTAAAAGACGAGATTCTTGATGAGGCACACAATGCGCCTTATGTAATGCACCCAGGAAGTACGAGAATGTATAAAGATTTAAAAGAACACTTTTGGTGGAAAGGAATGAAGAAAGATATTACAAAGTATGTTAAAAGATGTTTAGTGTGACAGCAAGTTAAATCAGAACATCAAGCAACTATCGATAAGCTTAAACCTTTTTCAATTCCTGAATGGAAATGGGAGAAGATTACGATGGATTTCTTGATGGATTGCTAAGAACTAGCAGGAAGCATAATGTAATAAGGGTGATTGTTGATAGGTTAACTAAGTCAGCACATTTCCTACTAATTAAACAGACGGATTCCTTGAATGCTTTGGCCAAGAAATATATAGATGAGATAATCAGGCTTCACAGGATTCTGAGTTCTATAGTCTTAGATAGAGATCCCAGGTTCACCTCCAGATTTTGGGAAAGCTTACAGGAGACTTTGGGAACTAAGTTACACTTTAGTACAGCTTTCCATCCATAGACTGATGGATAATTGGAGAGAACAATCCAGACTTTGGAGGCAATGTTGAGAGCTTGTGTTATAGATTTCAAAGGCTCATGGGATGATCATTTGCTGTTAATTGAATTCATTTATAATAATTCGTATCATTAGGGAATCCAAATGGCACCTTATGAAGCTTTGTACAATAGGAGATGTAGAACTCCTATTTGTTAGGACGAGGAAGGTGAAAGGAGGCTTTTAGGGCCTGAACTGGTGTAAGTCACAGTTGATAAGATTAAATTGGTGAAAGAGAGACTTAAAGCAACTCAAGATAGGATGAAAAGTTATACGGATGCACATAGAAAGGAGATGGAATTTGAAGTTAGAGACAAAGTATTTCTTAGAGCTTCTCTATAGAAAGGGGTTTTGAGGTTTGGTAAGAAGGGCAAGCTTAGTCCGAGATACATAGGCCCTTATGAGATCATTGAGA
>JANZXP010000196.1:33261878-33301791 GCA_027576715.1 Erythroxylum flavicans
AGGATACTCACGGTACCCTTAACCCGACTATGCAAGGCTAACTAAATATCAATCTCAACGACAATACAAAATATTCATACATAAAGTTATTTACAAACCACAAGACAGACAAGAGTTAATTTACAAAATTATAAAGCATATCGACATAATCATGAGTCACTATACAATAAAGTACAAAACAGAGACTACCCACGTACGGTAATATCCCGAAAATGTCAAAAGACCGTACGATCCACTCAAAACTTCAAACTCACTAAATTAACCTACATGGTTGGGAAGAAGAGGGGGTGAGTACACTATGTACTCAGTGAGTAGGAAAAACATATGTCAGGAATAGAACTCCATACACACCAAGATGGTATAAATAACCCATAAGGTGAACATACAACACATAGAAACACATAGGCCTAGTCTATTGCTCAACATATATTGGTTAAGAACCATATAGGCCTAGCCTATTAATTCACTCATCCAGTGAACATAGGTTCTAGTTCTAATACATAAAAGCATAAAAACATCACATGTGTAAATCAAATCTCGTCAGAAAAACAAATATCAGGGTAAGCCAAAACAAGCATGTGTGACACCACTAGTCAGCCAAACTAGTGCACACACCTACCAATCCTCGGTGTTGGCTCGACTTCATCCATGGAGAGTCCGGACTACAGTCGACGAGAGCGTTATGACCCTAGGTGATGACCTCGTCAGTGTCTAGACCCTAGGTATGGAATCACCCGCGAGCCCTATAGAAAGGTGTCAATACGGGGACTCGACTTCTATGTGCCAGCGTCAAGGGTACAAGGGTAGCTTAATCAGATGTGCCTAGCACACGATTTGCCAATCGTTTCCTCACTAATCATCAAAAAATCATATACAAATGTTGAATACTAAAATCAAGTAAGGCACCATGTCTTTATTTATCAATCCAACTGATAAAATGGAATTATGCCAAAGCTCTAAACCAAAAAAGAATACATGTATGTAATATATATGACTCAGTTATGCATATGAAAATTTCCAAAACATTATCTCATGAAATAAAAGCCAAGTTTTGTGCTTCAAATACATAGTTGTTCAAAACAATGTCATTTCATAATACATAAACGAATTAGTATCCATTTAAGATTCAATTCTACTAAGCATTACCTAGGTTCAAAATTCACATACAAGTCATCAGACATGTCTTAGGGTGATCTAATCATATATGAGAAATATGGTTCACCAACTCACCTCAAAAGAAGGTATACACTCTGTTAATTTCAACAGTCCTTGGTACGAGCTCCTTAATTCATAGCTCCCGAGCCTTTATGCATAAAAAGACATATGATGAAATTACTAATTAAACATAAATTTCATAATTATACACTATCAAATAAGTGTATAAAACACAATACCACTCCCTTTAAGCGATAGAATTCGACCATTAAATGCCTCACATGGTTACTTCGTTACTATTCACATTAGCTTTTCTTTTGGATTTCCTAAGGCATTTAATGCCTTTAATCTAATACTTACTCATTTCAAAGCAAATTAAGCACATCTTTATCCATGCACATTAGGCCATTAATCATCAATCTAAGCAACAATTCAAGTTTACTCTAAGTAAACATGAAAGCCTCTTTCCAATGCACACCATCAAAATCTTTAAACCCTAAGCCAGGTTCACTTAGACATTTTATCAAACACCTCATGTGCATAACTTTCAAGTCACATTTTAAAGACTTTATCATAATAATTCATACTCCTATCACATCATATAGGAACACTTCCACTCAATGACACATTCCACCACTCCATTCAAACCAACTCCCTTCATTTAAGCTACATTTGTCAATTACATAACTCATTATATTAATCCACTTCTTCTTCATCATTTCGGCCCAACCTTAACCAACATACATCTTCTTCATTCTTCATCCTCAATTCACATTATACATGCACAATTAACACCATATAATTCATTTAAATCATCGATTTCAAAAGGTATCAAAAAATTTACAACTTTCACCAAAAGGGGGCATTTTTGGTTTTAACTTGAAGAACCCTCTCTATGAAGCATTTCATTCACCTAAACTATGATTCATTCATATTCAAGCATGGAGAACAACATATCTTAACACCAAACTCAAAATCCTAATGTAGAGAGAGATGAGACAAAATTTACCTAAACTTTCCTTTAGTGATATCTTCCAATCCTTTTAGAATTTCTCAAATATAATGATAGATTTGAATTCTTTGACCCCAAATTACCTTAGAACACCTAGGTTTGGGTTAAAGAATAAAAAAAAAGTGGTGAAAGGTGGGTGATGGTCGAAACTCCACTTCTCCTCCTCTCTTCTCTTTTCTTCTCCTTTTTTTAATTAAAACAAAGTGTTTCTAATGTTTAATGAAGGGTGCATGGCCACACAATGAAGAAAGATCTAGATTTTGACTCTTCTTTGATGAAACATAGTGAATTTATCTTTTTGCCCTTAGCTTATGTGAAATTACCATTATACCCTCCAAACTTTTCTAAATTTGCAATAAAGCCCAAAATTTGAGAATGACCAAAACTTTTATTTTCATTTTGGTCCTTGAACATTTGCAAATTATAATTGAGCCCTTTAACTTTATAAAATTACATATTGGTCCTTCAAAAATTAAAAAATTACATTTAAGTCCCTTATGTACATCAACTTTTTAACTTAAGCTTTCTAAATGTCCAATAAGTCTATAAATCATGTTTAATCACCTCTAAGGTATTAGAACACATTTAACTCGGCCACCATGGCCATATCCATCTAATAGAATCGATTTTACACACTTAGAAGCTTATATGTCAGAAATCTCTAAGATTTCACATATCGATGAACTCTAAGTTCATGTAAGGACATATAGCATTATATATTACTGACATAAATACCGAAAGAATTCAAATACATTTTTGAACTCATATACAACCATGTATATAGCAATATAGTAGTATCTCCAAGTATAGAACAATACAAAAAGAGCTCAGAAAATTTGGCGTTACAATAATACTCCATCAGCTAAAGCTAGGTGAAGATTAACTACAGCATTCCCACCCATCTCATTCCATTTTTCATTTGTGATTCCAGCTAGTCGTTCACTAGTGGCCGCCAGACAATTATCTTTTTTCAAGATAGCCTTCATCTTCAACTTCCACAATGAGAAATTACTCCCATTGAAAATTTCAATCTCATATTTTGCAGAATTTAGCTCCCACTATTTCACGAATATTTTACTTGTTTGTATGAACAGTACCTTTATATGTAAATAGTACCGTATGCGTATGTATGAATAGTACCATACATGTGAATAGTAATATATACTTGAATTACAGTCACTGCACAATTTAATGCAAAAATAAATGCATGAATAGTTGTCACCTTTTGTGGTTATTGTTCACCAACTTTCACTATGCTCACCTGAACTCCGAACGGATTACGCCAAAAAAATTTGTCGTAATTTTTTAATCTGGCTCTAATACCATTTGTTGTGAAAATCGCCTAGATTAGAGCAGGTTCGCAGCTAAATAGGACTGAAGGAATAGATATATTTTACGTGAAAAACTCCTAAATTAGGGTAAAAACCATAGGCAAGGATAGAGGAATTTTACTACTAAAAAATTGGAGAATTACAAGGAGAAAAACTAGACCCACAAAAATATACAAAATATTTTTTGTCTCTCTTTCTTTTTTTCTCTCACCTCACGTCTCTCTTTGTTCTGCTTATGTGATTTTCTCTTTGCTCATCTCTGCCTATTTATAGACAGGAGAAGTGGGTAGGTACCAAAAACGGTGTCTACCATATTTGACAGTCTATGGAAGATCCTCCAAAGTATAAGGCCTTCCCTTATGACTATGAGACAGAGACATTGGATATGTTCAAGGACTGGTAAGTTTTCTAAGGGTTAAAATTAACAGTACCCTCCTTAGTATAGGCAACTGTTCAATTTGACTTCTTCATATTATCATCGATTATCATCTATTGTTGTTGCAACTACAGTTAATTACATACATCTTTTCTTCATTTTTCATTAATGCCAAACCCCCATCTACACGGAAGAAGACTCGACACTTTAACCCAAAATAAACATATTTCAACACCCCAAGACACCAAGAGAAACGTGCTAATGGCTAATGCATTTTACATAAGCATGATTGCAAAATAGTAGACAAAAAGACAATAAAATTGAGAGTGTCGATTCAATATGTCTTCTAACATATAAATCTTAATTTTAAAGTCTTACTCTATTCCAAATTTATTTTATTTTTATTTTTAAGTTATTTAGTTTAATTTCTCATTATATTTTAATTTAATTTTGATAATTTAATTTTTATTTCCATTCTCTTATTATAGTTTGACTTTATAGTCTTTTTATCAAGTACGAGTAAGGTCGTATATTATCGGACATCTCCAAACTCTGCATCTGAGCAATGTTAGGTGGGTTCCTTCCATATGGGAGACCCACCACATATTAATTAAAAAAAGGACAAAGTTGGCTTCCAAATTTTACCAAAGTTAGGCAGCAGTCAAAAATAACGGTTGCCTAACTTTGACTTTTCTAGCACATTGGAGGCCTATATAAGGCCTCCTCCATTCGACAAAAATATAGAACACAAAAACAGAGAAAGCCAAGGCAGAGAGAGAGTTAAGGCAGAGAGAAAAATAAGAGAGAAAGAGAGTTAAGATTTTAAGAGGTTCTTAAAAGTGTGAGTGATAAAATAGTGAGAGAAATTTTTGTGAGGTATTCTTTGAGAGATACCAAAACTACCACTATTTTTAGGTAGCACAAATTTGTGAGGTGTTGTGAAACTTTCCTTGTACCTACTATTTTTATAGTGGAAGTATTTTCTGAGTGTGTTCTGTGGATATAGCCCAACATTTAGGTGAATCACGTTAGATCTTCGTGTCCATTTTATTTATTAATGTCACAATTTCATTTTACGCAGTTACAACTTAGTTTATTGTTTGATGAAGTCATATGCTCTATAGTTGCCATTAAAGTGGACCCTCTATATCAAAAAACTTAATTGCCGAAACTAAGTTAAGGGAAAATGTTGTATTTATTTTTCCCAAGAGATTGGCATCAGAGTCAAGATTTATACGTACGGGTACTGTTCATACGTATAGGTACTGTTTATATGTACGGTTAAAATGGAGGCAAAGGCGACAAAGATGATCAGTTTAAATGGTGCAAATTTCTACCGATGGAAAAACAAGATGAAGGATCTCTTGTTCGTGACAAAAATTGCATTTGTCGGTATTTGCTTCTGCTAAACCTAAAGAGAAGTCAAACGAGGAATGGGAGTTCAAGCACGAACAAGTTTGTGGTTTCATTTCACAATATGTTGAAGATAATGTCTATAACCACATTTATATTGAGACAAACGCTTGAACACTTTGGAGGAAACTCGAAAAGTTGTACGCCTTAAAGACTAGTAATAACAAATCATTTAATCTGACGAAGTTAATGCAAATAAATATTGAGAAGGTACTTTTGTAGCAGACGATTTGAACGACCTACAAGGGATTTTGGATTAACTATCAGGGATGAACAGAAAGTTTGACAATGAAGTGCTCGCTCTTATGTTGCTCGCTTCTTTACCAGAGTCTTGGGAGACTTTGAAAATTTCACTTACAAATTCTGCACTGAATGGTGTAGTCAGCTTAGAAGCCGCCAAGAGTGGCATCTTGAATAAAGAAATGAGATGGAAAAATTCATCTTCTTCATCACAACCAGAGGTTTTGATTGCCGACTTAAGAGGAAGAAGTCAATCTAGGGGTTCTAAGCCCAGAGGCAAGAGCAGAGGAAGGCCAAACAAGCATGTCAATGTGCAATGTCACCATTGTAAAAAGAAGGGGCACATTAAAAGGTTTTGTTGGATTCTCAAAAAAGAAAACAAAAAAGACAAGGATGTTAAGAAAAATGATAGTGATGATGAGCATCCAAATATTGTCGGTGAGTTCAATGTCATCTACGATGGTGATGACAGTGATACAATCAATTTGGTGGGAAAAGTTAGGTGATTGACAGTGGTGCAACTATTCATGGTACATCACAAAGGGAATGTTTCTCATCTGACACACCGGGAAACTTTGGTGTGGTTAGAATGGGAAATAACAATTTATCCAAAGTTATTGGAAAAGGAGACGTTTACCTGATAATGGAGAATGGCATGAGATTCATCCTCAGTGATGTACGGCATATTCCAGGTATGCACTTGAATTTGGTCTCTACAGGAAAACTTAATGATGACGATTATTGTAACACGTTCAGGAATGGCCAATGGAAGATTACTAAAGGTTCTATAGTGGTGGCCAAAGGTTTGAAGCACATGCTTTATGTGATGAAAGCGAAACTCTCCAGCGATGTTGTAAACGCAATGGAGAAAGATGACACAACTAAATTATGGCACAAAAGATTGGGTCATATGCGTGAGAAAGGGATGAAACTGTTACTGGAAAGAAATGTGTTATCCGAACATAAACAGGTGCACTTGAATAAATGTGTTGATTGTCTAGCAGGAAAGCAGAACTGAGTTATTTTCAAAAGTTCCCTCCTTCGAGAATGAAGAATGTATTAGATTTGGTACACTCAGGCTTGTATAGACCAATGTCGAGGTTATTTGGTGGTGCTCAATACTTTGTGACCTTTATCGATGATCATTCCTGAAAAATATGGACGTATACTCTGAAGTCAAAGGACCAAGTGCTAGATGTTTTCAAACAATTCGTAGCCTCAGTTAGGAGACAAAATAGGAAGAAGCTTAAGTGTATTCGAATAGACAATGGCAGATAATACATTGGACCATTTGATGGTTATTGTAGAGAGCATGGCATTCGACATCAAACGACACCTCCAAAAATGCCACAGTTAAATGGACTAATTGAGAGGATGAACAAGACTTTGATGGAGAGAGTTAGATGTCTACTCTCATATTCAAAGTTTCCTAAGATGTTTTGGGGTGAAGCCTTACTAACAACAATGTACGTGTTGAATCGTTCCCCTTGTTTTCCTTTACAACAGGAAGTTCCAGAGAAAGTATGGTCAAGAAAGAATATTTCTTATGATCATTTGCGAGTGTTTGGTTGCAAAGCGTTCGTACATGTCCCAAAGGATGAGAGAACTAAACTTGATGTCAAGACAAGACAATGTGTATTCATCAGTTATGGCCAAGACCAATTTGGCTATAGATTTTATGATCGAGTCCAGAAGAAACTCGTAAGGAGTCGTGATGCTGTGTTTGTTGAAGATCAAACCATTAAAGATGTTAACAAGGCACAGAAGGATGTAACAAAGTCTAATGGTAATTTAACAAACTTAGAATTTAATCCTCCAACACTTGTGTTGAGACAAGTTGAAGATATGATCCATGGTGAGAGATCTGGTGAAGATGATGCTCCCACTGATTTAAGTCCAGCGAACTAGATTCTAGGCATAAAGATAATTAGAGATAGGAATGCCAAGAAATTGTGGTCATCACAGGAGAAGTACATTGAGAAAGTGCTTAAGAAGTTCAACATAGAGAATGCTAAAGCGATTAGTTGTCCTTTTGCTAATCACTTTAGATTAAGTTTGAAGCATAGTCCTTCCACAGAAGAAGAGAAGGAAGAGATGGAGCGGATTCCATATGCTTCAGCTTTTGGTATTTTGATGTATGTTATGGTATACACATGGCCAGATATTGCTCACTCAGTTGGAGTAGTGAGTCGATTTCTTTCAAAACTTGGAAAGGAACATTGGGTTACCGTAAAGTGGATTCTTAGATATCTTTATGACACCTTCAAAATATGTTTATGTTATGGAGATGCTAAACTTATGTTAACTAGTTATACTGATGCAGACATAACTGGCGATGCTGATGCGACAAAATATATGGTTGGCAATGCTGATTCGAGAAAATTACATCAGGATATCTGATCACTTTTATAGGGGAAGCTGTGTCATAACAGTCGCGATTGCAAAAATGTATTGCTCTTTTTACTATAGAAGCAGAATTTATCGCAGAAACTGAAGCTTATAAGGAATTGCTATGGATGGAGAAGTTCTTAAATGAACTTGGTTTCCATCAGGAAAAATATGAGTTATTTTGTGACAGTCAAAGTGTAATTCACCATGGAAAGAATTTTTAATTTCACTCAAGACCGAAGCACATAGATCTGAGACATCACAGGATCAGAGACATATTGGAGATGAAGTAGTTACAGCTTGAAAAGATCCTTGCTGATGAGAATGAATCAGATATGTTAACAAAGATTCTCAAAAGGGGTAAATTTGAATACTGTCGACTTGTTGTCGGAATGGTGGATCTCCCCGTATAGTCAGAAAGGGGAGAATTTTTAGGTAGATTCCTCCCATATAGGGGACCCACCACATATTAATTAAAAAAGCACAAAGTAGGCAGCAGTCAAAAGGCTGCCAAATTTTGTCAAGTTTAGGTAGCAACCAAAAATAACAGCCACCTGACTTTGACTTTTCTAGCACATTAGATGCCTATATAAGGCCTCCTCCATTCGACAAAAATATAGAATACAAAAACAGAGAAAGCCAAGGCAGAAAGGAAAATAAGAGAGAAAGAGAATTAAGCTTTTAAAATGTTCTTAAAAGTGTGAGTGATAAAATAGTAAGAGAAATTGTTATGAGGTATTCTTTGAGAGATATCGAGACTACCACTATTTTTGGGTAGTACTCATTTGTGAGATGTTGTGAAACTTTCTTTATACCTATTATTTTTATAGTGAAAGTATTTTTCTGAGTGTGTTCTGTGGACGTAGCCCAACATTTGGGTGAACCATGTTAAATCTTCATGTACATTTTATTTATTATTGTCACAATTCTATTTTACACAGTTATAATGTAGTTTATTGGTTGATTAAGTCGTATGCTGTATAGCTGCCACTAAAGTGGATCATCTATATTAGAAAACTTAATTACCGAAACTAAGTTAAGGGAAAACGTTGTATTTATTTTTCTCAAGAAGCAGGACCCCATTGAATGTTGTTGATGTTGTTTGACTTTATTAAGACTAAAAATATATACTATTTAGTTATTTAATACTAATTACTAATAAAAATTAAAATTAAAATTTAATTTTTTAATTTTTTAATTTTTACAATCAATTTAAAATTTAAAATGAACATTATTTTTGAAAATAAAAAATAGATTTGATAATTATTTATTAAATAAAAAGAGAGAATTTTAGCTTGTTAATATTTTAAAATTTTCAGAAAGCCTTTAATTTTAATGGCTTTGAAAAGAAATAAAGTTATTTTAAGTTTAGATCTGAAAAAAGTTAAAAATTATTCTAAAATAATTATATATCCACATAATTTTGAACAAGGAAAAGCTGATATTTATGCTTTTGGGTTGGACTACTTTAATTTAATTTAACGGGTATAATTGGCTTAACATGCCATTTTATTCGGTTTGATTAACGATAATAATATATCTAATTAGGGATGGTAATTATGGCCCGATCCGACTCGACTTATTTTTGACCCAAGTTGATCGGCCTACGGGCGAGCTATAGTCTGCTTGGGCTGGGCCACGTGCCGACTATGGTCAAGCTACCTATTTTTTTCGAAACGACGTCATTTTAAATTTTTTCTTTAAAAATAAATAGCTAGGCTGGGCTAACCCAACTCGTCCGTGACCTTGTGGGCCATAATCCTGATTACAAGTAGGCCCATCTCAACCTGTGCGAGCCATAAGCCAGCGTGCAAGTCACCACATAAGAGGGAGGCAGCCTAAACCTGATCCAAGCCATTGGCATGTCTGTATCTTATCAAGCACAACTGCTCCATAATCTAGGTACGAGGTGCAACTCCAAGATCAACGAGATGTCCAACGATAATAAATGCGTAACAATAAAATTTACATTCAATAAAGTTTGGGTGAAAATATGGGAAAAGATTGTGCGTGTAGTAGTGCAAGGGGTTAAAGTGGATGGGAAAAGTGAGGACAACAAGATCTCTGCCCTATATTACAAGAAGATATCCCCAGAACCCATTTTCATGCCTATTTTATGTTACTTTCCTAAGCTACCCTATCCTACCCTAACCCTAACCCTAACCCTATTCTTCTTCCACTCCACACGGACGGCAGGCCTCAACTCCTCTGCTCTTTGAAATCTGAAGTGAAATTTGTAATCATCGAATCGAAACAGGAAAGGGTATGGTCTTTATTCAAATACTTGTCCTTATAAACAACGCCAGCGGAATTAGATTGAGCCGGTGATATCATCCACAACTCTATTTTTATTTAATGAATTATAAATTTTAATAAATTTATGAAAGCGTCCATACAAATTATGTGGTTTACCAAAAAAAAACAAAAGAAATGCTCAGGAACAAACGATATAAAACAGTTTTCATTTTTAGAGGGCTGCAGTATGTACTTAGACCAACCTTAAGAGTTCTACCAGAGCTTCTGGTCTTTAATATCATTGATAAAGGCTGTCACGATCCAAAAAGAAATATTTTAATTAGTAAAGAGTACAAAAATATTTTATTGTGAAACACAATTTAGCAAGTTATTTACTTTAGGAATGAGATGTGAAAGACAATTTAACAATATAAACAGTCAATCGTATCAATACCAGAATGATGTCAATAACCCACCTAATACCAAATTACTTAATGCACAAATCCTAACCCAAGACAAATGGTCATGCTACAAGCCAACAGATGGTGGATTATTTATAATAATGTATGTAATAACAAATTTGAAGGCAAATAGCAAGCACTTTATCATCCAAGCAAGTTACTGAAGTGAATACTAGGCACAAGGTCAGCATTAGTCCAAAAAAATATTTCTCCAGCCAAAACTCAAAAGAAGCATAAGACCTAAATTTACAAAGTTTTCACAAAGAAAACAAACAAATTTGTTTTGGGTTGTATTCTTGAGAAAAAAAACTAAATAATAACAATCCAGTAGAACTTTCGTTAATATGCAAGGTCTAAAAAGATCTATTAATACATAACCTTACCTGTAATTTAGAAAAAGTAACTACAATAAGAAAATGGATAACCATTACTTACCCATTAAAATAAGTAATGAAAACTTAATTTGACCCCAAATTTGATATTACAAGACATAGTTACATAAACATTGAGCATATTTTAAATGAAAGCAAGCATACATTAAAAGCAAGTAAAAGCTGCAAATTTGAACTTACAAACTCAAAGATTAATAGAAACAAACCGAAAAGTCATGAAAATGGCAAGTAACATCTTATCATGCTTAAATTCAAGCGAAAGTTATTAATGAAACTGACAAAACACTTCGAAATCATGAATCACAAAAATAATATGCAATGATCAGAGAAGTTCACTTTTGATTAATCCACTACAAGAAAATTACAAATTAGCGATGGAAAATTATTAATAGAAAATCAATTTCCATCGGTGTCACTATCCGAAAAAATTGTATTTTGCGATGGACAAAATATTCGTCAGTAAAGGTAAAAGGAAATTATCCCAACAATTTTTTCGACAACATATATTGACGAAAGGGCGATGTCCATCAGTAAAATAGGCAGGAATGCTTGGTAGCATAAATAAGCATCGGGGTGTACTGACAGAAATATATTCTGTCGGTAATGTACCAATAGAATCGTTAATCCGTCGATAAAATTGAAAGTTAAAGGTCGTCGTTTGCTTCAGCTTCAACGTTTTCAATAAAATAAAAATGACATCGTTTGGTTTAACATCAAACGACATCGTTTTCATTTAACCTAAAAGCTATTGAAGCCCCTCCTCCCTCATCATCATTTGCTTTTTTTTTTCATTTTCCCCTCTTTATCGCTGTCAATTTTTTTCTCCCTATCACCATCCTGGTCTCTGTCACCATCCTCCTCTCTAACGTTGTTGGTTTTGGTCCTCCCTATTGCCTTCCTCGTCTTTGTTTAAGGTGGGTTTTGTCCTTCCTTATGTTTTCTACTTCTTAAATATGTGTGGATAAGTTTTATACCCATTTTTTGAAATATTGTTCATGCATATTTTATGTTATGCCAGTAAACTATACTTGTCTGCATTTTACCATTATTGTGTGATGAATGACAATATATAGTGTGATGAATGACAGTATATAAAGAAAATACGGTGTTTTAATTGTTAATTTTAGGTGGTATGAGTCACATTCCATTTAGCCATCTTGTTTTAGATATTCTAACTACTAAATCGTTCAAACTTTTGATATTTTTCTATCACTAATCTGTACCTTCTGATTAGGGAACTGAAACATCTATAAAGCATCTATTGTATTGCTTATGCTTTGTTATTTGCTATAAGTTGTCCCCAAAATCTATTTTCGTTTGAGTTTTGGCCACTCTACTTGTTCTTTTAGATTATATTGGTCAAATCTTTCAACTATTAGTGTTGCTTCATATTTCTTGTTTGGGCATGCTTTCGAATATGAATTTTCCTTTAGTATTTAGTCATTTGTTTCAGCTAGCTTAGAAATGTGATATAAAGATGACTAGTTCATTGTTCATCATTTTCACTTGCATTGTAGGTGTTAGGAATTTGTTTTGCACCATATGAAAATGACTTGATAATAATCCGATTTCATCAAAGCCAAAGTCTTTTCACATATATTTTATTTGCATAATTGGATTTTAAAGCTTGAACAAAATTTAGATTTCAATTTTAAAATGGGGAATGCTTAAGGTTTAGTGATTTTGTACCTAGGGCTTTTAATGAATTTGTATTTTGAATTTGGTAGAATATTTAACTTGGATAATTTGAAATTAAATCTAGGCTTCAGATTGAATTCACCTTTATGAATTAGGCTTTTATTTTATTCATTTACCATTATTTATTAAGACTATCTCATTTTTTATAATTATGATCTCTCACTTTTCACTATAAGAAAATTAGAAATTATAGACAGAAACAAGACCATAGGAAATTAGTGATGGAAATTGATTTTTGTCAGTAACATTGTCAGAAAAGTTTTTATTTTATGGTAGACAAAATATTTGTTGGTAAAGGCGGAGGGAAATTATTTGGGCAATTTTGTCGATGGAATATAAAGACGGAAGAGTTATGTCTGTCAGTAGAATAAGCGGCAATGGTTGGTGGCAAATATAAGGATCGAGGTGTACCGACAAAAGCAATTTCTAACGGTAATTTACCAACAAAACTATCATTTCGTCGACAAAATTGACGATTTTAATAAAAAGAAAACGACATCTTTTGGTTTAAAATATATCCCTATTTATGTTGCAATTACATTGCACATGTCCCTAAATGCAAGATAAGGCTAATTATATTGCAATAAAACTTTAAAAAAATTCCACATCTTCCTAATTTTGTTAAAGCATAAAATGTGTCAAGTTAGATCAATTTATTTGATAATAGTCATTAATAGGGATTAATGTTGAACTATACTTTAGAGTTCAACAAAATATGCTATCAAAATGACATAATACACTCATTAACAGGGATTAATATTGCATTTCTTATAGGCTGTGTTTTGTGTTGAAGAGTGTCAATAATTGTCCAACCTCATTCGTCTTCTTTGTAGTTTGCAATTTTCCATCTACCAAGGTAATTCGTTGAACTAAGTAATGTCTACAATGTGATCGATTTTGTGTTATCCTTTGCAATTTTACATATAACAATGATTGATGAGATTTTACGCTGGGGTTTAACAGTCTAAGTATTTATATGTGGGCATTGTTTAAATTTAAACATAAAGACTTGAACTTGTAGGTGATTAATTCAAACTTAGTATTAACATAATAAATTCACGTAAATGACATGACAATTCTTTGCATAATAAACTCCTAGGATGGTATACAAGCTGGAAATCCATGATGCAGCTCATATAACGCTTATTGGTTAAAACTTTTATGAGCTTAGGAGTCACAGCGAGAACCTGCTTTCTCGATTCATATGGTGTAACAATTCCATGTACTGTAGTGCTCATTTAAAATCAAACTTTAGAAATCAACTTGAAGGTGATTGATGTAAACATAGTTATCTGGGTTTTGTATGCTATTGTTTTGGAATATAGTTAGAATGATTGATGGTTAGATGTATAATATATAAGTATTGACTGCATGTCGAATGAGTTTATATAATTATGGATTATTTGAGGCACAATAATTCCTTAAAATGGTATATAGGCTGGAAACTCGTGATGCAGTTCTTATGAAGTTTATCGGTGAAAAATTCCACGAGTTTAGGAGTCACAGTGACAACTTGCTTTCTCGATTCATAAGGTGTAACAATGCTAAGTACCATAGTACTTGTTTAAAATTAAACTTTAGAAATCAACTTGTTAGTGATTAATGCAAACATAGTTATCATTGTTTGGTATGTTGTTGTTTTAGAATATTGTTATAATGATTGATGGTTAGATGTATAAATTACATAAAAAATTTACTGCATATTGAATGAGTTTAAATAATTATGGATTATTTGAGGCTTAATAAACCCCTAGGATGGCATATAGGCTAGAAACCCATGATGCAGCTCCTATGAGGCTTATCGGTGAAAAATTCCACGAGCTTAGGAGTTACAGCGAGAACTTGCTTTCTCGATTCACAGGTGTAAACAATGTCACGTATCATAGTGCTTAGTTGGCATATTGTTTTATTTGGCTAGTACTTACATATGTTAAGTTTTTATAATTATGAACTTATATGGTAGGATAGGTTGGTTTCAATTTAGAGGGGAAATGGTCAGAGACCTATAAAAACTTAGGGATGTTCTGTAAAGTAAAGATTAAATGTTCTATAAACTTAGGGGAAATGAAGGATACTAACAATGAAATCACTTTTTTAAATAATAGTTTACAGAAATGAGTAATGTTGATAGATCTTCACTGTATGGACAATTAACACCCGATGATTTCATTAATCCTAAGTTTGTTGAGAGAGGTTAAGCTTTGATTCACTATGCATGTTCTCAACATGCATATATAGATTGTTCAAAGATCAGATGTCCATGTAAAAAGTACAAACATATTCGTTTTCTTCCTATTGATAAAGTGAATCTCCATTTGTTAAGAAGACGGTTTGTTCCAAATTATTTTGAGTAGACACAACATAAGAAGCCATTAATTTGTAGCACCTCAAGGGGTAATGAAGTAAACTTATCAATAAACATGGATGGGCTTGAAGGAGGACTGGATTTATAATAAATAATATGGGTGCAACTGAAAATTCTTGCACCTAAATGGTTTATGATGCAACCGGTTACACCTTTAAAATCTTGAAGAAGAATCAAACCCACATACAAAAACCTATTTTTCTTGTAGTGATCCAATCAGACAATAAGATCATAGCTAGAATTCATATCAAATTTGTACACGAAAATAACATTATCATAAAAGGACATAAACAAAAGAATAATTCCAACAATTAAGACAATATGACAAAAATAAGAGCTAGATGAAAAGTAACAACTGTAAATGGGAATATGAAAAGAAAAACTAACCGAGCATAATTAAAAATCAAAATAAATGAAAGAGAAATAGTTTTGTTGAATCACAATTGACCAAAGACAAAAAAAACGGGATGAAAATAAAAATGGGTTAGGAAATTTTATTTAAATTGTTATAAAACTAATGTTTCAAAGAAATAAAGCTATATAAAATTTTTCTCATATAAATGTTGATAAGTTTGTTATAGCTTTTGTCTTTCTCCTTGTAAACATTAAAAAACTTCAAGGTATTTCAAAATTTAAAAGCTTCTATGGAGTCACAACTAAGTTACAAGATGCTTTTTAGCTTGCATATTTTTTATTTTTTAAAACGATTTAAATCACTCTTTATATAAGAATTGAGAATGCATTATAGAATTAATTTCAATGTTGTGTGCCATCTTATAAATGGCTATCAAATTCTTTCATTTGAAGCCCTCAATTTGTTAATTACAAATTATAACATGTGGTGAAATTTAATTGGGTAAAGTTAAAATATAAATAAATAATTTTTATTTATAAAAATATTCCTTAAAAATTTTAGACATAAATAAAAAATCCATATAATAATGATTATAACAAAATACTCATTGCTTTCAATTAATCCTCTAATTTAATCATTCAATCTTAGTTTTATGCAAATGTCACTTAAATTGATTTCATATGTGCATCTCTTTATGAGAATCCTTTGACTTGTTCTCAGATAAATACTGATAAATTATTGTAGCTTTAGCTTTTCTCTTTATAGACTAAATGAAATTTCAAGGTAACTCGAAATTTGAAAATATCTGTAAGGTCGCAATATAGTTTTGTAATGCTTCTTAACTTAAATCCGCTCCTTTTTCCAAAATAAATTGAACCCTCTATTTATAACGATTAAGAGTGTTTAATGGTATTAATTTAAATTTCACGTGTCACCTTATAAGTGGTTATAAGATTCTTTCCTTCAAAATATTCTTTGATTAGTGAACTTGAATATAAATGATGTCCCAAGGTTACTTTTAATTAGGTGGAGTCAAAATAGAATAAATATCTTTTTATTTCTATGGATACCCTTTAAGACTTATTCATGTGCTTAAAAAATTTAGTGCAAATAAATATATCTTGAAATCCTATAAGTAATTAAAATGTTTCATAGATATTGTAATTTAATTTACTTATATGAAAATTTATTTTGAAGTATAATATTTGGTTTTCAATTATATTATATGTTTTTACCACTCAAATTATGTTTTACAAAAGTTGGTACAATATTCCTACTATTTAGAAATTCCTTAAAAGTTCTTCATTATAACAAAATAACTCCTATTTTGATAGGAAAATAAAATTCCTATTCTTATGGACCTTATATCAAAGATCTTTGTTAGATTCTTATTTGAATAGAAAAAACAATTTCTTATTTGCAAAGACCTTTTAATATTTTCTTTTAAGAATTTATTTCACAATCTTCCTCTTTAGGAAATCTTGATCTTATGTTGAATTAAAGAAATTCACTATCATTTTTCATAATCAATATGAGCTTAAGTTTTGTTTGTAAACAGAAATGTATAGTATAATTGATTTTACTAAAGATGAGTGTTTATTGGTTGTTTTACAATGCTAAAGTCCACATTACAAGAGTTATTCTAAAACATAATACTGTTTACTTTGCAGTTCCTTTTTCATAATCAATGTTGACTTGGATTTTCTTTTTTTTTTTGGAACAATCCCTTAATTTTGTAGTGTCATCCACTAGTCTCATCATAACCTTTAGTATGCAATTACATTTGATGGTTTTATTCATGATTCTTTTATTTGATATATGCTTATTTGATTTACTTCAATGGACTTAGTTAAGACTAATATATGCCTTTTGGTGTTGACTAAGCTAAGCATCCATCTTATCACTATCTCTTTTTTCAAAATGTGATTGAATGAACTTATTTAAGTTTCTTTAATTTGAAAAAATGACTACTCGATTTACTTAAGTTGATTAGGTTATGCCTTATTTACTCCATTTGGTTAACTTTTCATTTGAGTTGATGATTCATACAGAAGAGCAACTTTCTTTGTACTAATTTTGAAGGAGAATTAACCTCAACCATTCTCTTGGATTTCACTTTACTTAAAACCTTATGGCTCTAAGTTTTACATAAAATAGAAGTATGTTTTGCTTCTTTAGTATAATACAAATCATTCCCTATGTTTATTATTTACATATTCAATTAAATACAAATCTATATAGTTTAACTTCCTAAATGATTAAAGATAGACATTCTTATGGCTTTCTTTTTATTATTCAGACCCTCCCATTCAATTGAGACATGGAAAATTGAATTATTATGCATATTTAGGCATAATGGTGTTTATATAACATACTTTATGTTTGATTTTGAAGATTTAATCTTCTCCTTCCATACCTTTTTTTACTTTATAAAGGCTTGGCTTGTATTCTCCATCAAAACCAATAACTAAGTTCATAATAAAGTTCTTGTCAAATTAAGTTTTTACTAAAATTTGATATGCATTTGGATCAAAACCACTTATTAGTTTAATTAGTAAATAAGCTCTTTCTTCAACTTAATGACGCATCATCTTTGTTATTACCATAGTGACGATTGGAATAGTTAATCCCTTTAGTTCCTCCATTATAATGTCTTCTTTGTATATAATATGAGTTTTATTTTACACTCTAAGCTTATAATGGTCTCTCCTTTCTCATATTTTTTTAATTCACTAAATAGGCATTATGTTCCTGGAGGGCTTGGTTACCCTTTTATTAATAAATTAGAAAATTTATAAGATGAAATGGGGACGTAAACCTTACCTCTCGGAATTGAAAGAAAGGATGCAGGCATTAACCATAGCATCCTGTGAATTTTGTGTGTGATTAGTGAGATTATGCAATAAATTAAAACCAAGCAAATACAAAATAGTTCAAATTACCTAACAACTCTAACATAAGGAAAGTGATTCTGATCTAAAGTTAAGAGACTGTACATGTGGAACAATAAATCTTTTTCCATACAAAAATGCTTAGGATCTAGTAAGGAGCTTGCCATTTTAGAGAGAGCATTGACTAAGGTGTTAGCTTCCCTATATGTGTGTTAAATCACCAATTCAATACCGAACATAAGAGTCTTTATTTCTTCAAGAATCTCCCAAAGTTTCTATGGTCACAAACTTTTACCATTTAAGATGTTAACCATTTATAGGGAATTAGATTCTAAAAAGACCTTCAATAATTGAATAGAAACACAAGCATGAAGTCCTTCCTTTATTGCAAGAAATTCAGCCTGATGACTCGTGGCTATTCTAATGTTTTTTGTTCTAGCTAAAATCAGGCCACCATTATCATTTTGAATTATAAAACCAATACTTGAGATCCATCCACGTTTAGTTTTCTCCAACTGATAAAAGGAGTTTCCTAACAGAGAGTGATTATTCTCAATGGTTTAGGCTTCCATATTGTCGAGATTAAACCATTGACAACCATAAATTCTTCAACATCTCCTTTCTCACGTTTTACACTCTATGCACCCTTTAAATCAAACAGAGGTCATTAATAATAGTTTTCCCTTTTTCCTTTTGGCTAGCAACTTGACATTCCTTCACTTTAGTTACTTCTAGGTAGGATTTTTCTTCATTGAATCAAGATTCGGCTATGATGAAGGGGTTAATGATTGTATAAACCTTCTCACTTTACCATCTGTTTAATACTTAAAGCATTGATGAAGATTTAAAGAAACTACTATATTTTTATTCATTTATAGACATTATAAGAGCATGATGTAAATTGTTATTATATCTCATATGGAGTAAAGCTTAGGATTGTATGTTTCTAATAAGGAGGCTAAACTTGATGTACGAATGGCCTTTTCTGCCCTTAATTGAAAATTTAAATTAACAATTAGTTGGTCATAAGTTCACTCATAAGGATGGATAATTTTTTTCACAACTTTAATGTGGCATGTCGATTGTAGAGCCATCATTGATCATGGTTCAATTAACTTTTTTCTCTTAAGTTATTTTACAAAGAAAGAGAAAGCAATTGTGTATAACCATTCTAAAAGTTTCATTGATTTTCTTTTATTATTTGATAACTTTACTAACGATTCTTATTGTTCCTTTTTATTCATAACCCTAACTTTTGTTTATGTCACATTGACTTTATTACTTTTTTCTCCCTCACTATTTATATAATAGCACAAGGCAACATGATATTATTAGCTATACCATCTCATTAACATAACCTCTTTTAAAGTGATTAGGCCTCTAGTAAAATGGCTACTTTGCTGTTTAGAATTTGATGCTGGATTTCTTCTTATTGCTCTTTAATTCTTAGTCTTTTTCACCACTCTTGATCTATTAGGTACATAATTGATGTTGGGGCATTTATTCTTATGGTGCATTTTACGAGTGACTAAAGCCCATCCTTCCTCAAAACCATTATATTTTGTGTTTCTAACTTTAAGGATTTAAGTGGTTTTAATTTAGCTTGTAGTTTTTAGTTGTCCTTTATATTACTTCTATAGGATCAAAGGATCTAAATGTCATCATTAAGGTCAGATGAGTTAATTCCATTTCTAAACATATAATAGTTGTCAAGTTGGAATTGCAACTTCATCCTCAAATACAATTAGTCAATTTTTCAATACGATGACTAATCAACCAATCATACTTTTAGTAATTCAAAACATCCACCTTACTTACTTCCTCTAGTCTTTTCATTTCAAGTAGTTTGATGAGTACAACTTTAAAGAGGCTTTCTATCATTATTGGCACTTCATGATCTAGGAAAGAATATTATTTTTATTATCTATACCTTAATGACTTTTTCCTCCTTTTTCACTAAAGCAAGTTAAACTTTTTTTCTTATTGCTCTTTACTTTTTAAAGTGAACTTCAACTGTGCCTTGTTCACTACCATGACTTGTTTAATTTTATTAGAGAAAAATTACCCCTTTTGTGTATCTTTTAATTTTCTTTATTTTCTTATGCTTTTAAATCGGTAACATTTGGTCAACAATTTTAATAACACTCTAATCCATTTCATGAGCATGAGTTGTTGAGTATTTAAAAGTTTTACACCTTATGCCTTGTAAAATGTAGTAATCTAAAATATAAATTAGATGCACATGTCTATAGCAGATGCTTTTGAGAGCCAGTCTTTACAAATGAGACTCAAACCTCTCTGCATGTTGATGTAATCAACAATGGACTCATCCTTCTATTTATTAGTGTTTATTAACTCAATCGTCCTTATAGTATGTTAACTTTTATAAAATCAAAGGAGAAGTTCTTATTTAAGTTTTTACGAACTATCAATGGAGCCTACTTCAAGGTTCATATAATAATAAAAAGTGTTGCTTTGAGAGAACGAAAAAAATATTTCATTAATAGTGTTAGCATTGTTAAATATCTTAACAAAGTAAGCAATATGTTGCCTGGGTTCCCTTCCTTATTGAATTGTTGAAACTTCAGTGGTTGGTAGTTTAAAGGTAAATTTAAACTATCAATGCATCAAGAGTATGTCTTAGCATACAAGTAAGATGATTGAAAAAAATCTTCTAGCTAATTTTTGACCAATTACTTAATAATCTCTTAGAGTTACAACGTAGAGATGACCTCTTCTATAATAGTATCTTAAATAGGTTCTTGTATGAATTTAGCACTTCTCAAATTTCCACCAAGTGTTTACATCTATTAGTTTTATGGTGAGTTAGTTTTAGGTTCATTAGCCTCCCTTATCTCCTTTTGTTACTACTTATTCATAATATAGGTCATATGAATGTCTTTCTCCTTAATCAAAGTTAGAAGGTCTTCTAAGATCTTCTCTATATTTGCAACTTGCTCTTCTAAAGAGATAGCCCAAATTTCATGGCATTATAGAAATCATTCTTGAAGAGATTTATGTGTCACAACTTCTTCATAATTGCTTAATAACAACCTTCAACATACGCTTATTAGAGCATTTGAGGCCTTAATAATGATGAGCTACAATAAAGCTGAAGGATTGGTTGTAGGTGTTCATATCATTGGAGGAGTCAGTATAAGTTTACTTGTTGCATAAATCCCTAATAGAGATCTTTGTTTGTGACTAACTTCAATAGCAAAATTGGGGCTAAATATGATGTTGGAGCTTTCTTTAAACCTCTTATAAATCTTCATGGTCATACAACTGTTTGAAAATATCTTTAGATGTTGAATTTTGAAACTCTTCAAAGAGAAGGAAAGAGATAAAAGGAGAAAGTGTCCCACTGAATGTGTCATAAATTTACAGGCATAAATTTTTTAATAGACTAAATTGCAAAAGAAAATGTATGAAAATATCAATTTGATAATTATTACAACGAAGTGGTCTTCACTCTCGATGAATCCTCTATTTCAATCATTCAGCCTTAATATTGTGCAAATGTCACTTAACTTGATTTTGAATGTGCATCTAGCTTGTCTTTATGAGGGTTAATTAACTTATTCTCACATAAATATTAATAAGTAAGTTGTAGTTTGGTCTTTCTTTTATAGATTTGATGGAACTTTATGATATCTTAAAATTTCGAAACACTTGTGGAGTCATAAGAGAGTTCTAACACGCTTCCTAGCTTAAATCTTTTCTTTTAAAAAAATGAGTTGAACACCTCTATTTATAATGAATGAGGGTGGTTCGTGGCATTAGTTTGAATGCCATATTTCACCTTATAAGTGACTATCAGATTATTTCCTTTGAAGTCCTCTTTGTTTTGCGAAATGGACCATAAATCATACAATGTGGAAATTTTTATTTTTGACTAAAATTCAAAACAAAACAGGTTACAAGAATAATTTATTAACGACTACAGTGAAGTAGTCCTAACTCTAAATGAGTCTTATTGTGAGAATATTGTTTGACTTGATAGTGCACATGTGTGTTACTTGTCTTTATCAGGTCACTTGACTTGTTCTCATGTGAATATTGATAATTTTATTGCAGCTTCAATCTTTCTCCTTGTAGACTTAAAGAAACTTTAAGCTCTCTGGAAGCACTTATGGAGTCACAATAGAGTTTTTAGATATGCCTCTGTTTGAAGTTCATGTGTTACTTTATAAATGACTAAAGGTCATGTGTTACTTTATAAATGACTATCACATTCTTGCCCTTGTAAGTCCTTTTTGATTTATGAAATTGATTACAATATCATTCCATAGGAAAACTTTTAATTAGGTGGAGTTAAAATAGAAATATTTTTTTTCCATAGGGATACCTACCCAAAAGTCAAGTATTTACATTAATAATAATTTATAAAAAATCTAATAAATAATAACTTTCACTAAGAAGTTTAAATGATGATATTTAACTTTGATTTTATTTGGGGATAATAAAGAATCAACGAGAATGATCAAAAGCTTCTTGGAAAATAATGAGTTTTCCAAGAGTCATTATTTTTTCAGAGTTGAGAGAAATGATCAAGAGAAGGGAAAGATGGGTCTCTTGAGTTAAGAGCAGCGATAAGAATGAGAAATAAAAGAATTAGCGTAATGGATATAAAGAAAAAAGGGGAAAGATTAGTAAAAATAGGGAAGATGAGGGCATGTGTGTGACTCAAAGCATGAATGAGGCTATAGAGGAGGACACAAAGTAAAAATGGAGTGTCGAGGTCAAATAACACAGTGAAGTAGAGAATGAGAGAAATTAGAAAGTGGTGCGGTGGTGAGAGGAGACAATTAAAATGATTTGTAAAGGATTTATTAACCACATGAGTCACTAAGGTGATTAGTGACTAGACAGGTGAGAAGAGAATGAAAACTTTCTATCAGTTGGAACAAAATGAAAGAGTATTCTTCAGGTGGATAGGCAATACGAAAGAGGAAGGAGGCTAGGATTATTGGAAAAAAGACAAATATGAGAGACAATACTTTTGTAAATTAAGGGCCAAAAGTGAAAATTTTAACTCAAGGTTCCACAAAAGCTTGAAGCAAGTCCCTCTTGTTATCTTTGATGCCACTTTACTCGTTAACATTATTAAAATAGTATTCATTACATCTTAAGTAATAGACAAAAGTGGTAAAAATGATAATGGTAAAAGCTTATTTAAACCTTTTTTTATGAAATATTAAAGTAAAAATTACACATTTAACCAATGTTTAAGAAAATTATTTTTATGATTACATCAACATGTGATGAGTCCATATTGCCTAATTATGATATTGAATAGACTAAATTGATGATACATATATTAGAAATTGCAAAAAACTTTAACTTTTCTAAAATTTAAGATGTTATAAATACCATTTTAAAACCGTTAAGGTGTAATGTAATATTTTAGATAACGGTAGAGAACTAAATTAAACTTTTAGAGATACGTTTGAGGGTAGTTTATCCCTTTTGTCTACACCTAAATAAAAAAACTCTAGGTTTAAACGATGTAATTTAGGATTTTCTCAATGGCTTCTTTTCCTAAATCAATGTAATGTTGATTTTTAACAAATTGCTTCTTTCCTTTTCCACATATTTATCTAAACATTTTCTTTTTTTCTATTTAGTTTCTTTAAGCTTCTTAATTTAATCCCTTTTTCTTTTTTTTGACTGTTAATTTAATATTTTTTATTTTTAGAAGTTGAACCCAAATTTTAGTTATAACTTCAAGTTAACCCAAAACTTTTTGGAAACCAAATCATTCCTTGGTAATTTAAATGTTAATGATAAACAAAACCAAATAAACATACAAAAGAAAAGTTAGACAAAAGTTTGAAGACAGAAAAACAAAATAATTTCAAAATGCAATGGATGAAAATAAATAAAAATATGAAACTAACAAATAAAAATGCTCACGTTTTTAATAATATATTTTTGTTAATTTTATAAATAAAAATTAAAAATATAATAAAATAAAATAGGACAAAATTAGGTATCTAAGTACATAAAGATTGTAAATCAAAACTGAAAAGAGATGCAAACTAGTAAAAGAAAACTTGATCAACCTATAAGTAAGTAAAGGGGAGATCATATAGGCAAGCTACCTTATTCCTATTTCTAGAAGTGAATTTAAAGGTTGTATTTAGAGGGCCAGTCAAAAGAATAACATTTGTAATAATAATAAACGTGGCCAAACATTATTAAGAGTAAACACTAATTCCAAACAATCTTAATATAAAATAATTATTAAAGAAGAAAATCTTCTAGCTAAGTTTACACCTCTAAAACACCGTGAGCTTTAGTGAAGATAGGAGATTTATGAGAAGGTTACCATAACAATTTCTCTGTTTCAGTTGCTAATCGCAATTCCATAGTGTACTAATCTTTCTTAATCATTCCACATAACATCAATTTGCATAATCAAGCTACCTTCTAGAGAAACTTCATCAGATATTAATTCCAAAAACTAAAGTCGAAACTCATTTTTCATAAGATATGGAACGTACCAAAACACGGAGGTGGAGTGATGATTCAAGCAACGAGGGACCACGTTAGACAACAAATCCAAGACTAAGTGGATCGTGCGTGTGAAGTGCACGTGCCTTTTCTGTCTCACTCCCCTCATCCCACACTACCTCACGTTTTACGTTGGGCCCCACCACGGGCACAGACCACTCAGTCATTCACTCTGTACCGTCTACCTCTCCGTCTCCCTCTCCCATGGCCCATGGGAGTTTCACGCAAATTATTATTATCTGTTTCTCAGGATAAATTTTATGTTTGCAAATCTTCGATCGACCCGACTCTGAATTTGTTTTGATTGGTAGCAAATAAATTATCATAAATTGCCATGGCAGTTTGAGAATTTCGACTTTTTAATAGGAAGGCAATATACAAATCTTTATTATGTTTCGAATAATTGATAAAATTTTATTTTTATTAACGGAATGAACTTTTTCATTGGGAAAGGATAATATTTAAAAATAACGATTTTTGTTTTAAATTTTAATATAAGATTATCAACTGACGTATTAGTGTCTAATATCAGCATAGGGGCACACGTCGAGTAGCAGCAGCATACCAAGAAATTAACGATTGACTTCTTTGCTAGAAAAGAAAAACAGAAATTGCAGAAGCCAACGACATTAATAAGCCAATAACAAATTGTTGCTTGTGACGGCCTTATTGCGATGTTTTCTAGTTGCCTTGTTTTAACCATGTCCCGCGAGATTTGTCAGGAGCTTGCTTTTATGTATTTATTTATTCGTTTTGAAATTGAAATGTAGAGAATTTAGTTCTAGTAAGAATTTGAGTAGGCATAGGTCTACCAATTTGAATAAGAAACAAAATAAATTTTTCTTTGGCAAATGTTTTGTGATTGTGTGAAAGTTGAATGCAGTTGGAGAAAGGGATTAGCAGGTTGCCCACAGAATATAGCCATTCAGATTTTGAAAGCGACTTCAAATACACCTCCATTCAACACTAGTGATAGTCCTACATTTGTATTGTATAAAGGGGATTTTTATTTTTTATTTTTTTGCAAAAAGTAAAATATCTCTTCAAAACTATCTTGCTATGAATTACTAATTTGGCATCGATCATATTTATTAATATACACAACTCGCTTTTTAAAGAAATAATGAATTCAGAAATCTTACAACAATTTGTTTTCTTTACATTATCTTTTTTTTACATCTTTTTTTGTAAAAAAAATGAAATGTAGTATACAGTTCAATATAGGATTTTACTTCATTATGATTTTGGGATGCATCAAATATGGGAAAACAATTAAGACAAATTTCAAATTTTGTCTTATTCGTTTCATCTTACTTTGCCCTCAAAGTTGGCAACAATTTGGACGTCATTTAGGCCATAATTACTACAACAATAGCTAAACTATAGATACAATATTTAAAATTAAAAATAAATCAACTTTAAGAATCATTTGATACGAGAATTTAGCTTAGAATATTTTAAAATCATATGTTTGATATGAGCAACGAAAAAGAAAGATGGAAGTGTTTGGCCCAATGATTAAGAAGTTAATTAGTTTCTTCAATTTAATCATAAAAACTTTGAACTATTTAATTTCTTGGTTCGATTTATCCTAATAACTATTATTATTAAGAATTATTTGATTTATTAATTAATCGGTCAATTTTGTAAATTAAATATTTTTTATGAATTAGAATAAATTAACTAGTTTTTATTTGACAGTCTATTTTTTAATTAAATTTTAATCTTTTTAATAAGTAAAGATGATCTCTTTCTTTAATCATCTTTTAAGTTCTAAATTTTATTCATCCTTTATTGTATACTAATTTTATGACAGTTTGAACATTTAAAATTCTTAAACATTGCTTTCACTATTCCTACAAAATTTAAAGGGAAATAACACCCAAAAGAAAGGACAATTTCTAGCAAATCTCATCTAAAGGATTTATTATATTAACATAAGTTAAGAAACGATACATCATTTACTGTGAGGATATTCGGGAAGTTTAAAATTTCCAATCTTAAACATATAAAGGTAAAAATAATATGATTAAACTGTCAGTTTTAGGAGGGCTAAGTGGGTTAAAACAAAAAAAAAATTTAACCAACAAAAACCCAATAATTTTATCTTCTAACCAATTCATAAATCAATATAACACAAATCAAAGCATATAAACCATTATACTTTAAACTTGGTCTCCAAGCCAAGTAGAAGATCTCACATTTCCACCTCCTTGCTCACGACTTCAGCTCTTTGCTCACGGTTTCACATCCTTTGCACCAAATAAGAATAAACCATTATACCGATTCTGGTGTGACCCATTGGGATCTTTCATGTTGACAATAGAATTAAAACTCTTTTTAATTCTATACATTATAATCGGGATCTAGAAAAATACATTATAATTACTCAAATGACATAGATGATAAGTATCATACATAAATCATGATCCCGAAGCAATAATTGCCTATGTCAATTCTCTTGTCTCATAATATCCTGAATAAATGCAAGATTGGAATATGTCATTCTTGTCAATTTATTCTTTCTTGATTTCCAAAGTAAATCATAAATATGATTAACTCCTTAATTATATTGCATGCATGCAATATTATTTTATCAAGGGCCCATAGACATTATCGCTCATATTATATACTAGGGACAACAGTATTCTTGATGAACATTTATCCTCCATACAAGTCACGCATACTGTGACATTATCTGTATAGCTACCTGTTACAGTTAGCATTAGACAATGCCAATAAATACACATTTCTCATGTAAGAAAATGAACATCTTATACCATAGAATTCAAGACACGTATGAAACATTAATGACATAAACACATTCCTAATAATGTTTTATTTAGGGTCTATCGAATACCATAATCTCCATTATATATTTGTGTGATTAAACTGATAACTCCTTATAGAATGGTTTGTAGAACATCACCATCATTTAATCTACACACTTATCTTTTAGTGGTCAATTAATATTCCATGTTAATTACCAAGATTAGCGACATTTCAAAGTAATCATTTCCATTACAGAGTTCTACAATCCAAGTCCTCAACTTGAATAATCCATAAATAATGAAAACTCATAGAATAAAATGATATAAACTATCCAATCCATAAGCGTAACTGTAAGAATACAACCATCTAATGATTGGCGTCTAGACCATAACACTAATATAAAAATTGTAATATATAGAGTTAATCTGAATTTCTTTATACATCTTATTTAGAAGATGGGTGAAATTGAATAAAGTTCTAAGTGTATTTGATTTACCATTTCTTATAAAAAATTAATGTCATAAAATTTGATTAGATTCTGATTTTTTGTTATAATGAAATTTTCATTCACATAATTCACCTATTTGTTACATAAATTTTATGATAAATAAATTTCAAAATACATTTGGATTTTTTTATTTCAAGGACTTAACTTGTGAACAAATGAATATCATAAAAAACAACATACTGCTTATTCCAAATGGAATTTATATCTAAACTTTCTTAACCTGTATCTAATGCCATCAAAAGATATGCAGAAGTAAAGGATATAATGTGTTTCGTTAAGTATGAGTCAACTCTTCTTAAATCTTAAAACCCATTCTTTTAAAAGGAAAAAATAGTATTTTCTAAGAAGATAAACATCGATCTGATGTGAATTTATTTGAAAAAATATTATGTTATCATATGTGTATAATTTGTTGCTCATTAAGAGGTTAATCGTCCAAATTATGTTCTCCAATTAAACTTATCAAAATGATTTTGAGCTTATAACCAAAATACTTATTTGGGACAAATTAAGAGTTATTATGCAACATATACCGGAAAATTAATTATGTTGTTGTAGTAGTATTCACAATAACACATGAACGCATGACTAAAACCTTGGCACCAAATCTCTAAAAAGATGACATATTATTACCCATGACAAAGGCACTTTTCATTGAAAAATCTCATCAAATGAATATGAAAAGTAGGTGATTTTATTATATATTGATTGTTTTTGCATTAGATAGTCAGGTTCAAAAATTGACAATAAAAGGAAAAAGGTTGAGTGTAATTGAGACTTAGTTTGCAAATTTCAAATTACACTTGGTAGTGGAAATAATTGCAGAAAAGGCTTATAAACTCACGAAATACTTGTACATCGCTTAGAGTCTCTCACCAATTTCTTGCAAATAACTAATGTCACTGTCTAAATTAATGAGACGAAAGGAGGAATATTAAAATCCCCTATGGCAAAAGCCATGTTTGCTAACCTTCATAAGCAGAAATTTATAATGAAATTGCACTTCCTGAATTGGACCACTAAACTAAACTTCCCTAATTGCCAAAAGGCGTAGCCATGACCAACAATTGATGTAAAGTTACTCTTACAAAGATTAATACATGCCTACTACTTCTACTACTATTTTATTACGTAGCTACTATTCGCATGGTCTCATACCTTTCTTCTCTTTCTTTTAACGTTTGTTATATGAATTAAGTTTTTTGCACTGTGTAAAAGTGTGTGCAGAACTACTTCATAACTAATATTAAACACCATTTTGTGACTACCGCCCTAGTGACCTAACTAAGTGCCGAGGAAGTTAGCTGCAATTAATCATCCAACTGTAATTTTCTTCCCTTTAAATCAAACCTTTTCCAATCAAATTAATCCAAGCTCAACTTTAATTTCTATTTTTTAAAAAAACCAACATTTTGGAAATCACATGTAACCCTAGTGGAGATTTTTATCCCTTATTAGTTGATGCATTATACAGCTCGAAAGGGATTATTCTGGGAAGCAAAATGAGTAAAAAGTGAAACTAAAATACAAAATTTGAGCTTTTTTTTGGAGAAATTAAAATTTTGATTGAAAGAGTAAAAATTGGAGTACAACGTCAGGAAAGAAGCATTACTCTCCTATAACAAATAACACATAAAACATTATAAATTGCAAGCAATAAAATGACAACACACTACATACTTCAGACAAACATAAATAGGAATGATAATGTAGCAGTAGAAAATGCGTATGCTTAAACAAAAAAATTCACAAGAAACGACATCATAACTAACGGTGAGTGCTGTATATGAGAAAGAAATTGGGTTTGTCAGGCCCCAAATTATACCCTAGTTGAAATGTTACATTTTCATGAATGTAATTACGATAGGTGTTAAAATTGTGATATGATTGTAAGTTGTATATGTTTGAATTTTGGCTTAATGGATCATACATAGTGAATTAGAATTTATTAACATCAATAGATAATTGAGGTATTAAAATGTACATTTGGGCTAGGAAAGTCGTTAAATGGCGAGACAAGTTGGTACATGAAAATTAGTATGACTAAACCTATACTTTAAATGACATTTGGCAACATTGATTAAATGACAAATGGTTCAATTGAAGTATGACATTTGGTTGCTTAAATGGAGGGAAAATGTGATACATGCATTGGTGACATGTGCCAATGCATAATTAAGACACCTAGTAGCTTAGGAGTTATGTTTTTTTGCAAGGAAGTTTCTGTAGCCCTCATTCATGCTCTCCACCGAAATCATCCACCCTCTTCTTGTTCATTCACCACTGAAACACCATGTTCTTTCATTCTTATGTATTTGTATTATGTTATGCTTGATTACCAAATCAAGATGCTGCATCAGGGAAGTTAGATCTTGTTATCTTTTATGCTATCTTTAGGGTGTGAAGATCATTCTACACCTACCTAGATTTCGGAAGTGTATTAGATGTATGAAGGGATGGTTTGGTTAGTTCTTGGAAGAAGGAACTTGAAGGTGATTAGGTAAGGGAATGCTAAACTTGATTTCATCTTATAATATGAATTATTTGATGCCTGAATTGAATAGAATATGTATTGAATTGACGATGAATTGAGGTCTAGAGTATGATACTTGTTTGATAGCTTTTGCTTTGGATGTTGATACCTGAAAGACCATAGCTTGTGAGATGCTTAATGAATGATTTTTTAATTGGTTAGGACTTGAAATTGATGTGTAATTGAGCCATGAATAAGGTGGAATTGAAATGGAATTGATGAACTATGGTGAAGGGGCGTTGAAGGTGTAAGATGTGAGTTAATTGTAGTGGTTCCACTAATTAGACATCGGTATTTTAGCCATAACTTGACCTGTAGATATCCAAATAGGGTTCTTTTAATTATAGATCAAAATACATACATATGTCTACAATTTTCATGCAGGAATAGAATTTTAGTTCTGTCTCTAAGGGTTTTGAAATTTAGCTTGAAGTTGAGTTTTGGATTCTATCGCTATTTGAGAATAGTCTGTAGTATTTTGGGTATAACTTTGGGAATAATGAACCAAATTGTATTAAATTTAGTTCATTAGAAACTTAAGATATAAAGAAAAATTTGTTTAGAATAACATATTGCCCAAAAACCTCATTTTCTATGTCAAAATAGCCATATAAAACTGACCCAAAACTTGTCATGAGAAAATATGGAAAAAGTACAAGAAAATGATAGGCCACGATCGTGGCACCCATCCTACGATCCTGGACAGATGCAGTAGCTTCTGTCAAGATCGTGGGAATGGGTATGGTTTTCACATGGTAAATGCTGATTTGTGCAATTGTTGAACCACATGAGAATAAGTCTCTCTAATGTGGTGTATTTAGACATGATTAAAGCTTGAAAATGAACCTAGATAATGATAGATTAATTGAGTAAAAGTTATTTTAATTATGGATTGCTAATTGAGGTAACTACTTAAAGAATGTGTGGTTAGTGAATAATGCGTCCTTATGAATACAAATGTGTTTGAAATGGTTTATGTGATGTGAATTGAATATGATTGATTATGAATTGGAATTTGTGTAATTATATGTAATGTGTAAAATGCCTTATGTATTTAATGGTACATTATTGTAAATGTTTATGCTCATAAGGTATATTAAGTTTGATTGAATGTGCATGTATATGTTCAATTTGAGGAAAATGAAATAAATTCATATGTTATGCATTACATCTTTTGCATGAGATTATGAAATCTGGAGCAGTTTGTTTTAAAACTACCAAGCCCTAGTCGTTGGTAAATAGGCATGTCTAGAAGGGTCTACAGCTGCTCCTGTAACTAGACACTAAAGTTTCTTTTTTAACTAGACAATAAGGAGTCTTCTGTACCAGACACTTTGATGTCTTCTAATTTTAGACATTTCTGTGCCTTTTGTTTTAGAGACTTAAGTCTCTTTTGTTTCAAATACCAAACATGGGTATCTTCTGTCCTGGTCTCGTTACCCACTTCTATAAAAACGATTAGCAGGCTAACATGTTTTGTATTATGATACATGTTCAATTTTGGTATAAACAAGTTTTGATCTGATACGAGATAAGCTCTGATTTGATACAAAACATATTGTGATATGATGCAAGTCATAATTTTTTAATCTGAGAGGATTATATCCTATTCTGATATTCAATTATGACACTTGTACATTATGTTCTGATATTTATGAGTTTTGTTCTGATGCAAGAATGTTCTGTGTTGATGAATCATATTTTATTCTGAGACATAATGTTTGGATTACTCTTTAACATGAACAATTGAAGATTGTTGGTGATATGATCTGATTCTGTACATGAAAATGTTAGATAACTGTTAGAAACTGTCACCATTATGCATTATGTTTAGTTATTCACCACTAAGCTTTGTGCTTAGCATGGTGGTTTTGACTCTGTGTAGCTTCTGATAAAAAGACCTGAGACTAGGACAAAGACAACTGTAGTGGCCAAAAAGATTATGCTTTGTGCTGGAAATGTTTAGTTTGCTTTTGAGTTGTTTTTTAATGTAATGTGACATGTTGGATATTTTGTTTTTTCAATAGTTTGTAATAACCTTAATACATTTTGGATTTGGATTTAAGGCTTGTATGTAATAAGTACCATGTGTATGTTATGTTCTAAATATGACCTAACCATTGATGAATGAAATGTTTGTTCCTTGAGTTTCTGAAAATTCTTTAGTATGCTTTGGATTATTTTGTTTTTGTTTTGTGTAGCATCTGCATATCCTCCCAGGGGATATGTGGGTATTACATCGTGTGGTATCAGAGCATGGTTTAAGCGATTTTGATTTAACCAACGCTTAACTATTGCTTATACGTGGATATAAGAGTTGTGTTTAGCCTAATGTGGTTTGTTCCATGTTTTGGTTATATAATTAAATATGGAAAGATCTCACGAAGCTGTTGACGAGGTTGTTGAGAGTAATAATCCTAAGCGATCTTGTCCATCTATATCTGGATCTTCTAGGGTGAATCGAGATGAGATACCACCACCTCCACCTTTAAATCAGGGGGAGGCTTTGGTTAAGTTGTCACAAGACATGATGACTTTGTTACATAGTATGATAGCACTTAAAGGGTCCGATTGATCAGTTACGGAAGTATAGAGTTGAAGAATTAAATGGAACCTATCTGGAAGAATCTGAAAGGGTGAAATTCTGGTTAGAGAAATTGAAAAGAGTGTTAGATGAAATTAGTTTCCCACCAGATCAGAAGGTGCACTATGTTGTCTCTCTTCTTCAGGAAGCAGCCTATAAATGGTGGAAGTTTGTTTTGAGGAATCCTCACTTACTAGAGCTTTTGACTTGGGATTTCTTTTCCCAAGAATTTAAAGCTAAGTATGTGACAGAAGCCTATAAAAAGGAGAAATGGAAGCAGTTCTTGAACCTGAAGCAAAGAAACTATCTGTTGCTGAGTATGACAGAGAGTCTAATCAACTCAGCAAGTATGCACCTGAACCCGTACTTGCTGAGAAGTTTCGGTGTCATCAGTTTGAAGATGGTTTAAATGATTTGATCAAAGAGCATCTAGCAGCATTTACTCTTTTGCAAAAAGTGACCTATCATCGCTGGTACAAGCTGCTATTAAAATAGAGAAGCAAGAGATGATGAAGAGAGAAAGGGCTCAGCGAAGGGACTTTACTAGAGGAGGATAGTCCTCAGGCAAGCGGAGTTGTGAAGGTGTTTCCTCTGCACGAGAATTTATTCAGAGATCAATATCTAGGGGAAGGCGACAAAACTTTCCCTCATCGACTGCTTCTGATAGGGGTTCCTTTGTGGGACAAGGTTCTAGTATTTCAAAGTGCCCTCATTGCTCTAAATACCATCGGGCTACTTATTGGAGGGTTACGGGTGCATGTTTTCGATGTGATGGTACTGATCATTTGATAACAAGTTGCCTTGTGAGATAGATTCAGAAATCACAACCTAGTAGAGAGGTTTCTCATGCATCTGCTGGGAACAAAGGACATGATCGAGGTCGTGGAGGAACTAGTCAGTTCAGGCTTATTCCAAGTACTCATTCGGAAACTATTGATCGACAGGCTTTTCCCTTTAATTCTATATGCCTATCCTAAAATAATGAATTGAGTTCGTATAGGCATTTTGGACGCTACTATTGAAATAGCCCACCTAGCTATTTTTTTAGCTACTCTGCCCATTTCATAAAGTATTCTACCCTCTTAACAATAACTACCTAATATTCGGGCGATCCTAGAGGAATAGTAAAAAAGATTACGATATTGGGGAATTGTAAAAAAGGGGGGGGGGGGTTGTTTTGGAGAGGGGGATTAAACTAACTAATTATATGGAATATTAATCAAACTAATTATATGGAATATTATATATGTTTTGAAAGCTCGTGAGGATCAGGATGCACCTGAAGTTATTGCGAGTACTATTTCTCTCTTTAATTCTGTAATGCATGCTTTGATTGATCCTGGATCCACTCATTCTTATATCTGTGTTGGAGATATTTCTGATAAAGTGATGCTTGTAGATTAGTTAGAGTATGATATTCTTATAACCAGTCTTCTTGGTAGTAGTGTGTTGGTTAATCATGTTTATAAAGACTGTCCTGTTATAATCCAAGGATGTGAATATATAGAAAATCTAATTCAATTGCCTTTTTCTTGAATTTGATTTGATTTTGGGTATGGATTGGTTATCTGAACATCAGGCAGTGGTTGACTGTAGTGCTAAAACTGTTGTGCTTAGGAAACCTGATCAACCTGAAATAGTATTGCATAGCATCCACACTAGTTCTTTGATTAACGCGATATTTGCTATGCAAGCTCGAAAATTCCATAGGAAGGGATCTGAAGCTTATCTAGCATTTGTGTTTGATTCTAAGAAGAAGGGTGGTAAATTGCAAGATATTCTAGTGGTGAGTGAATTTTCGGATATATTTCCTGAAGAGTTACTCGAACTCCCTCCTGAAAGGGAAGTAGAGTTGTCTATTGAAGTTATGCTTGGCACTGCTCCTATATCTAGAGTACCATACAAGATGGCTCCCACTAAATTGAAGGAGTTGAAAGTGCAGTTGCAAGAACTACTGGATAAGGGGTTCATACAACCCAGTGTCTCACCTTGGGGAGCATTGATTCTATTTGTTAAGAAGAAAGATGGTACTCTTCGGATGTGTATCGATTACAAGCAATTGAATAGAGTCACGGTGAAGAATAAGTATCTGTTGCCAAGAATAGAAGATTTGTTTGATCAATTGAAAGGTGTAGAAGTATTTTCCAAGATAGATCTACGATCAGGATACTATTAACTTCAGTTAAAGGATATGGATGTTCCGAAACTGAATTCAGGACCCGTTATGGACATTATGAATTCTTGATGATGCCATTTGGGCTAACTAATGCTCCAATTGCATTCATGGATATGATGAATAAAGTGTTTAGGCCCTATTTAGAACAGTTTGTAGTAGTGTTTGTAGATGATATCCTGGTCTATTTTAAGAATAAGTATGATCATGTTGAGTATCTATGGATTGTGTTACAAACCCTGTGGGAAAACAATTGTATGCTAAGCTGAGTATGTGTGATTTTTGGCTTCAGGAGGTATCTTTTCTTGGACATGTTGTTTCTTCTCAAGGGATTAGAGTTGTTCCCAGTAAGATTGAAGTAATTGTTAACTAGAAGCTGCTACGGAATGTGATGGAAGTGAGAAGGTTTCTAGGTTTAGTAGGTTACTATCGCCAATTTGTAAAGGGGTTCTCGATAATAGCATCCCCTTTGACTAAATTGTTGTGGAAAGGAGTGAAGTATGAATGGTCTGATAGATGTTAAGCTAGTTTTGATCAACTGAAAGGAATGCTTACTGAAGCTCCTGTATTGGCTCAACCTACTTCTGGTAAGGAATATGTTATGTTTAATAATGCATCTAGAAATGGTTTGCGTTATGTTTCGATGCAGGATGGGAAGGTAGTTGCATATGCCTCTAGGCAACTAAAGCCTCATGAACATAACTACCATACATATGATCTTGAACTTGCAGCAGTAGTGTTTGCTTTGAAAATATGGCGGCGCTACTTGTATGGTGAAAAGTGTAGGATCTTCACTGATCATAAAAGTCTGAAGTACCTACTTACTCAGAAAGAACTTAATCTGAGACCATGACATTGGTTAGAATTGTTTAAAGATTATGATTGCATTGTGGATTATCATCCAGGTAAGGCTAATATCATGGCTAATGCCTTGAGTCGGAAGACTATTTCAGCATTATCAGTGTAACAGAGTGAAAGGAGACCTGCATATGATGGAGCTTTAATAGCTCAGTTGAAAGCTAGGCCTACCTTGAGAGAAGAAATTTGTGATGCACAGAAAGTTGATGATAAAGTTGAAACAACTTATTTTGGCTACTCGGGAAGGCAAACAGCCTAATTTTTCTGTGAAATGAAATGGTGATTTGTATTACAAAGATAGATTGTGTGTGTTAATTAATGATGAGTTGAAGAGACAGTTATTGTTTGAGGCCCATAATACTGTCTTTACAATGTATCCTGGTGTAAATAAGATGTATCAAGATCTGAAGCAGTGTTACTAGTGGTCGGGTATGAAATATAATTTTGTAAATTATGTATCCAAATGTTTGACATGTTAGCAAGTTAAAGCTGAGCATGAGGTTCCATCTGGTTTGTTACATCTTATTTTGATTCCTCAATGAAAATGGGATAACATTACCATGGATTTTGTCACTGGACTTCCTCTCACTCAAAGGAAGCATGATGTTGTATGGGTGATTACTGATAAGTTCACCAAGTCTGCTCACTTTCTACTTATTCATCCTGATTATTCATTGGATAGGCTTATTCACTTATACATGAATGAGATAGTGAGGTTGCATGGGGTGCCACTATCTATTATTTCTGATCGTAATCCTCAATTTACTCTGAGATTTTAGAAAAGTCTACAAAAGGATTTGGGTACTCAAGTCAAGTTCAATATCGCTTTCCATCCCCAGACAGATGGACAATCTAAACGAGTTATTTGGATATTGGAAGATATGCTTCAAGGTTGTGTGTTAGAATTCTCAGGAAGTTGGGATAACTATCTTTCTCTGATGGAGTTTGTTTACAACAATAGTTATCAGACTAGTATTAGCATGGCACCTTATGAAGCCCTATATGATAGGAGGTGTAGATCTCCGGTATGTTAGACTGAATTAAGTGAAAACAAGATGATCAGGCCTAATATCGTAAAAGATATTGAATAGAAAGTTTAAATTATTCAACAAAGGTTGAAAGCTACCACTAATAGGCAGAAGTTCTATGTTGACTTAAAAAGGAAAGATATTAAGTATCAGGTTGGTGATAAGGTGTTTTCAAAAGTATCACCATGGAAACACATGCTTTGGTTTAGGAAGAAAGGTAAGCTCAGCTCACGATACATCGGTCCTTATGAGATTCTTAAGAGAGTCGGACCAATAGCTTATTAGTTAGATCTTCCTAAAGAATTGGCTAAGTTACTTGATATGTTTCATGTTTCCATGTTATGAAGATATCAGTCAGATGATACACATAAGATTATTGTACAAGAAATTCAAGTACAACCGGATTTGACTTATGAAGAATCTATTTTAGCCAGAGAAGTCCAATAACTTAGGAACAAGCAAATACCTTTGGTAAAAGTACTCTGGCAATACTATAGGCTCAAGGAAGCAACATGAGAACCAGAAGAGACCATAAGAGCTCATTATCCTCAGCTATTCTCATCAGGTATGAATTTCGAGGAAGAAATTCTTTTAAGGGGGAGAGAAATGTAAGTCCCCAAATTATACCCTAGTTAAAATGTTACATGTTCATAAAGGTAATTATGATAAGTGTTAAAATTGTGACATGAATGTAAGTTTTATATGTTTGAATTTTGGTTTATTATATTATACTTAGTGAATTGGAATTTATTAACGTCAGTAGAGAATTGAGGTATTAAAATGTACATTTGGGCTAAGAAAGCTGTCAAGTGGCAAGATAAATTGGTACATAAAAATTAGTATGACTAAGCCTATACTTTGAATGACATCTGGCAATATTGATTAAATGACAAATGGCTCAATGGAAGTGTGACATTTGGTAGCTTAAATGGAGGGAAAACGTGATACATGCATTGGTGACATGTGACAATGCATAATTGAGACATCTAGCAACTTAGGTGTTACGTTTTTTTGCAAGGAAGTTTTTACAGCCCTCATTCATGCTCTCCACCAAAATCATCCACCCTCTTCTTGTTCATTCACCACTGTAACACCATGCTCTTTCGTTCTTGTGTATTTGGCTTATGTTATGCTTGATTACCACATCAATATGCTGCATCAAGGAAGTTAGAGCTTATTATCTTTCATGTTGTCTTTGGGGTGTGAAGATCATTCTACATCTACCTAGATTTCAGAAATGTATTGGTTGCATGAAAGGCTGGTTTGGCTAGTTCTTGGAAGAAGGAACTAGAAGGTGATTAGGTAAGGGAATGCTAAACTTGATTGCATGTTATAAAATGAATTATTTGATGCCTGAATTGGATAGAATATGTATTGAATTGATGATGAATTGAGGTTTGGAACATGATACTTGTTTGATAGCTTTTGCTTTAGATGTTAATACCTAAAAGACCATGGATTGTGAGATTCTTAATGAATAATTTTTGAATTGGGTTGGACTTGAAACTGATGTGTAATTCAGGCATGAATAAGTTAGAATTGAAGTGGAATTGATGAACTATGGTGAAGGGGCGTTGAAAGGTGTAAGACGTGAGTTAATTGTAGTGGCTCCACTGAACAGATATCAGTATTTTAGCCATAGCACCCATAACTTGACATGTAGATATCCAAATGGGGTGTTTTTAATTTTCAATTAAACTACATACATATGTCTACAATTTTCATGAAGGAATAGAATTTTAGTTATGTCTCTAAGGTTTTGAAATTTGGCTTGAAGTTGAGATTTGGATTCTATCACTATTTGAGAATAGTCTATAGTATTTTGGGTATAACTCTGGAAATAATGAACCAAATTATATTAAATTTAGTTCATTATAAACTTAAGACATAGAGGAACATTTGTTTGGAAGAACATATTACCTAGAAACCTCATTTTCTATGTCAAAATAGCCATATAAAACTGACCTGAAACTTGTCTTGAGAAAATTTGGAAAAAGTGCAGGAAAAGAATAGGCGACGATCGTGGCACATCCCATGATCATGGACAGATGTAGTAGCTTCTGTCACGATCTTAGGGAGGGGCATGGTTTTTACATCGTAAATGTTGATTTGTACAATTGTTGAACCACATGAGGATAAGTCTTTCTAATGTGGTGTATTTAGACATGATTAAGGCTTGAAAATGAACCTAGATGATGATAGATTAATTGAGTAAAAGTTATTTTAATTATGGATTGTTAATTGAGGTAACTACTTAAAGAATGTGTGGTTAGTGAATAATGAGTCCTTAAGAATACAAATGTGTTTAAAATGGTTTATGTGATGTGAATTGAATATGATTGATTATGAGTTGGAATTTGTGTAATTATATGTAATGTGTAAAATGTATTATGTATTTAATGGTACATTATTGTAAATGTTTATAATGGAATGGAATGTAATATAGTGAAATGTTATTTGGGAGATATGGAAGGGTTCATAATGTAATGTAGTAAAATGTTGTTTGGAAGATGGATGGAATGTAATGTAATGTATAATAAATGACTATTATACCCTTATATTAAAATGATTATTGCAGAAGGTTTATTATTTTATTATTAATTATATACAATTTATTATTAATTATATA
>JANZXP010000196.1:33301891-33327260 GCA_027576715.1 Erythroxylum flavicans
TTATTAATTATATACAATTTATTATTAATAATATAAAAATAATATTATTAATTATTTAATAAAATTTATTATGTTAAATATTATCCTATTCTATTTAATATATTAATTCTATTTAATATAATATTATGATTTGGTCACAGTTGGTATTACGAAAAATTATTGAGAGTATATTAGGTAGTTTGTATTTATTAGTTTACGTTCCATCCTAAACTCTCCAAATCGGAGGTTTTTTATTTTCATTGTTTAGGATGAAATAGAATGTAACATGAAACCCTCCGCTTCCATCCCATTCCATTTCATTCTATTATAAAACTTCTTTCCAAACGATGAAAATGTGTTACGTTCCATTTCATTCCATCCTTAACCCCTCAACTAAACAGAGCCTTAGAGACTAAAATCTCTTCTGTTTCAGATACCAAATATAGGAATCTTCTGTTCTGGTCCTGTTACCCACTTCTTACAAAGGATTAGCAGGTTAACATATTTTGTATTCTGATACATGTTCAGTTTCGATATAAACAAGTTTTGATATGATACAAGATAAGCTTTGATTTGATACAAAACATATTCTGATATGAAACAAGTTATATTTTTTAATCTGAGAGGATTATATCCTATTCTGATATTCAATTCTGATACTTGTACATTCTGTTCTGATATTTATGAGTTTTGTTCTAATGCAAGAATGTTCTGTGTTGATGAATCATATTTTGTTCTGAGACATAATGTTAGGATTACTCTTTAAGATGAACAATTAAAGATTGTTGGTGATATGATCTAATTCTGTACATGTGAATGTTAGACGACTGTTAGAAACAGTCACCATTATGCATTATGTTTAGTTATTCCCCATTAAGCTTTATGCTTAGCACGATGGTTTTGCCTTCATGTAGATTCTGATAAGAAGACCTAAGACTGGGACAAAGACAACCATAGTGGCCAAGAAGATTGTGTTTTGTTCTGGAAATGTTCAGCTTGTTTTTGAGTTGTTTTCCAATGTAGTGGGACATGTTGTATTTTGTGTTTTGTTCAATGGTTTGTAATAACCTCAATATAGTTTGGATTTGGATTTGAGGTTTGTCTATAATAAGTACCATATGTATGTTATGTTCTGAATATGACCTAACCATTGATGAATGAAATGTATTGATGAATGAAATGTTTGTTCCTTGAGTTTTTGAAAATGCTTTATTATCTTTTGGATTGTTTTGGTTTTGTTTTGTATAGCATTTGCATATCCTCTCAAGGGGTATGTAGGTGTTACAGGGTTAATACGAATATTGATGATCTTATCACCTTCGATCTTATCAGATATTGATGATCTTATCTTATTAATTAATATCCATGTATATCACTTTGTTGTATTTTTGACTTAGCTAATGTAGAAGATATTGTAAGAGATAATGATAGATATTGTAGGAGATAATGATGGTGTCATCTGTATATATATGTAGCTTTTATCTTATGAATGACACATATTTTTTCTACCTCAAGATTATTATAGTATCAGAGCCTTCACACACTATTAGGAACAAGTGCTGAGGCTATAGGAAATGGCAGGACTCTAGGAACAACACTTTGAAGTGGTGAAGAAGACACCATCTCCGTATGACCTGAATTTAAATGATAACCCGAGAAATGTGATCACCTAGGTGCAATTACAGGGTGAAAATTATGAGGAATGGACTAGAGTTGTTCACACCTCTTTACATGTAAGAAGAAAATTGGTATTTGTGGATGGCACCTTACAAAGACCGAATGAAGGAATCGCTGAGCTAGAGGAATGGTGGAATGTGCAATCAATGTTGGTGTCCTGGATCTTGAATACCATTAAACCAACTTTACGATCTACTGTGTCTTACATGGAGAATGCAAAGGAGTTATGGGAAGACATTAAGGAGCGATTTTCATCTATGAATGGACCCTGAAATCAACAATTAAAATCAGAACTTGTAGAATACAAAAAAAGGGCTGACTATGGTACACTATTATGGAAAACTCAAAGCTTCATAAAATAAGTTAGCAAAGTATCAATAAATAACGATTTGTATATATAGGGAGTGCAAGTCTGACTTTATAGCTTAACTAAAGAAGCGTAAAGAGGAAGAGAAGGTTCACTAATTTTTGCTGGGTCTTGATTATTCATTATACGGAATGGTACGCTCAAATTTGCTTACTACTGATCCATTGCCTTCTTTGAATCGAGTGTATGCCAATTTGATACAAGAAGAACAGATGAAGATGATTACTAGAAACAAAGAAGAACAAAAGGAAGTTATGGTTCTCGTAGTCCAAGTTAGTGGAAGACCTAAAGGGCACAGTGATATGCAGGACAAAACAGTAGTATGTTCCAACTGCAATCGACAGGGCATGATTTTCTGTTAGTCGGGTACCCAGAATGGTGAGGAGATAGACCATGAAAAGAGGCAAAAACAAACTCTTGGGGAAAAGGACAATAGTAAGGACGAGGAAACAATTATAGACATGGAAGAGGAATGCATGCACGTGTCAATACTGCTCAGACTTCCACTAAAAGAGCCAATGCACCAGTAACGAATGCAAATAGAGTAGTACTGCCAAATTTGAGCAATGATTAGTGACAAACATTGGTGGAACTTCTCAGAAGTCATAGAGGAAACATCAATGAAAGAATGAAAGGTAAAGAAACAACATGGATAATTGACACGGAAGCTTCCAATCAAATGATTGGAAGCAGTAAAAGATGTTAGATGGAGATCCGCTATGAAAAATGAGATTTATGCTCTTGAGCAATCATAAAGCTACTAGTTCATTTGAATTAGTTCATTGTGATTTCTGGGGTCCTTATTGTACTCCATCTTCTTGTAGTGTTTGTTATTTTTTAACAATAGTTGATGACTTTTCTCGTTCTCTTTGGATCTCTTTGTTGTTTGATAAAAAGGAAGTTTCACATGTTTTGTTGAATTTCATTGCCTTGGTAGAATGATAATATGAGAAATAAGTTAAGACAATTCGAAATGATAATGGAACTGAATTTATTTGCTTGACCAACCAATTTCTTGAACTTGGCATTATATTTGAAACATCTTGCATAGGAACACCTCAGCAGAATGGTCGAGTTGAACAAAAACATCGACATATTCTTAACGCAGCCCACGCTCTAAGGTTCCAAGCTAACCTCCCTCTTTCCTTTTGGGGTGAATGCATTCTAACCGCTGTATATGTGATCAACAAAACACCTACACCCGTATGGAATGGAAAGTTTCCTTATGAAATGTGTCATGGAGCACCTCTTTCATATGAACACCTCAGATCATTCGGTTGTTTGTTTTATGCACATAATCAAGGGAAAAAGGGATATAAGTTTGCTTTTTATAGTCAAAAGTGTATCTTTGTAGGGCATCCTCTTGGGAAGAAGGGATGGAAGTTGTTTGATCTGGAAACTCAAACATACTTTGTGTTCAGATATGTTAATGAATGACACAGAATTTTTTCTCCCTTAAGATTATTACACTATTAGAGCCTTCACACATTATTAGGAATAAGTGCTGAGATTATAGGATATGGTAGGACTCTAGGAATAACACTTTGAAGTGGTGAAGAAGACACCATCCTCGTATGAACTGAATTCAAATGATAACCTGGGAAACATGATCACCCAGGTGCATTTACAGGGTGAAAATTATGAGGAATGGGCTAGAGTTGTTCGCACCTCTTTACATGCATGAACAAAATGGGTCTTTGTGGATGGCACCTTACAGAGATCGAATGAAGGAATCGCTGAGCTAGAGGAATGGTGGAATGCAATCGATGTTCGTGTCCTGGACCTTGAATACCATTGAACCAACTTTACGATCTACTATCTCTTACATGAAGAATGCAAAGGAGATATGGGAAGACATTCAAGAGTGATTTTCAGTTGTGAATGGACCCTGAATTCAACAATTAAAATCAGAACTTGTAGAATGCAAGCAAAAGGCTAACTATGGTACATTATTATGGAAAACTCAAAGCTTTATAGGATGAGTTAGCAAACTATCAACAAATACCGATTTGCATATGTGGGGAGTGCAAGTGTGACATTATATCTTAACTAGAGAAGTGTAGAGAGGAAGAGAAGGTGCACCAATTTTTGGCGGGTCTTGATTATTCATTATATGGAACGGTACGCTTAAATTTTCTTACTACTGATCCATTGCCTTCTTTGAATCGAATGTATGTCAATTTAATACAAAAAGAACAGATGAAGATGATTACTAGAAACAAAGAAGAACAAAATGAAGTTGTGGGTCTCACAATCCAAGTTAGTGGAAGACCTAGAGGGCACAGTGATATGTGGGACAAAGCAGTAGTATGTTCCAACTGTAATCGACAGGGCATGATTTTCAGTTAGTCGGGTACCCAGAATGGTGGGGAGATAGTCCACGAAAAGAGGCAAAAACAAGCTCTTAGGGAAGAGGACAACAACAAGGACGAGGAAACAATTATAGACATAGAAGAGGAATGCATGCACGTGCCAATGCTGCCCAGACTTCCATTAAAAGAGCCACTGCACCAGTGACGAAAGCAAATAAAGCAGGACTGCCAAATTTGAACAATGATTAGTGGCAAACATTGGTAGAACTTCTCAACAGTGATAAAGGAAACACCAATGACAGAATGATAAATAAAGAAACAACATGAATAATTGACACAAAAGCTTCCAATCACATGACTGGAAGCAGTAAAAGATGCTAGATGGTGGTTCGTTATGAAAAATGAGATTCATGCTCTTAAGCAATCATAAAGCTACTAGTGCATTTGAATTAGTTCATTGTGATTTGTGGGGACCTTACTGTCCATCTTCTTGTAGTGCTTATTATTTTTTAACAATAGTAGATGATTTTTCTCATGCTCTCTGGATCTATCTGCTGTTAGATAAAAAGGAAGTTTCACGCGTTTTGTTGAATTTCATTGCTTTGGTAGAACAATAAAATAAGAAACATGTTAAGACAATTCAAAGTGATAATGGAACTAAATTTATTTGCTTGACCAACCAATTTCTTAAACTTGGCATTATATTTGAAACATCTTGCACAAGAACGCCTTAACATAGTGGTCAAGTTGAATGAAAACATCGACATATACTTAACATAGCCCACGCTTTAAGGTTCCAAGCTAACCTTCATCTTTCCTTTTGGGGTGAATGCATTCTAACCGCTAGATATCTGATCATCAAAACACCTACACTCGTATTGAATGGAAAGTCTCTTTATGAAATGCTTCATGGAGCACCTCTTTCATATGAGCACCTCAGAGTATTTGGTTGTTTGTTTTATGCACATAATCAAGGGAAAAGGGCGATAAGTTTGCTTTTCGTAGTCGAAAGTGTATCTTTGTGTGGTATCCTCTTGGGAAGAAGGGAAGGAAGTTATTTGATCTGGAAACTCACACCTACTTTGTGTCCAGATATGTTCATTTTTGTGAAACTGAGTTTCCTTTTGCTTACACTACCATATCATTTGATAGTGCAACTTCCCCAACACTACCATAAGTTGAAACTTCCATCAATACTGACAATGTTCTCGATGAGCATCTTGACATATTTAAACCCTTAAGTGAGGCCATGATTAGTGACGTAAGGGGGGCACTGACGTGCTAGTTATACCAGCAACTACCAATATGCCTGTTACTACCATGCCAGCCTTAGAGGCCTGTGACGCTGATGTCATGAACTCCGCCAGTCTAAAACAGCTTGGACGAGGCTAACACATCAAACTCCCTTTTATGAACCTCCACAAATATATGACGGACACTATCTAAGTCATTAGCCCATTTACTAATTCATCCTCTTCAGGACATCCTTCAAGTATGGCTTCTCTTATAACATATTATGTGAGTTATGATAATTTCTCTTTGAAGCATCATAGGTTCCTTGCTACTGTGACTATTGAACAAGAGCCTTACACATTTCTGGAAGTAGTAAAAGATGCTAGATGGCAGTCTGCTATGAAAAATGAAATTCATGCTCTTGAAGAAGACCATATATGGGTTGTGTGCCCTTTGCCACCGGATGAAAAGGCCTTGGGATGTAAGTGGGTCTACAAGATCAAATATCACTCTGATGGCAGCATAGAACTATTTAAAGCTCGCCTTGTCATCCTTGGAAATCATCAAGTAGAAGGTATTGATTACACAGAGACGTTTGCTCCCGTTGCAAAGATCGTTACAATTTGCATTGTCCTTGTCGTTGCTACCACCAAAGGTTGGGAACTTCACCAAATGGATGTCCATAATGTCTTTCTTTATGAAGACCTACACGAAGAGGTTTTCATGAAATTACCCCATGGTTATCGTTGTTCCCATCTAGTTATGGTGTGTAAATTTCGCAAGTCCTTATATGGCTTGAAGCCAGCTCCGCGCTGCTGGTTTGTCAAGCTTTCGTCTGCCCTCAAGGGTTATAGGTTCCAGCAGTCCTACTCATATTATTCATTATTCACATTAATTGCTAATGGAATACAACCGGGTGAGGAGGTGGCCAGATCACCTACTAGCATCTTTCTCTATCAAAGGAAGCATGCCTTAGATATCATCAGTGAAGCCGGTCTTCTTGGGGTCAAACCTATGGCCACCACATTAGAACATAATCATCAACTTAACCTTGCTAAAGGGCAATACCTTGTCTATCCCAATCGATATAGACGACTTGTGGGTTGCCTTATTTATATTTTTTTACACGCCTTGAACTGTCCTATTGTGTTCACTTTCTCTCTTAATTCATGCAGCATCTATGGGCTGAGCATTGGGCAGCTGCTTTGTGGGTAGTTTGTTACGTTAAAGGTAACCCTGGACAAGGGATTCTTCATGATAACACTTGTGATACACAACTACATGGATTGTGCGATGTTAACTAAGCCATATGTACCCTTACTCGTCGGTCTGTTACTGGGTGGATTATTCTCTTATGTCACTCTCCTATTTCATGGAAGACTAAGAAGCAGCATACAATGTCTCACTGATTTTTTGAAGCTAAGTATCATTCCATCGCCACGACCACTTATGAACTTAAATGGGTAAAGGCTATCCTTTCCAGTCTCGGCATCTCACACTCTAAGCCCATGTGTCTCTATTGCAATAGCCAAGCTACCTTGCACATTGCCAAGAACTCGATCTTCTATGAACGCACAAAGCATATTAAGATGGACTATCATTTTATCAAATTCTTCATGGACAGCTCCAACCTTCCTATGTTCCCTTTCGTGCACAACTTATCGACATCTTTACCAAGTCTTTGGGTTGTGCACAATTCCACTCCCTGCTAGGCAAGTTGGGCATTCAGAATCTTGCGGATATTATTGATCTTATCGCCTTCGATCTTATCAGATATTGATGATTTTATCTTATCAACTAATATCCATGTATATCACTTTTTTGTATTTTTGACTTAGCTAACGCAAAAGATATTGTAGGAGATAATGATAGATGTTGTAGGAGATAATGATGGTGTAATCTATATATATGTGTAGATTTTATCTCATAAATGACGCGGAATCTTTTCTCGCTCAAGATTATTATGGGTCCTTGCGAAAGGAGAATCGAGAAGCTTCTGAATTAGGGCAACAAGGATTTTTGTAGCTTCAAGGTGGAAGGCCAAGGTAAGGATGGGTAATGTAAAATTCGAGCTTACTAAGACATTACCATCCTTTCGTAGAAAACCTTCGGAAATGTGAAAAATTACACTCGTTTGCTCATTTTTATTAATTTAAATATTTTGATTTCAGAGTCCTTTTTCTAATACAACAATAAACAATTAGTATTTATATATATATGATAACCAAAAAATGAGTAATATAAAATGACTACATTATAGAAGAAAGCATTGAGGTGAAAAAAATAAAGGGTTGATTAGATCAACACTTAGGAATCTATTCTTTTTAAAAAATCCCTGGTTTGAAATCAATTTTAAGTACTTATTGTTTTGTAATTAACAAAAGTATAAAATCTTATAACTAAATTAATTTTATAATCTAACAAAATTATGAAAACAATATCTTAGTTAGTCATTTTTTTGGATCAATGGTGAACTTGTCCCTTAGGCTATGTTTGGTTGGACGTAAGGTTTTTAATGGAATGGAACATAATATAATGGAATGCAATGGTTTATAATGAAATGGAATGTAAATGGATGTAATATTAGAAAGTTGTTGTTTAAGAGGTATAGAAGGATTCATAATGTAATATAGTAAAATGTTCTTTGAAAGAAGAGTTTATATTATAATATAGTGAAAATTTGTTTAACACTTTACATTTCATCCTAAACACCCTAAATCGGAGGTTTCTCATTTTTACTATTTAGGATAGAATGAGATGTAATATGAAACCCTCCTCTTTCATCTCATTCCATTTCATTCCATTAATAAACTCCCAACCAAACATAGCTTTAAGGTGAGGAGGAAGGTGCAATATCTATTTTATATTAATGTATATTTTAAAGACTAATAGTTGAAAATATGTAAATTTAATGTAATATTCATGTTTGTTACAATTTTAATTTATATTTAAAATATTATTAATTTAGAAAACTCATCGTCATTAACATCTAGTTGAAATCTCACTGTATCGTGAGATCTGGGGATATTAATTTTAGAAAACTATTACCTATAATATAATATTAAGATGGGGAGTTAACTCGGACCGGAGTGGGGGGCACCTGGGGTGGGCGATTCCACCTTTTGAGTGCAAGATGGGGAGTTAATTTTTTTGCTGTGGTAAGACAATGACCATATTGGCCATGTGATATAGCAGAAATTAGCATATGTTGTCATGTTGCCTTAAATATTATAGTTACCATATAGAGGTTGTGCTAGCGATAGTTTTAAAATTTTAATGATTTTTAATTAAAAATTCAAATTTGTGTTAAAATAAAAATTTTGAGTACAAATGTGAATAATTATAAATAATATAAAATTCATTTTATAAATTTTTAATAATCTCCATTATTGGATACAGCTAAATTTAAAAGTATAGATATCTTTCTAGTGTATACCTCCGAGCATTGTAATTGAAAGATTGCCAGGTTAGCTTTGTTGTCTTCGTAGGAATTCATCACCGGTCAAGAGCCGACCACAATTCCAATGATGTTTTGGCTAAATTAAAAGGGAAAGAGAAGAAACAGAATTCAGAAACCTGTAGTTGTCTAATTTAAGATTATTTACTGCCAAAATTAAGAGCAACCAAAGAATATGGAACTGAACTGAAAATTGGTAAATGAAACATTTGATTGAGATTATATTCAGTTTGATCGACCTAAGCAGTGGGGAAATACACTGTTGTCTTGCTGACACTTTTTAACCTGGAAAGCAAAGCCATAGAATTCTTAGTTTTTGAAGGAATAGAGAGGCCTGCATGCAATATCCAAAGCTCCGCAGCTTCGTCTTTCCTTTTCTCGCTATCCAAATTCCAAAGCTTCTCCCTAGTCCTCACAGAAAAGAAAAACAAACCAATCCATATTCTTCTCTGCTCAGCCACAGACCACAGAGAGACACTCTAACCAGGCATGGTACCATAAACACATACACACACTGATACACCACAGACTACAGAGCCACACCCTCGTCAATTCCAATATTTGTTTTGACCCTTTTCACCTTTCCATCTCTCGCTCTCTCTTTCTCCCTCTACAAATCCTTACTGATAACATTTCCATTCTCTTTCTCTCCTTTCTTGTGCAGGGAGCCACTTCCGCAACTCAACAACCACCACCTCACTTCTCTCTGTATCATACATTGGTTTCTCATTTTGCTCTTGTATCTGTTTTGGTACTTGATATCAAGTTTATTAAGAACTGGGAATCGCCAGAGGGGGTTTTATATTATGGACAGAAGCCGTTAGGAAGGATTTTTCTGGTTTTGTTCTTCTGGGTTATTCATACTGATCCGGCAGAAGTTGGTATTTTGATAGACAGTTTGTTGTGTGTTAGATAACAGAGAATATAGATAAAGATACAATGTCGGCTTACAGGGATAAAGATCCTCGTATCCATGGAATCAAAACTCAGATTCGCGTCGTCCCCGATTTTCCTAAGCCAGGTTTTTCTTTTGCCTCATTTTTGACTATTTGTTGCTTATCCGTCTAAAGCTCGATTCTTTCATGTTTTTTTCTTTCCAACTTTGATACGCAGAGAGAAAAACAACGGCATTCTTAGGCCTTGCAATATATATATATATATATATGTTTTGATTGCAATTTATAAACTAAGAACCGTGAAAATCATCGCTTTTGAGCTTACTACGTCTTGGAAAATATAAAGAAATAGATTTTCTTGCATGAAATGTTAAATTTTTGTGAGTTGTAGTCTGCAATACTTGTAGACTCTGTAGTCAGTGATATACTTTCTCTAAAGAAACATGCCTTGAGGTTCTATGAACGGCCAGTTCTTTGTGTCGAGTCACACGGCTGATTGAAGATTTTTTTTTTCCTTTACTTATTTCTTACATTATCTATTGAACCCTCGCAAGAATAATTTAAGCTTGACTCTTCTCAATAAATTGATTTCCAAAATTCAACGACGGGCTTGGGTCTGTGGCAGGAATCATGTTTCAAGATATCACAACTCTATTACTGGATACGAAATCATTCAAGGATACAATTGATTTGTTCGTTGAACGCTACAAAGGCAAAAACATTTCAGTTGTTGCAGGTAAATACTCAAGAGACAACCCACTTTTCCTTTTTCTTTTTGTCTTTTGGATTTTTTCCGGAACTTTTGAGGGGTTAAAAGATTTAGGTTATGGCTTTTTGACGACTTCTCATCTCTTCTATCGGGTTTCAAGGTGGTGGGTTCTATTTGCTTACAGAGCAAAATGCACTGTCATTTATGTTTTTGGTATCTTTTTACGGGTGCGTTTTGGGAATTTTTTTTCCTTTTTTCCTGGATAAAGCGAAATCACTGTATATCAAATGATGCGTCCGTGTGTTTGTTCTCTCATTTTGATCTTGGTCCGTGTTGGAGTGATTTCTTGTTTGACTAAAGTTTCCTCTCTGTTAGTGGGAGTGGTATTGATTGCTTTCTGTTTAAAAATTTTCCCTTTGAACGGCGCTCATTCTCTCTGTGTTTTGTTGCCATTCTTCTTCTTTTCATTGCTGGGAGATATGCTAGGACCTGATTTGGGAGGATGGTGGTTGATGAAGATGTGCCCAACTTGTTGAAAAATTGGTGGACCCGGTTCATGCAAGTTACCATTGGGCCGTTGCTTTAGGCTTTATCGTTATTTCTCTCTATCATGCATTGCTCTAATGTCTAATCTTTCACTGTTTCTTTGTCGTGCCTCCTCATTTTTCCCCTTCTAGTACTGAATTTCTGCTTTTGAGTTTCCAGTGGCGCAACGGATTGCAGATGTTGTCCTGTTTTCTTGTGCTAGCATGATTGGTTTTATGTTTCTGTCCCACATGTTTTTTATATAAGCTGTAATATCTCCTCCATTAAGATGCTTAACAATTGGAAAAAAATAGTTCAAGAGAATTAATAATCGATTGCAATTTTTTATGCCATATTGATTTAGAGATTTGGGTACCAATTCAATTCTTTTATGGTGCTGTTCATTCAAATACCTATTAAATAAAAAGAAATGGGAATTCTAAATGTAATTGTTGTAGTACCTCATCTACGTCGTATTTAACACAAAAGCTTATGTAAACATTGAACATACCTGTGCTTTATCGTAATGTGTGAGCAGTGGAATGTCTTTTTATGGACTCGTGCATTTATGGTTTCTCTTGTGCTTTGAGAAACTTTGTACTTCATGGCATCTTCTCTAAAAAAGTAAAGGCCTAACATGGATAATATGTTGCCTTCTCCCTAGTGAGACGAGGATATGGAAGTTTTATAATATTGTGCAATGGACTAGATCCATTGATAGTACTCACATGATAGATGTATGTTATTGATTGTAGAACAGATGTGTCTTCAAGAATCCTGATTATGTTATACAGAAAGAGACTCATTCTTTCTTAATAAACCTGATGGGGAGCAGCATAACAAATATATCAGCACGCTGATTCCAATGTCAACTTTAGATTTTTCTCTGCAGCATATGATTATGTTCATTGCTCAACATATCCTGCTCCAGTTATTTATCTCTGTATAATCAACTTTCTGATGCTTGACACACTGATTTCTTGCTCGTAGATCCTTGTCAGCTTTAGACTGTTGAAATAATTCCTTTTATTGTACTACTCATGAATAGCTTTTAGAGGTTGTTCATTATAAGCTGCTTCTCTTTGACTTTCTGATGTAAATTTGTTGGACTAACTTGTTCTGATATGATTGTGGAAAATAACATTGGTTTAGGGGATTGAACTTTTCAGTTTATGTGGTTAATAAAAACAAACAACAACAGCCCAGTAAAAATCCCGCTAAATGCGGGGTAGGGGGGCAGTTACTTATTTGCAAATCAATTTTTTGATATCTCGCACTTGCTTCTTGTGTAGGATATCAATGGTTTTTGTCGAGTTAGTCAATAATTTTTGACTTTTGCCCAAATATTCTGATATTGGAAATAAGTTGATTTCATTTTCAGGAATAGAAGCTCGCGGATTTATTTTTGGGCCCCCCATTGCATTGGCAATTGGAGCAAAGTTCGTCCCACTAAGAAAACCAAGGAAATTGCCTGGTACTATTTTGTCTATTTGCATGAATTGGGTGCTTCTTTATATAATATTTGATCTATTTTATAGTCTTTATCGGTGGTCTCCCCTTGAAAACCCTCGTATTGAAATTCACATTTCTTATATTTTGATGAATTTAGTTGCTATAGTTTGTAGTGATGCAGCATAGCTGCATGCTTATTAAGCCTCGTACCTTCATGTAAAGTTGCAATACATGTTGAGTTTTTCCTTGAATTTTGTATAAGGTGATCACAGTTTTTGACATTTGTGATGAAAATGACGCCTTCTTTCTTCAAATAGTTGGAAAATGTATACAAGTTTTTGGAAGTGTCTAAGAAAGATATCAAATGATTTTACTCAGCAATATAAGTGATAGCTGAGTGTGTACATTTTGTGCCATATCATCACCTGTAATATCCTGATGTGCAATTGCATACTGATGTCCACTTAGTGTCTGCATCACTTTTGTTTCTATCAATGAACTCTTAAATCTTTGAGAACCTTCCTGACATTGCTTAGGTGTCCATTTTTTCTTTCCGGGACTTGGTTATATGACATGTTACCCCAATGACAGGAAAAGTTATTTCAGAAGCGTATGTTCTGGAATATGGTAGCGATTGTCTTGAAATGCATGTTGGAGCAGTTGGTTTGGGTGAGCGCGCTTTAGTGGTGGATGACTTAATTGCAACTGGTGGCACTCTGTGTGCTGCTATGAATTTACTGGGTAACCACTATATGAATTTTTTACATAAAAGTATGATTAAGGAGCTTCTACTTATTTCGCACTTAGTAGATCTTAGATTTTGCAAGATTTACCTGTTGATGAATGAAAATTCCACTATAGATTTCTAGCAGTACATAAACTGGAAAGTTGAGACTTAAGTTATAATTTTAAAGTAGAATCCATATGTGCATTGTGGAAGTTCATTATCAGTAAATCTTTGGTCATAAATAGAGCACACGTGTGCTGTTTCAAAGGATTCTATTCAGTTTGTAACTTGTTCTCAGATGTAACGCATGTGGTGGACTGACACCTGAGTGTATCCTACAAATTTATACATTCTTACTTGGCAAGATCGCTGATTAATCTGCTTTATGGTTTATACCTAATGTATACCGAGTTTCATAGCTTGGACAAAGTTAAAGAATCAACTGATTCCTAGTTCAACAAATGTACACAATGAGAGGTGTTTGAAGCGTTTTGTTTGTCCAAAAGCAGTCAACTGTGTACTGGTTCATGCTCTTTAACTTCATCTGTTTTATTTTTATTCTTGAGCTTTTTCCTTTATTTTGATGTGAATTAAGTGTTCATTTTTGGACAAGTGTTTTAAGCGTTTAACTGGGCAATTGATGTGTAGAGCGTGGTGGAGCAGAAGTAGTCGAGTGTGCATGTGTAATTGAACTTCCAGACCTCAAGGTTTTCATTTTTTTACAACCTTTACTTTTTTGTTTTCTCTTCTTGCTCTACAACTGATTATGATAAAATGCTTTTGGATGTTGTAGGGTCGTGAGAGGTTGAATGGCAAGCCCTTGTATGTACTTGTGGAATCACACTAATCATGGCCGATTAAATGATAAATCGGGCAGAGATGGTAAGTTTGAGAGATATTGGGTTAATTTTCATCCAAAAAATGTATTCCGATATGTTTCATCTAGTAGCGTAGGGCATTAAAATTTATGCAATTAGAACAAAATTAGGTATATGATTGACTGGTGACTGGATTTTATGTCAGCATTATGTTTCTGTGCAATTACTCTTTCAAAAGATAACAATGTAGACTTTGAAATGTCTCATTGTCTAAATCTTGCATAGCTAACTGATACTTGCCCCCAAAAAAACAAAAACAAAAAGAAACACGACTAGGTTGTACCTAATAATATCATGTTTATAACCTGTGGTAGAATCTTGTACTTCTCATATTCCTGGAATTTTGGACCAAGACACAACCTAGACATATTCAGAGTCCTCGTAGTCTCGGTCACATGTTTCTTCTTCTAAAGTCTTTGGTTGTTACTTAACAGCTTAAATATGGCACAAAAAGATTAGATGGCACTGAAGTTCAGGCAGGATGTGCCTATCAACGACAGTGACTACTTACCAACTGCCTGACTTGTCTTGTACTTTGACATTTAACCAAAGCCAATCATATTAGGAGTCTTGATGTTAAGACTAAGCACTTTGCTTAGTGCATAGCGTTCCCGATTTGTAAGTACAACTCTTTTCTTCAAATAACTAACAAAGTTGAAATAAACAGAAAAAGAAAAAAGAAATAGTCATTATAGTCAGGTGTGCATACATATGTTATCTTTCTGAAATGGAAAAATCTTCCCTTGCGGATGAGTGCTTTCCTTTCCCTACACTCTCTGCTGACAAATTGTAGTTGTAATTAAGGTTTTTAACGTCTTAACTTTGTGCCCAAGCCTCCACGTTGGCTAGCTGGAGTGGTGAATGATACCGCAAGTGGTAATGAGTGTAATACTCATTTGTTATCGTGCTTTCCAAATTATTTTAATTGAATTATCTAGACTTTTTGTTTTTTGTGGTTGGATTTTATGCTTCTTCATGATTTAGAGGTAGATTATCTGAATTAGGATTAAATTATCATTAGATCTGATTTAAACCTAATCCTAAGATATAATTAATAAAAGTTGTATATTACAAATGATAAAACTTGAAATTAGTTCAAACGAAGATGTCACATAGTTATTATGTTGTTCAATCATTACAGATAATACTAATGTTCGTTCATTTCATATTATACGTCCAAATAAATTAAATTCTCATACGGAACGGTCCAATTAGCAAGATCTACCAAAAGGAATCTTTATAACTTTCTTTCAAAGTGTCAAACATATGACAGTTAACGTTTTGCTTTTGGAGTATGTATTTGGTGGAGTTGGAAACCCTAAATTGCAATGATTCTTACAATTAGGAGTTTCTCTAATCGTCCATATGTCTTGCTACTCACTCTTTGTGCTGTTAATCAGATTTTTCATGGAGAAATTATTTAGTTCTTATTCACATGTATTTGTTACTGAAATCAAATTCACTGAAATTGATAACAAGAATATGTAATTATGGACATATGTGTTTGAGGAAAATAACTTATGTATCTAAAATTTTGTTGTAGAATTCACTAGAAATGAAAATTTTAAGAGCAACAATTTAGAAATGTGAAAGTATGAAAATCCACCGTGTATTGAAAGAGCAAAAGGCTTTTGTTTCATTACATGAAATCATTAGTCTTTAAAAAGGACACTATGATTTAAAATAGAAAAATTGTAAGGCATGTGACTTGGTGTAAAAGAACTCTCAGGTATGTCTATGCCGAGGAAATATCGTCCGTGGTGGTAACACGTTATAGTTTCACCTCACTAATCATATAATGAATACTTATTATTATGTTTGAATATATATATACACACAAGCATATATATATGCACCATAATAAATAAATAAATAAATCATAAAAGAGAATATGAGATGGGAGAATTCAATGTCGAGGCATATGAAGCTAATGTTAAACAGAGTGAACCGAAGAATGTTAGTCGTATTACATTGAGCTAGTGTAAGTTGTTGCACATTCTTGTCTTCACGTTAAAAGCATATGAAAATGCACTTAACTTATAATGTGAATATCAAGATGATATATAATGCTACGAGAGATTTGACATAAACATCTTGAGCTTTCTAAGCCATATATTAAGACATAAATGCCTAAGTTATGTTCACAAGGAGTTAAAAATTACGAAGAGGAAGCACTACGATGAGTCTAATTGAAAAAAAGAAATAAAGCCTTCCATAATTCTTAAGATTCTACGGACTAAAGCCAACTAAATTGAAAAAGGAAATGAACCTTCCATAGAGAATAAATCTTAGCTATGTCATGTTTAGCTACCCTTAGATGCAATGTTAATTTTCACCTAGACTTCGTCATATTGGATAAAATTAAAATTGAATGATCAAGCATATTTTATTTAGAAGGCCTAAATAAAGTAGGATAAGACACTTGTGTAAACATTGTCTAGCTAACAAAATAGCACAAAAACTATTGAGTATGGGACAAAAAGTTACTAAGCCATTGCAAGTAACTAATTAAGATATATGTGGCTAAACAAATATGACAGCACAACATAGAAGTACTTATTTCATCATATTTATCAATAATTATACTTTATATTTAGTTTGTCAAATTTTGAAACATTTGTTGTTTAATGAAGAATAAGACTTTAGTTGAGAATTAATAAAATAAATTCGATAAAGATTTTAAGAACTTATCATGTATAAGAAGAGTTCTTTGATCAATTCATAAGGTCATGTGATGAAAATTGAATGGATAGCTAATGACTATCGTATGAATCCACAAACAAGCTGGGGTGCAAAGATGAGAAATAACTTTATGGTCATGGTTAGGTTTATAATGATATAGGCATATTATCGCCTATTAGGGTGATGTGTTATTGATGATCAAATATGTACTTGATAGGTTACCTATAAAATCATATCTTAAAATAATATGAGATATGAAAAAGTAAGAGGCATGATTAACCATATCTGATTTCTTAAGATTGTGTTTTTTTCCCTATATTCATGGTTCCTCTTATAAATATGGGAATTTAGGTTTGCAAGAGAAGAATCTTTAAAAGAAATTTTTTTGACATTCCAAAGGATATATGTTCAAAGGTGAACAAGGTAATAAACAAGTAATTGAATTTGTGTCATAAGATATCTCATTCTTAGAGAATGATTTTTTAAAGCAAGAAAAAGATAGTTTAAAAGTTATCTCCATATGGGAGACTAAATTAGAATAATCTTGTAAGACGAGACCAATTGAATGGAAATGATTCAAGTGAGAGCAATTTAGGAAATGATGAATTGGTTTCTAGTTAATGACAATTGTAACCTAGTAAAAGCTCTTTACTATCTAATTAAAGTGAGAGCAACATTATACCCATATTGTGAGCGAATTATTCATCATATAATTTTGAAGTTGAAAGGAATAACCTTTGTGGTAGTTCTTAAAGAAAATAATAAGCCAAGGAATATGAAAAGGCTCCATCTAGTCTTGTTAAGGATGAATGAGTTATAACAATAGAAGAAGAATGAATTTCAATGAGGGTGTGCTTGGTTCACTTAGGAGAATAATAATAAGAATTATAATGACTATAGTGAGGAATGAAAATGAAAATGATTTACATTCCTCACTATATTGGGGCTATGGAGTATTTCCCTAAAAGGAGATATAAAAATACTGTTCACCCAATTATAATATATTACCATCATTTTTCATTCATTACCCATTCCTTTCTTCTCATATTAACTAACCAAGCACCCCCTAAGTTTGATCTGAGTATAAGACTTGGATAATCTTTTGAAAAGATGTGTAGCTATAAAAAACAAACGATTCTTCAGATGTTAAGTGAAAGACTAATGGTAGCTTTAAAAGTTACAAAGTATATCTAGTGGCAAAAAGATACACAATCGAAGAGATTGATTATGAGAAGAAATTCTCATTTGCTTTGAGGTTTACATCAGTTTGAGTGATTCTAGCCTTAGTAATTGGAATGAATCTTGATATGCATAAAATAGATGTAAAGACTATGTTGTTAAATGAAGATCTAAATGAAGAAATCTATATGATACAACCATTAGGTTTCATTCAGAAGGGTTGAAACCTAATGGACAAGAGCATTACATGCTTATATTATTAAAGTCAATATATGGTCTAATATAGTCTCGAAGTAAGTGCTCAGATTGTTGAAATCAATGTATGGTTTAACATAGTCTCAAAGTAAGTGGCATATTATATTAATACTATAATCATGTCGTATAATTTTAGTATGATTGGAATAGACCACTTTGTACATGTTAAAAGATATAACGATAAATGTGTCATTTTATTATTTCATATGAATGATATTTTTTGATGGCTATTGACAATAAGTAGTTTGTTAAGAAAACAAGCAAATTGTCTATCAATTATAATCAAAATAAAGAATATGGCTAAGGTTGCAAATAAGACCACTTAGTACATGTTAAAAGATATGACGATAAATTTCTCATTTTATTATTTCATATGAATGATATTTGTTGATAGCTAGTGATAATAAGTAGTTTGTTAAGAAAACAAACAAATTGGCTATCAACCATAATCAAAATAAAGAATATGGCTAAAGTTGCATATACCTTTGCAGTTTAGATTGCTAAGTATTGTTCAAATAGATATTTTTTATTGTTGTAAGCTACATATATAGTAACAACAAAATAGTTGAACAATTTGTATGCAAGATAGTAAAGAGTTTTTGTGACGCCAATTGTTAAAGGTAAGCACTTAAACAATATATAGTATCTATGGATGCCACAAGAAGAATAAGAGATAAAGATGGTTCTTTATTTAAAATAAATCAGTAGTTTCATGCATGTCATGTTTTGCATGAATAAGTACATTGAAATACAAGTGCTAGAGAACAAAAATATCAATATCAAATCAAAAGACATAGATATCAAGTATAATTATGTCAAGGACATAATACTGCTGAGTAAGTTTAGTGACTATTCATAATACTTGTTATCAATGATGATTGTTTGTTATTGAATATTTGATGCAACATTTGTTTAATTGAAAATTGAACAAAATTTTCTAAAACTAATTTAAAAAAAATTCTAGTCCTAGAAATGTGAAAATGCTTGATTTTGAATTAACCTTTTTTTTTCTAAAAGGAACATTATATGAGTGTTGAACATTCAATTTTAAATATAAGAAGTATATTGGACAAATATGAAATGCCTTCCCACATGGGTGATCTCCTCTATTATTTTGTAAGAATGGAGATAGACTAGTCTTAAGCGATTTATGTAGGTGATAAATGAGAGCTCAAGGTTTAAAACACTAGAACAGACATATGCTCTAATAAAAACGAGTCAATATTGTAACACATGAATTATACCATGTGTACCTTTTCGACCAATAAGGATAATATAAGTCATATTTTTAACTTATATTATGTGATGATCCTTTGATTCTATGTGAACCTTAAATTTAAAGTACCCTTTTTACTCGGGTTCTAATTTCATATAGGGATGGCAATGGATCAAGTAGGGCTTAGGCATGGGTAGTTTCTGCTCGAGCTCGGCCTCGAGGCACTGAAACTCTAGCCTAAGCCTAAGCCTGAATCGATTAAACCTAGTAGATCAAAACGATATTATTTTGCCTATAATTTTTGGGCTTTGAACCAAGTTGGGTTTGGACAGACTAATCTCAGTCTAAGACTCTTTTTTTTTAAAAAAAAAACTCAATGCCTAAGGCTAGAGGCCTAATGTTAGAGTAGACTGGGCCTAGATCTATCTAAAATTCCTAATTCCAAATAATCGAATTAATATTTGTTATCTTAGAATGTTACTAGAAAATTATGAATGTTTCTATATAATGGGACATTCTAGAAAAGTGAGTTAATATAATTCAAATTATTAAGAAACAAGGAAGACCATTTCAATTTCAAGTTGACATCAATATGTATTAAAAAGGACTCATCTTTTATGTAGAAGGCAATGTGAATACAAAATATTTATATAATGAGAACGAGACATTGATTGATGTCATAAATGATCTAAGGTATAGCATACTAAATCCATTTTAGGATTGCTTCATCAGTCAGTAAGTCATATATTTCTACCAGATGTATGAAAACATGCTCTTATAGTATGTTGGTTGTATGAGATATTAGACAAGTATAAGTAAGGCATAAGTGTTTTCTTTTTGGTTAATTAAATTTATTATGTTTGAGTAAGAAATAATGGATAAAAATATACAATAAGTTAATAATGTGAAACATTATAATTGTAAATGTTACAGTTATGATTTTCTAGAAAGATAAGTGTGTGTAGGATAAGAAAATTTTGAGATATGTGAAAACATATAGAAGGAGTTCTACAAGTTTTAGAGTTCTCTAAGTTTCTTATCCTATGAATTAAAAAGCAAAAATTTGTAAGTGATTTTTTGGTTTTATCAATGATATAAGTATGTTTTTATCCGATCACTTCATTTACAGATAAAAATTTCTTACTTTACCTACAATTGAAATTTTCTTATAATTCTTATAAGATAACTATTTACTAATGAAGATAAACAAATGTAAAACTTACGATGTTTGCTTTAACTCCTCTTATTTAGCTTTTGCAGAAGCTTATGATTAAGAGTATTGAGATCATGAAACAAAATTATCAAATTTTCGTAAAAAAATAAACAAATTATATAAAAATGTTTGATAATGTTACAATAGATTATGATTTATCACTTTGCTACTTAGTAAACTTAAAGAATATGCATTCTTTATCATTTATCTATAGATAAACCTAAAATTTAATTGAAGTTTTAGTTTATGTCTCTATTATTTGTTTATTTGATTTAAATCTTTTACTTTTCCATTGATTAAGATTGACATCTAACAACGCATTATGACTATACAAATATTTTAAAAAGCTAAAAGTTAATTTTTCCATACATGATTTTTAATATAATTCAACTCTTTCATCATACAATGTTGATATTAGACATAAAGTATTAAAATAATGTTTATTCTATTTGAGTCCAATCATATTAGTTCTTTATCATTAGTAATTAATTCTATTAATAACATATGAAAACAATTTTTAAAGTGTCATCTCATCTTGACCAAGGATTTTTGGAATCAATACGAATCGAGAATAGTATAACATTCTCCCTAATCACTTTAGGTTGATGAATCTTATATTGATTACTCAACAACTGCTTCATAGTTCATACTATATATTCAATGACTACTGGCTAAACTACCATTGTCTAAAGTATGTCATAAATAGTATCAAAAATATAGGAATCCCTATATGAGATACTTTTTGTAATCTCAAGTCAAATGATCAAAATAAGAATTTTTATAGACATACAAGTAATATTTTAAGTGAAATTCTCATACGAGATTAGTTCAATGAACTTGTTCTTTAAAAAGTACCCATACTTTTGCTTAAGTATTTCCATACTTTAATCAGGAACTAATTCCTTCATAACGAAGAAATAAAATGTGTACTAACTTTTTTATGTTCTATTAATATCTAGTCTCAATAGACCAAGGAATAGGAACAATTTAAGAATAATACATAAATACAATATGATTTTCATAATTATGGTCTCATCATCATTTTATTTGTAATGTACATTTATTTTATGAATTTTATCATATACATGAATATGAATAAGATAAAGAATGCTTTTAAATAATTATGTCACTAAACTATAACTAATTAATTGATTGTAGGGTATAAATAAACTATTTCCCACTTGTACTAAGCCAATTGTTTAAGTATCTTATACCATATCTTTATATAACGATCATACTACTGTTAGGACATTGGTTTAGTGAAAGAATTCATCTAAATTATCATCATAATTAAGAGAAACTACCTAAATACATACTTGAATCTTTGAGGAGACCTTAACACTCTTTGTATGCCCAATGACTAATGTTTCTATAGTACATTACTATCTTAAAAATATAAGGAACTATATTGAGTTCATTAAAGAACTCCTGATCCAAATAATCATTTTTACTAACTAAAAATATATATTTACATTAGAACCTTTCCAATCTTAAAATAATATTATTTATAGTAAAATATACCTTAATTATTATTTACTTCTAAAGTTAATATCAATATAACATTGAACTCAGATATCAACTCATACATAGAAGAATATATATCTTTGATACTTTACAAATATGAGATATCTCAAATACTAAACACCTTTAATACATTATATACTTGGACTAGAATAGGTAAATAAATCATATATCTATATCTATATCTATATCTATATCTATATCTATATCTATATCTATCTCTATAGATATAAATATCATAATTAAGTTATTATCTATACATATCCAATAAGAGTCATTAGTGGACAACTATATTTTTGACAATTGAAAATATGAACTATTTTTATCACTATGAGCAACATGTCTCTACATACTCTTACTAAAGAGGATAACTATACTCTTAGTAACCTTCTTGTAGACATGATAAATTCATAATTATCTCTAAAACAAACTCTTTTAATTCATCATAAAAGTGAATCTTTTAATGTCTCGTGGCTTTTCAACTATACATCATCAACAACAACAATAACAAAAAAAACAATAAACGCACCAGTTTTAATTAGGTATATTGTTATGATATTTGAACCTTCCAAATTTTATCTTACTTTTATTACTTATCCTGAGAACCATTCTCCTATAAGTATACATTCAAACAAACATTTTGTTCACTGAGATATGTAAGATTATATCTAAACTTTGGATATCTCTTAACTTTCTATCATCAAATTTAGTTATAAACATATTGGATAATACGTGCTTTAACTAAGCATCACATCCCAAAAACATTTACTTTAGCTCTTTCAAAGTCTTAACGTTTCATATCTAATATGGAATCATGCTAATAAACTTAAATGGAACTATTGAAGGTAAATTATAGTACTAAGCTTAACTATAAAAAAAATTGCATCATACAACATCTCATATTGTATGTACATCATTACATAAATATGTACTCTTATAGAATTAGTTATTGAGGTATTCACCAAATAATTTAATTCCTATAGATAACCAAAAGTTTATGTCTCACCAAATAAACAAAAGTTTATATCTTACCACATCAATCTCATTGAATTATTTTATCATTTTTAATGTTTATTTTTTCCTTAGATTTAAACAATTTGAACTTTTGAAATTTTTAAATCAATATTTTATTTAACAGATATTACTATATCACATAAAAACATTAGGACTTTTAATGAAATATAATAAATATCTTTTTATGAATTGTTATCACATCTTATACCTCTTATATAGAAGATTTAACAATTCATTACTGGGGTCATCATTTTACTAAAGATTGATTTGTTTATTCTTCAACCCAACAAGTCTTATAAGTTTTGTACAATTCATAATAAAAAAACATATCTTTGTATATAACTTTATGATTCTCATTATATTAGTCTGCAAAAGGGTTAGTCTTAGTTATCCAACTTTGTATTCTTGCCACTTATATTAAGTGTAAGTTTCTCTTTTGATTCAATACATATAAAATATTTGCATAGACTTGAATCAACTACTTTTACTTAACAAATCTATTTTTATTCACACCTTGAACATTGTAGTGACGTTGAATCTAAATTTAGTATCAAATACTCATAAGCATAAATTATAAATATATATGATCTCTATCATATCAAGTATAAACAAGAAAATTCATATAATTATTTTTTTCTTATGAAAACTATTATCGTATTATAGCAAAGCCTTTGTTTGTAGTCCATATTTATGTTTTTAGTAAGCTAAATTGAGTGAAACAATTACTTTAAGGTACTATACCTTTCAGCTCTACTCCATGCAATCTCTTGCATCTTACTATCACGATTATGACATATGTATTATATGTTGTCATTGAAATTTATGATATATTAGTCAACTCGAAATGTCATTACATTTTGTCATTATATAATTTTGACATATCTTTAAAATTTTGTCACCAAATTCTTAACAGAGGTTAATAGCAATATTGCATAATGTACATACAAATTTTATTATCTAACTTTGAAAACCTTTCTTAAACATAGCCTATGTCCAAGTAATTTGGTTCACTAACTCTTAGTATCAACTAAACTAACCAAATGCATTTTTTACTTAAAATAAATTATAAATGTAAGAGAAGTGAAGTGTTGATTATATGTCATGCCTATCAAATAAGATCAGAACTTTAATAATGCATTTGGTTGCTCTCACTATTTTATTTGAAATAATAGCCCTTAATAATATCAGGAAATATTACTATAATGTCTCGAGCAAGCTAGGAACCTATTTAAATTTAGTTGAATTTGAGTTCCCTAAACAAATAAACTAAACTTAAATTATGTAGATAACAATTTTATGAATCACATTTCATATGGCTCCTAGATCTATTAAGTGATAACTCGTGCCAAAATATATCTTATATATTATTCTTATACCTCTAAACTAATGTGATCATGAATTTACTCATGCAAATCACATAAATTTAGTTAAAAAGGATCCGATGTTATAAAACTAAACATATTTAGGTTAAAGTTGTCATGAGTTTGCTCAACATGTCTAATAATACACTGAACTCTAATATATTCTTATAACAATAGAAGGCAACAATGAAACACCCCACTCCCGAAAGACACGTAATCGACATCCTGAGGGATATCCGAGTTCGTGCCCCACAAGAGTGGCATGCTATAGCACTCAATTATTCAAATTTCAATACAAATTTTTTTAAACCACAAACATAAAGTGCAGAAATCGATAACCAAATTGGGCCCACTTTATTTCATAAACATTTCCAATCATAGCAATACAATCATCAAAAAACTCAATAACTATTTGGGCCCGTTACAAATACAAAATATTTGTCAAATTTTCATTACATTGCTAGAACCATATACAAACGTTTCTGATTTGGAAATTTAATTCAAAACAGAAATATTTGAATACAGAAGTTATAATAATTGCAGAAGACTTAATTTAATACAAAAATAAAGAAAATACTAATGCAAATGCCAACTAATCCCGACCTCTATCTTTTACTTGCATGCTGTAGGTATACTCCTGTTTGTCTAACGGGGTACTCTTCAAGCCTGAAAAATAATTACAAATTTTGGGTGAGTTTTGCGAACTCAATGAGGTA
>JANZXP010000196.1:33353514-33375017 GCA_027576715.1 Erythroxylum flavicans
AAAGTGTTGAGCATCTACTTTTACACAAATTTATTTGTCTGACTGTGTTTAACAAAATGGAAAGCAACAAATGCTCAGCAAAAAAACTGTTCTTTTTATGATCCATGGATCGAAAAATTAAAATCAACACACCTTACAGGATTTTTCGATCAATAGTGAGTGTTATTAATAAAAAGAGTTCGTTTTTTGGGATGTCTCATATTGCTTGAGCTTTAGGCGTGTTTTATAATGTTAATATGGATAATTTGCATACAACTCCACACGATATATTTGACATATCATATTTGAGACGTTATGAGATTTTGGAGTTCCATTCTATGGAATTCTGAGATCCTTAGACGCGCACTACAGTGAGGAGTAGGAGGGATGCACGTACAGCCATAAACTGACCCTCCACATCCCAAGCAATGCCAGAGCCAGAGGCAGAAGCAGTGAAGGAGGAACCGCGTGCACCAGTGGAGGTCGACTGACTTCAACAAATCCTCGACCAGATAGCTGCCAATTCTCAACAAATGACATCCCAAATCAACAAGCTCGGCACCTAAATGCAGAAAGTTCATAAGGAGCAGCTCAGCTTGAAGAAGAGGTTCCTCAACTTCTGTCGGAGGAACAACACCGTCGCCACCATCATTTGAATAAGCTTTTCTTACCCTTTTCTTATTTATTTTTGTTGTTTCTCTTGCTCATTTTTATTTCATTTTATGTTTGTTTGGCTTCATGATATTTCTTTTCTTTGGTTTAATTTCATCTTTTGTTTGGTTTCATGCCATTTTCTTTTGTTTGGTTAGCTGTCATTTTTTATTTGGTTTCATGTCATTTGTGTGTTCAACTTCTTTTGTTTAGTTTGAGGTCATTTTCCTTTACTTGGTGGTTGACTTGTCACATTGAGGACAATGTGAACTTTAAGTATGGGGGGGTGACTTTGACTTTTGTAATTGCATTGTTTGCATTTTGCTAGATAGGATATATGTTTAGGCATATTATATATGCTTTGTGTGTCAGCAATGAAACCATACTTGAATCACTCTGACAAATATTGCCATGAAATTCTGTCTTACTAGTCGGAATTAGATTGAATGCATACTTGAACTCGAATTAGGCTACTTGAGTAAAGGGTGAACCATATAGAGTGATGAAAAGTAGTTAGGTACATAAGCTTAGTCACAAATTGACATTTGAGGTAGTATAGAGATGCATAATGAGTTTTCATTTGAACCAAAGTGAGGATTGAGCCATATGACTCCATTCATAGTCATTTTATTTCTTTGTTGAGTGTTACTTCCTTAGGTTATTACCTTCAGAACTTTCTTTGAATCGATTTGAGTTTACTGGATGCATATTTAATAGAGATGATTTAGACCCTTTTTTCTTATTTTAACCCTTGGCTTAAACGAACTACCTTTTGTATTATCCCTTGCTACCCCCGTTGAGCCTTAACCTTTTGATTCTTGAAAATACCTGAGATTTTAAAACTTTAAACCTTATTAACCTACCTGTTCACGAGCTTAGTAAAGTATTAAGTAATACATTAGTTGGGAACAATGTGAAATTTTTGTTACCAAGATGAGTTGAGTATAGTTCTGCTTATGAGTTACATTGTATATAGTGCTATTTTGAGTCATAACTCTTCCATGTATGAAGAAAAAGAAAGAAAAATGAAAAAAAGAGAAAAAGGAAGAACAATTGAGTAGCATTAATAAGTGTAGAGTATTAGTTTCATTTGTATATCTCGAAGTAAGTTTTGATTATCCGAATCTTATCCGTTTTTTACTTTACTAATGTTTGTGCTTAACCCTTTTTTCCTCTTTACCCACTTTAACCCTTACCACATTACAACCCTAAACAAGTCCTTTTGATATATTTATGCATGCAATCATTGAAGAGGAGAATTGGTGTATTAGTAAGCCTATGGTAATACAGTTTCTTATAGGAAGTTTAAGCGAAACACTAACCATTAAATACTTGAGAGAAATGAATGAAAACTATGAGGAAAATTCATTTTGCATCTTTACTTATCTTTAAGTGATGGTGTCAATTTTTGAGTTTGCTTATGTACATCAATGAAAAAGTAGTCATGATATGTGCATTAACTTGATATTTGAGTAAACCTGAATTTGAGGTATTGTATGCTTTGATCTTTGTGAAGATGAAATGATACAATTGAGTGGTTGTATTTATTTTTATTGAGGACAAGCAAAGATTCAAGTGTGGGAATGTTGATAGGAGTGCATTAGTCTATCTTTTTCTATGTAATTGGCATGTGTTTTCTTGCATACTTGTTGATTTTTGTTATAGTTTAGGATTAATTTTGTCTAGTTTTGCTTAGTTTGATTTCTATTGTTGTTCTTTTGTGTTTGATGTTAATTTAGGGTAAGAATTGACTATTTGTTGTGTAGGAAGGAAGATGGAGCAACTTGGAGATTGAGGTAGAAATCAAGAGGAGAAGAAAAGAGGAGTGCATCTGTGACCAATTCCCATGATCGTGGGAATCATGACAATTCCCGTGATCTTGGGAATCATAATCCGAGACAATATACAGGGCTTCATTAAACTTAGGATTTTTAGGCTATCTAAGCATCATTAAGCCTCCATCTTGGGGGAGGATGAAACCCTTCTGTAGAAAGACCATCTTTGGAGTGAAGAATATATGTTTGGAGCCTTAAGGAAGGATTGAAATCAAGCATCATCATCAAGATTGGGGGATAGCACATCAACTCCAAAATTTCCAGATTTTGGAAAAGAAGAGAAGGAGTCTTGTTATTCAATTTTCTTCTATTCTTTGTAAAATGGTTTATTTGAATGTTGATGATATTATGGAGACCATATTAGGCTGATTTAGTTTTAGGGATTGCATTTGAACTATTTTGTCAAAACTCATATTTTGTTGAATTGAATGAAGTTGTCTTTGATAATTGTTAATTTAAATTGTTATCTTACAACAGATCGAGAGAGTGAGTAAGATAAATTTATGTAGAATTGTACATCAAGAGTTGGCGACCTGTAGACTTACAATTATGACGTTGATTGAATAGTTAGAAGAGAGATCTCAGCTAGTCAATTGATCACCCATAAGATAGTTTAATAACTAGTTGAATAGGTTGAGTTATTGGGTAGGTTAAGAGATCGTCCAATTGATTCCTTTAAATTCGATTAGGGACAATTAATTACACCTTAAGAGAGGGTAGTTATTATATTTGGAAATCTAGGGTGAGACACAATTCAATCAATAAAATAGAAGGGAGATAAAATAGTGAAACAAGTAATCTTTAGTCTTTAGATTCTTGAATTTCGATTTTTCTGCACATTAGTATTGTTTGTTGTTTTGAGTTAGTCATTTAATTTTAATTTAATTTTCCAGATTATTTAATTTTAACAATTTTTTTTATTAAACAAAGTTTTATCTAAATTAAGTGGTGTTTGGGTATCAAACCCTATGAGATCAATATCTGCTTTTTTAAACTATAAGTCACGACCCGTTCACTTGTAATTTTTTAGCATAAAACAAGTAGATAGGTTTTATCATCAACAATTATGCTTCCTGAAAACTATATGAAAATGGTGTTCTCTCTCCTTTAAGTGTAGAACAATTCAAAGATTATGGCCTTATTAGGTATTTCCTTAATCAAGGGTGGGAATCCCTCCTTATTATGACATGTCGTATCAGTCCTACCAATGTTAAATTATTTTATACCAATCTTTATCCTAAGGGGCTTCATGATGACACCCATTTTTTTTCAATTTCCAAAATATTGACATCCATCTCACTTCTAATCTTATAGACAAGATCTTAGGCATTTCTATTCTTGAACATCCTTTACACTATAGTTGTTGTGTAAAATACACTATTAAACCTTACTTTATGCCTAAAAGAGTTCAAATTATTTTGGAGTTAGGCATCAATACAGAGGTTTATAAATAAAATCGATGAAGTTCATGACCTCAATGTTATTCCTTATTTTCGCCATCTTTCCATCAAGTATAATTTTATCTCTACCAATGGTCACTTTAATTTTATAGGCCATGTTGATGTTTGGTTCCCTTCCACTCTTATTTTACGAAAATAAATTCATCTTAGTCGTTTTCTTTTTCTCAATATGATCCATTTCCATCAAACCAAAAAGAAGAAACAAAACATTCCATATTCCCTCATTCTTAACCTCATCTTTCAATACCTTTATATTCCTCCCCCTTGGGATGAGATTGACTTTGATTTCTTCTTCGACTCTGCTACTCTTAATTGTATAGGATATCAATTGATTGATAGAAAAATGACTAAACCATGTCAGTGACAGCAACTCCAACCTCAGCACCCATCCCTGGTTTATGAGGGTCCTCATATACTGATGGTCCCAATGAGCCTCTCTTAAGCCATACTATTGAGCTACCTACAGATGATGATTCCACCACTTCTTAACTACATTATCACCCCCCATACCACTAGATGCTCATCTCATGAACATTGAGCATCAACTCACTATATTATGAGGAGAGCTTAATTTCTTTTGAGACATCACGTTGCATCATCTTGACGACCTGTGAACTTTATTTGAGTCTTGTTTTCGCCTTCAACCAGTTGATTCTTTTGTATTTTTACAAAAAGGGGGAGGAAATTTTTTGTGATATTAGAGGAAAGTGCTACAATTGAGGGGGAGTACTTCTTATTAAAGGGAAGTGCTACAATGCTAGAACTTACTGAGGAGATGGCCTTTAATAGAAAACTTTGGTATACTACAATATGAGTAAAAGATCTCACATAAAGAGGTCCTTTTCTTTCTTATAGATCTTTTAATCATTTTCCTTTAGGTCTTATGTCTTGTATTTAGCTTAAATATTTAATATGTAGTATACTTTTTTTATTTTTATGTATTGTATTATTTATTTTATTACTTTTTATATTTTATTTATACATATTTATTATTATTATTATTATTATATTTTTATCTATTTTATTTTAAATTATTATTACTTTATTATTTTAAAAAGTATATGTACATTTTACACACACACACACACACATAGGTCTATCAGAAACAGCCTCTTTACCAGTTAGGGGTAAGACTGTGTACTATTAGACCTCTCCAAACTTCACGCATCAGCTAGACTTCCATTGGGTTGCTTTTGTTGTATTATGTCTGCTTTGTGTGATGAACAATTATATATATATGTATTTCTATGAAAATGAATCTTTTTATTGAATCTTGTTCTCAATATTGAATTGTGGTTATGATATGGGTCTATGTTTTATGCACAAACTAGGGGGGAATAACAAAACATAAGCACTACTAATTAGTTTAATGTTATTGATGAGATGAATGTCAGAACAAGATATTTACTGTATCGAAATATTATGAATGAAAAGATAAAGTTTGCAATCTTTAATATCAAAATCAAGTCAAGAAGAATATTAAGATACATTGAGCTTATTTTATGCATGACTTATTGTAAGCTCATCTTGATTGTTTTTTGAAGTCTAAAAGGCTTGCGATGCATAAACTTTTCACTTCACTTCATTACATCAGTCTTTCCATTCACTAAGTGGCATTAAAGCTTTTGTTTTTAATGTAAAAGTTTTTCTATCTTTCAAATAAAGTTTTGGGGAACAATTGGGATTTTTAATTCGTAATTATATTAATCAAATTAAGTTTAAGCATTTGAAGGTGTTAAAATAATATTTTTGGGATGATTGGTCAATCTATATAGGTATTGGTCAACTAATGTGCCATATTAGTTAACAAATATGCTTACTGGTAGACTATTGTCCCAAAGGCTAGTGAATTCAAAGCTTTTAGTACATACAAGTGCTCTATTGTTAGCCGTTGTTAGAGCTAAGTAATAGCTAGTTCTTAGCTCTAACAATAATTTTGGGTCCTAAAATACTATAAATTTATGTTTGTAATTGCTTTTAGCATGAAAAAGCATTTAAGTGTCTTTTACACACATTTTGAAGTGCTTTTCGATCACTTGAGCATTCATTGTCTCATTTTGAGGGTATGAACCATTTGTATAATTATCAAAATATCAAAGTGAGCAAGTTTGAGTTGCAAGCCATTTTGTAGGGTTTGAGATTATTGTATTAGGATTACTTAAAGTGGTTTGAGGTTTCTCTTTACCTTGAAAAAAATATGAAAATGAGGTTCCTCTTTACTAAAATAAAAGATTGTACAAAAGTTATTGTCACCTTAAAAGAAGGATTATAGTGAAAATCAAAGATGATGGGAGTAGATATAGGCAAGGATTGTTTCATGAATCACTATAAATCGGTTTACATTTCTCTTCCTTTACTTTTTAGTTTAATTCTTTACAAGCACAATTAAATTCCTTTACTTTTACTTCATTCTTGGATCTGCAATAATTTGTAAACATTGTTTTTATAAGTTAGTATCCTTTAATTAAAATCTTTAATTCATCCAATTCAACCTTTCTTAGGTACCATTAGGGAATAACACTATCTTTTGTCCAAAGGTTAGAAATTGTACTATTTTGGCGAATACTGAACATACTATCTAAAAAATGTACTCAGAACACTAATATCATTTTAGGTTTTGGCACTAATTGATAAGGTCAATACTAGAAATATTGGTCAATACATGTCTGATAATGTAAATTTTGAAAAGTAGATGGACTAAATTGTAAAAAGACCAAATTTTATCCCTAAATCTTGACCTTAAAATTTATCCCTAAATCCTAACCTTAGTTTGTTGTCCTTCTCCCTCTCACAATTTTACAAGCAAGTTTCCTCTCCTCCTCTATGCTCTTATATCTTAACCATCATTGAACCATCATTGTCATTAGACCACATCTCTCAACTCCACCACTTTTTTGTCTCCTCATCCTCCCTTTCACTATCTTCTCACAAGGCTACCACATTTCAAGTTTCTAATATTAGCTCGCTAAGTCACCACCGCCAAGTCCTTTCCTCAGTCCTCACCACTGAACTTTGTCTTATGTTTTCTTGATTAATTCAAAATTGAATATTAAAGACCCTATAATATAACAATTGATGCTTTTTGGGTATGTGATATAATTTGCAAACTGTACTTTTAACTTTATGGAGAATGTAGTTTATACGTCATGTCATCATTTCTAAGTTTGTAGTTGAAACTATTGGTATGAAGGTCAAATAGTTGAGTTAGGCATTAATGTCTCCATTAGAATTTTGGAAGATTTTCCATCTATAATATAATGGAACCTCCTATAATTCGTATATATGTTGACTAAATAACATTTATGCAAGGAGACGCAATTGAATTGATATTAAATTAGACTATTCATTCCTTTGTGTGGTTGTCTATTAAAGTTATAAAGGTGTACATCATTTTAAACTTTTTTGTGTTTAGCAACTCACCATAAATTAGATTACTCTATAAATCCCTATTATATTATACCCCATTCGTTGGATGGATACAAACACATACACCCCTTTTTATTTTTCTCCTTTAGTTTTCTAATATTTAAATCTAAATTATGTCCTATATATTAGTAATGACTCTATGTAGACATGTTATATTTATAACTCAGAACGTGTTATGAGTATGATAATAACATTTCTAATACATTAGCTTTATGAATTTTATTTTCATGTATTTATATATTATCAATCTTCTTATAACTAACTTTTAAACTTTTATAGTTAAGTAATAACATTCTATGCAAAATCTTTATTTTTGATATGAAGTTATTCCTTTAATTTTGACATATATCTTTATTTATTTTACAAAAAATAAAAAATAGTTCAATTACTTATAATAATTTTACCTCTTCAAGAAGATTTGATGATCCAATTTGAGCTCATGTTAAATTGTTTCCTAGTATGAAGAATCATATATTTGTCTATATTGTAGCTAACATTTGAAAGGTGGGAATATCATTAGATTAAAGAAACATTTAACTAGGAACAAAGGTAAAGTGAAGCCTTATAAGAAAGCTAGCCATAACTTAAAATGATAGATGAAAACATTGCTTAAAAAGTATTAGAATGAGAAAGAAAGAAGACAAAGACTAAACTATGAAATTAGTGGTGAAAGTTCTTTTTGCAATGCTAGGATGATATTGGCAATGTTGATAGTGGTTTTCCTATCCAACAAGAAGTGATTGTTGCTACTAATGTGAGGAAGAGAGGAAGATAGGTTTTTAACTTTTTTACTCCATTAACAACTCCTAGAGTTTAACCTTCAATTTGTAATGCATTACAATCTAAAGACGCAACTTATAATGTGGAAATGGCAATAGCTAGATAGTGCTATGATGCAGACGTATCATTCAATGCTACTTAATCCTATTATTACCAACTTGTAATTGATGTTATTTCATCTTATAGTTTAGGATATAAAGGTCTTTTAATTGACGACTACAAACGTAATCTTCTGAGAAACTCTATTTGTAAAATAAAAAGTTATTTAAGTGAAAGAATAATGACATTATAGCTTATGAGTGTTTAATAATGTGTAATGGTTAGATGAATAAAAGATAGGAGCTCAATGTCAATTTTTTTTGTTTATTCTACTAAGAGAACAATATTTTTTAAGTCTACTGATACATCTGTCCTTGTAAAAAATATCAACACTCTATTAGAGATAATTGATAAAGTTGTGAATGAAATTAGGCATAAAAACATTATAAAATTCATTATGGAAATTTATAAAGTAACTAGGAAGAAGTTGCAAAGCTATTATAATTCTCTTCATTGGACTCATAATGCACATTGCATTAAATTGATGCTAAAAAATATAGGAAATGCTAAATATTTTCCTATCATTGATGAAACTATGTAGAAAGTGAGAAAAGGGACTAAATTTATTTATAATCATTCATGAGTTTTGAATTTGATGATAAATGATATCACTAATAGTAACATCGTTCTACCATTACAATATTTGTAGCTAATTTTTAATCACTTAAGTGTCTTATTTGAATGAAGAAAGAGATAAGGTAAATATTTACAAATGATAAGTGAATTGCCTCTCAATATGCTAGGTCTAATTTTGGAATGAAAGTTTCTAAGATTTATCTTGAAGATCATGATTTTTGGTCACAATGTGAGCCTTTGATGAAAATACTTCGTCTAGTTGATAATAATGAAAAGGCAATAATATGTTACTTTTATGATGTCATGGAGATAACGAAGGAACTAGTCAAGGCTAATATGAAAAATAGGTCTTCCTTGTATGCTCCTTATCTTGTAATTCATTAATGAAAGATTAGAAAGATAACTTTACTCCTTATTTTTTGCTATTGAGGCATTATTTAGTCCGAGTGTCTATTAAAGAAGGTTGAATTTAATAAGGGATTATTATTAACTATTATAATGATTGTTTTACTTGAGATAATGTAAGTTATCTTTAGTTCACAAAAAGAGACATATAAGAATATGTGTGGTGATTTCGGGATACCCATTACACTATGCTCAAGAGACTTAATTCAGGTATATATTTCTTCATTTTTATACTTGTTTAAAATTAATCATCACCTTTTGTTGTTTATAGGATTACTTTTATTATTTTACAGTTACTTAGTAGGACCAATTAGAAAGCGATGTTTTAGAATTGCAAAGGTTGCAATTTTGAGTTATTAGTCAATTTGTGAGTGCAACTAGGTGTAAAAGAAAATGAAGTATATTTAAGTTCATCCATTCTTAAAAAAGAAATAGATTATAATACAAGACATTAAACGATTTGGTAAAGGTATGTTATTATCTTTATTAAGTTGAACATGATTTATCGTAACTTTGTAATAATGTAATCTTATTTGTTTAGTAGGACTCTTAATAGAACAAGTAGTTCTATAAAAATTTGCATTAATCATGTCCATGTTTTAACAGATTAAGTTTCTGAGGAACAAAATTTTATAGATGAGAGTGACTTAGAAGATAATCTTGAATAAGAAATTATTGATATGTTTTTTTATGCAATAAACTTGAATGATAGTGACGATAAGACTCCCTTTATGATGAGGACATCTTTCTTAATGAAAATTAGAGTCAACATAATTTAAGTAGATATATCATGGAATGAAGTTTCAAGCACTACGACAAAAAGAGCTTTAGGCAATGATATGTTTGCAACAGTTTAAAAATATGTTGCTAAAAATTAATATAACGCAACAATTTTTAAAGTGTCGCCTTTACTAATATTAAAATGAAAAATATAGTTATCCTTGTTCATGTACTTCATGTGGTTGATTGAGCCGTTCAAAATTTGCTTTATACTTTTGATTTGAGCCTTTCGAAATTGACTTTATACTTTTGATGAAGGTGAGTATATTTCAATTCCTATGCTTCTAGCCTTCTTATGAGATCCCGAATGATTTCATTTCCTTAATTCTTATATTCATGCTTTCTTAATTTGTTCATGAAAAGAACTAAATTATTGTGTTATCTATCAGGAAGCTAGAATGCATGTAGTACGAAAGAACAGGTACGTTATACCTTCAAAGGACTTTGAGAAAAATTACAGAGTCAATGTGAAGAAGCCTGGCACCTTTTTCGAATTGTATAAATGATGAAGAGTTTTTGAAGCACATGTAATTTTCCTTGCAATTGTTGAGGATTTTAGAATTCATTTTTATATTTTGTAACAATAAAAGCACATGTAATTTGCTTTTGTATTTTGAATATGTTAAATGTCAAATTTTACAAGTCCTTATGGACTATATATTATATATATAAACAATTTTTTGGAATAATACGTAAGCAATTAAGACGTACATTAATATCTATATATTGCTTTCAATGTATATATATGGATGCTGCCTACATAATGACAAGAGTTTGCTTTTACGTTAAATATTATTGTTAACGAAAGAATAAATTGTTTTTTTTATTATTATAAATTGTTGCCTAAAAAAGTTTACTTTGTTGTCTTATCTATTGAACGTTGTTGCCTAAAAAGACTAAAGTGTTGCAATATCTATTTAATATTGTGGCTATAGTTTGAATTTAATGTGTTATCTTAGTTAAAACTTAAAGCAACATTTTTTATTTTGTTGCTTAATCAAAAACTTTTTTGTCTTGTACTTATTGCTGCGTCACTTTTTGTAACAATACGATTTCTGTTGCCTTCATGAAAAGGCAACGATAATTGGACTTATTGCTATACTTTTGCGTGTTGCCTAAAACAATTTTTATTGTAATGAAGTTTTTTATTTATTTTTCTTTTTTTAATTTCACTTATATTTGATGTATATGTTAACTTTTATATATGGAATATAATTACAAAATTTTTAACTATAAATATTTTTATTTCAAGTTTTACTTTCGCTTTATTGTGTTTTTATATACGAACTGCTGTTGTTTTGTTTATAAACCTATATTGTTTTTAATATATAATGTTTTAACATGATTAATTATAACATTTAAGTACTTTGTATTATTCTTAGTTTTATATATGTATGAAAATTAAACAATCTTAATTTTTTATATTGATTTAAATTGTGTTAAGTGTTTTATTATTTACACATTTCATCGAATAATTACATCCATATCTTTGTCAAAAGATTTTGGTTTATTTGTTAGTCATTAAATTATTTTTTATTATATGTGTGAGGGAAGACTAGTATTAAAAAGTGAAATTCCTCAATTTTTGTTTTTCTCTACTTTTATGTTTGAATAATTGCTTATTTAAACAATCATAGTTTGGGACAAAGGTGGAGACCTTGAGTAACCAGAAAGATTATAACCAGAAAGGTAATCAAAGTAAGAAATGAATACTTTTGACGTGTTATTTTGTTGTAGTGGTGAGATAAGATATCGACCATTTTCCAGTTGTTAAGCAAGGCATCCAATTCCAACCGCTAGTGCAAGGTATAAGCGAAGTTTTAGGTTCGTCAGTCTCTCTTTTATGTATTTTTACACAAGGATTATTGTTTCATGCGCAAACTTAATGTGAAATGATATTGTCGAGAAAATACAGAGACAGAAATGATTGATGTTGCAACTTCGAGATGATCAGGCAAATTGATGTTGTCAACCAAAAGGAGAAATTAAACTTGTAAAATAGATAACTTCATCATCTCAACCTAGAATAACAATACAAAGACCTAAATGGATATAACATCCAAGAAGAGTACAATCCACAGCATATTTTACAAAGGTGAAGTAATTAATTAGCATTTATCAACCCAAATTTTCACCAATACAAATAGAAATTGAAAAAATTTGCGTTAATGAATGCTAAAAATATTTAAGAAATAAACAGAGGAAGCCGCCACCAAATCATTTAAAATAAAAAAATAACGACTAGCCACGTATTTTTACAATTTATAGATAATAAGAAAGCAAGGCAATACGGCACGAGAATCAAATACTAGCAACTCGCCGTTATCTCCACTCACTGAGTCAAACCCCATTTTTCCATCAAACAACGAGTCCAAATCCTTTTGCATCGACACCCGACCCCCAATGACCCGACAAACCAACATAGCCCTCCTCCCCCTCCCCCCGCCGGCACTCTCGTGCGCTCCACCGCTTCCGGAAAACGTAGATATCGCAGACCCCTTCCGGCCAGGGAACACCCACGCGCCGCCTACTGTGTCGTGAGGTCCTCCGCCTGCGGGCCCCAGGCAGTGGAACCGCATCATCTCGTTTCCATCCGCCACGCACCTCGCATTCTCCTCCCATGTGGAGCCACCGGACAACCCGGCCCGAGATTTAACACTCTCACGATACTCCTCGAATCGGGTCACGGTTCTCGACCCGTTTTGAATTTTGAAAATCATCTCGATCCGACCCGGGAAGGACTTGTTGCTCCAGCTGGTGTGGAATATTATATCCACCACGTTGCGAGAAGGGTGGCCATCGGGAAGCTCGTTGAGCGCAGGAAAGAGCGGGTCGGAGCTGCGAGTGGACTGTGTACGAGGTTGTGGGGATGGATTAACAGGGTCGGCTACGGGTTTGGGTTTGGCGGGTCTTCGGAAATTGGAGGTATGTTTTGAAGGTTTTTGCTTGGTGGTTGTTTCAATGACATCTTTGATGCTTTGAGCAGTTTTTCTGCAGCTTGAAATTGGTATCAAATGTCTTGGTGTTGGGTGGAAAACGTCTTCAAAGGCTCTTGATTTGCACTGCAGAGACTTCACCCAACCGCTCGCCATAATCGGATCTTCTAAAAAGCACTCTACTTTCAGAGAGTTTCTATCTCTTCTCTGTTTTGGTCTGATGCTTCATTCTCTCTCTCATACACACAAAAACACACTACACATCTCTCCCACTCTCTCTTACGTTTCTCTCTTTTATGGTTATTTTGTTTGTCTTTTCGTAGACTGGAATGGAATGGACAAGGCGCGATAATAAATGAAGACTGTACTCCATTTGACGTTTGTGCCCTCCTTTGGTAGCTGATTTTACTTCCTGCCCACGTGGATTCTATCTCGTCACTGGAAAATGGAAAACCAACATAAGAAGCCCGTTCTGGATGAAGTTGTTTGGAGGCCGTATTCTGATTCGATCCGACAATTTCTTCGTCCCTTGCTATTTTATTTTATCATGTGAAACAAAACAAGGCAGACTTTGGGGTATGATACTGTGGTTTTAATGAGAATCCGAGGATATTTTAGTCCGTTTACTTTTTTAGCCTGGAGGGTCGGAAAAGCCATGGATTTTGGGTGAACAACAAGAGCATCCAGATCCCAAACCCATGGCCATCGACTTCAGATCTTCTGCTCAATTTTATCGTTTCTAATTCTATCTAATATCTAAAACCACGTTGTATTGACTGTTAGACATTATTACAGAGATTATTCAATTCTGTCTAATAACTAAAATTACGTCTTTTTGATCATTAGACAGAGTTGAACTGAATAAAATTGGACAAAAAAATGTCCGCTATGGCCATGAGCTTTAACTAACCTCCATTGTCATCCTTTTAAAGCAAATACTATGACAGTAATTAAAAGAGGCTTCCATTTTTTGTCGAGTAAAAAGGATACTACCATTCCGCTGGTGTCACATTAATTTACTCGTTGGACTGATTAAATTTTTCCTTGATCCACCTAATTTTTTCTTGCTTGATTTTAATTACAAACTACTAAAAATTTGACATATAATACTTTTGACAAATATATTATGTACAGAAATGAAGTTGCTTATTAGTTTTGATAATTGGAAGAGATAAGAGAACGTAAAACAAAGTAGCTAGCTAGGTTTAATATTTCCTAATGCGAAACTGCTGGTGCTGCAGCGTTCTTCAAAACAAAATGAGTTGGCTGAAGAAAAGGTTCTTAATGTTGTTAATCAAGTAGGTTAGAATCGGGTGCGGTCAGGTCATTTTCCATTAATGACTAGCTCTGCCACCTGGTTTGAACACTGCCTTCGTTGCTCCTCCAAATCAATGAAACATTAACTTCCACAGTATTTTCTTGGTGAGGCTGAAACTTCATTGCAACAGGAAGACCTATGCACGCCCTGTCTCTATTTCTATTTTTAAGGTCTAGCATACTCTACCTAGTTCAACTAAAAGAGAAAAAAACAAACAAACAAACCACTACGTCAAAGTTTTCTTCAGGGAAAAGGGATCGTTGCTTGATGTTTACTATAAAAAGCATTCCTGAAACAACTCTTACATAGATACAGTATCTAGCAAATGATCAACACTTCCTGGCCAAAAAAGCAGTTCAAGGACATCCGAGAATGACCGTTTTTGACCAAAGATTGGTCAAGCGGAATCTAAACCCTCTATAATCTGAATCTGCATGTGTTATGTTTGGAAGGTACGAATGCTTTTAGGGTTACTTCTGTCAATGTACAGGGCGAGAATTTTTATATTATATCTTAACTTCCTTGATGATGTGCAGGGTGCGGGGAATGGAATCTTTCATGGGAGTTTGAAGTGGTACAGAAAAGGTGGGAATAGAAGAATAGAAAGAGAATGGAAACTTAAAACGACAATTTGTCTTCCATTTTTTCATTGTTTTTTGGTATTCCTAATGTTTAAAATTCAGGTTTCTTTTGAGCTTATATTACAGGTAGCAAGTCGTTATATATTCAACAAAGTTTGGTGGTCATCTGCAATGATATTGGGAGCCGACAACATTGGTTTGTGTAAACCCAACAACACACCCCAATTTGATTATATTATATATTTCATAAATCAAAATAACACCTTCATTGTGAGATTAGCAGATGGGGAAGGGTTTTAGCATGAGAATGGTTGTTCTCACGTCTATGGACTGCACTGTGCACATAAGACCTGGCAACTGCGCTACACTTTGCCTGCTTTGTTTTACCAACAGCATTTCCTTTACTTTTCACCGCTTTTCTTCAAATGGCATTGCATGTTTTTGCTTTGCTTCACTATATGTACTACTTACTGTCCCTGGCTTTCGGTTTTTCTTTTTCTTTTTTACCTACAAAACAACAATATACAACAAATGGGCAAGTCATTTCCGATATTTGTGTATGCTACCAATTGCATACAGTTATTCGCAAATTAAGGAATCAATAATTGACTTGGAGACCTTTTGCCATCATCCACAAATTCTTGCATTAATCTTAATCAACTAAAATAATTTAAGTCTTTATTTGAATAGTTATACGGAGATAATTTAATCGATATCAAAAAATGATAGTTACATAAGGAGACTAAAGTGGTGACTATAAACACTTGAGATTCAATAAAAATGTAGAAGAAGTCAAAAATTTCGGAAAGATAAGATGTTGCCAAATTCAGGACAAGGCAAGAGTAGGGAGTAGGGACTGGCAACGTTAGTTTAACGAGGGATACAATGACATAATTTTATCAACTTTGGCCAACTTGGAGTCATGGAATCATCAATGCGGCCTAAGACAAGGCATGCAAAGCCACTTAATTGCGCATTTCTCCCTTTTCTTTAGGCAATAAATATTGAATGTGTCTATTTCTTTACATATAATATATGGACCTTCATCTATAGTCATTCAAAGCTAATTAATGCAACTTTGAGAATTTCGACTTGGGTACGGTGACACACGTCCAAGCACAATGCCAATATTTAGCAATGTTCTTATAGCAGAAGTTGAAGTCTAATTACCTACACATCTGGCACTGGAATACGACATGCGGTTGCTCAATCAGGCGTCAAATTCTCCCTTATGGCATCACAACATCAAAAGAGCTGAAGAAACTATAAATCAAAGCAAGTAGTGAGAATGAGGAGTGATTACCGGGCCAAGCGGAGAACTAGGATTAACGAAATATCACGTGGGATTTTGGCAGGTTGGTTGGGCTAAGAAAATTCAACCAGTTATTTATATCTGAAGCATGGTCCCTGCTTCTGACAGGATCATTTGACGTGAATCTTGGATCCTTCTCTGCTTTCTGGGCTGTAGAGACAATTGCCATTAATAGAATGTCTGTAGATTTGGACCAGTCGTGTTGAGCCGACCCGACTATGTATATACTATAGATATTGTAGTTGCTTTATTTCGATGCTTTTTTGGTAGTTAGTTACAAATTCCATAACCTTAGGTATAACAAGAGGAATGGTTGTCAATGTTTTTGTAAAAGAGTAAATGAAAATTTTGAATTATGATACCATAATAGTATTTATCTTGCAAGATTATGGACTGGAATACTGATAAAAAGAAAAGGAAAACAAAAAACAGAGGACAGTCTTGGATCCACATTATAAATAACAGTTTTGCCACTGTACATTAGCCTGCGATCACTTGGGGCTTTTTATTAGCCTATTGGACTGCAAGCACAAGCTGGACTCGAAGATTCACAATCTTAACTGAACCCAACTTTTACACGAATGACCAAAAGCTTTTTCCACAACTTCCATCTTAGCCGAAAGGTTGATTTTGTAGTGGCACATTAGGCCTAACAAAACACGGCAACTTAGAAAGTGGCTACCAGTTCAATAATACAAGCGACAATTGCTGTTTAAAATCAATGATAAGGCTCTATCCGATAAGATAATGGTGGTAAAGAGATTGATTGATATGGATGGGGATTGTCTTCCTTTGTAAGTCAAATCTCAAGAAAACAAACTTTAAACCTGCTAGATGGTTGCTTTTATGTCAAACACATCTTGTATAAGGGAGGGCCCGACTCTTAGCCTACGTTTCAACTTTAGATCCTAAGCTGACGCCTGGAAATCAATCATATTAATAAAAAATCATCATCATTTTAGTTGGTGATGGCGAAAAAGAAATGCATATTCTGGTATCCTGTCGCGCTGCTGTTGGACTTGGATGGTTACGTAAACTGTTTTGGCTATGGAGCTTGTCAACTAGTGAAACAGTTGTTTCAGCATTGCTTGTCACTTGTCATTCTCTATCCAAAACCTTTGTGAATTAAGTGATTAACTGAGATGCAAAATGAAAAAAAGAGTTCATTCTTTTAGTTGATTTGTTCAGTTCCATGGGATAAAGAGAATTCTCAAGTCATTTTCTACAAATCAACTTTTGGAATATGGAACTGTTATGTTTATCAAGATTTGCATAAAAACATCATCTCACTTACATGCCCAGGTAGATTGAAAAAATATTACCTAAAGGCGAAATATGACTTTCAGATTGTTCCATCAAACATTTGGGTGTGCATTTTGCATATCAGGTTGATGCTATATAGGTAGATAATTGGGTCTATAGCCAGCCCAGTTCACAGTTCTTCGTCTCCTCGTAACATGCCTCAAAGACGACTAAATGGCCGATCCAATTTTAAGGAAGACTGTACCTAAACTCGGAACTTGTTGATCAACCCATAGGCCGACCTAAAGGGCCCGAGACCAAGACTGCATTTAGTACAAATTTAAGCGGCAAAAGCCAGGGCATGGATAACACTGAATCATGAGCTAACTGTCAAATATTTCTCTACAAACTCAAAGAAAGACGCAAACATGTGAATCTAAGTGGAATTTTTTTTTTTTGTGGTAGTTTGCATAGAAGATGATTTCTTGTGTTTGTTCATTGGTAAAATTTAAAAAAAAAAGAAAAAATGTGACACCATTTTTGGACCCCATACCAATCAGTCCATAAATGGGTATTTTTCTTTCTCCAAAAAGCTTTGGGACCACTGAGACAAACTGGATTCCTGAGTGTTGATGATTTGGAGAGGATTTATTACACTGTTTTTAAGCTTTTTATTTTCCTCCTCAAATTTTGGTTTTCTTTCGAGTTTTTATGGTGCAAAATCCACCCTAGCTGATGATCAGTGATGATAATCACTGTCAACAAAAAAGAGGACCTGGGCAGTGACAGTCAGTCATTCAGAGGGGGAAAGACTGACACAAATTCGAAGGTAAATATTGGAAGACTTTGCAGAGATAGAGACACCGCATCATCTGAAGGACCCTGCTAAATCTATGACCAAGAAGGCTCTTTTTTTTTCCTCTTCGTTTTGTGTGTTTATGTTTGTAGCACGCACGCTAGGAAAGGGGTCATATTTACATTTTGTTTTTTATTTAATTTGAAATATTTGGTTTTTACTGAAAGCGATTTTCATTCTTTCAGGGAAAAAAAATACATAATTCAATGTGTAGTAACTCAAACTTAGAAGCTTCGTTAAGTTAAATTGAAATTCTCAATTGTATCTTTTTGAATTGTACGAGGCTTTATTTCGGTTCATTATAATCTTAATAATGCTTACAATTACTACAACTGTGATTTTTTTTTAATTGATACCAAGTTGTAAAAATAGTTTGCTCATAAGTCCATCGTCTTATATTAACAAAAATTTCAAATCATTTTGTGTTCGCGCCTTTGACATAAGTATTTCATATTTGTTACTTAATTTAAGGCTATATTTGGTTGTAAATAAGGTTTTTAATGGAATAGAATTGAATAGTTTATAATAGAATGAAATGTAAATTGATGTAATATTAGAAATTTGTTGTCTGGGAGGGATGGAAGAGTTCATAATGTAATATAATGAAATGTTGTTTGGATGAATAATTTATAATATAATATAATGTAAAATTGTTTATCATTTTACATTTCATCCTAAAACCCCCAAATCAAAGATTTTTTTATTTTTACTGTTTAGGATAGAATGAGATGTAATATGAAACCCTCATCTTCTATCTCATTCTATTCCATTCCATTATAAACCCTCCTCTCAAACGGTAGAATAATATTACATTCTATTCTGTTCTATTCTATTCCATTAATAAACCCTCAACCAAATATAGCTTAAGACATATCTGCACTCTAAAATTACCCATTATTTTTGTAGTATATTTTTTTCGAAATTTATTGCTATCGTAATGTCCTCTCATGTTTAGAGTCTAAAGTTCAACACATAGACAATTTTTATCCATATATTTCAAATTAAAGAGGAACTAAAAAGGACAATAGGTAATGAGTAAGACATTTGAATTTATGCAATTTTAGCATTCTTTTATTTCTCTCTCAACTTCTTTATGAAAAAGTAGTTTTAACATTAAAATGCTAATATTAGGACAACCTGTAACAGTATTTTTCTCAAAACTCAACCAAGCATTGGACATGTCTGTATACAATTTGAATGACAAGATGAAGAAAATAGATCCACGAGCTATCAATTGGCTTGTTAATGAGAATCCATTTAAAAAGTTGAGGATGAAATGAGTATTCTTGACAATTCTAGATAATGTGGGGACTCAACAACAAGAAGGAGAAATAAATTAATTAAGAGGACCGACGTGGATTATATTCCATAACTTGTCATAACTAGTCAAAGAAATTATGAATATGTTTGATGAGCAAGGAAGATCTTTAATAGGTAGAATTTGATTAGCAAGGAAGATCTTTAGTACGTAGAAGATGAAATGACATCTCACTAGAAAGCTCCTCGGTTAGTAAAAAGTGTGATTAAACCTCAACAAGAAGTTCTTCAATTGACAGAAGTGATAATTACATTCTCAAGCCTAGAAATTTGCCAATAATTAGGTATCCATGAGGCGATAGAGAGATTAGCTACATCGCTAAGTCCAGACAACTATAGATGTAGAACACACTTAGTTACCATATGGTCTTGAAAAAAGGGATGCAGAGACAATGTCACATCTTTTGGTGTCTCTTAAGACAAGGCCCACCTAACCCCTGACAACCCTTTTATTAAGGAGATTATAAGAGAACTATATTAAACAAATTTCAAACTACCTAACTTGAAGGAATATAATGGCCTGATAGACCTCACATATCATGTCTCCAAGTTTTAAGAGTGTTGGATCTACAACTGGTCTTAAATTTCTTTAAAAAGTGCAAACCCTTTTCTTCAATTATGACGAAAGCTACACAAGGTTAGTATTAGATCATTTTAAGAGGGTTAATCTTAAGTTTTAGACAATTCAAGTTTAAGATTGAAACTCACTTTGTCAATAATAAGAAGAGACCTAATGAACCTTTTCCCTCTTTGATAAGGAGAGTCTTAAGCAATAGATCTAAAGACTCAATATGGAGTCTATGACAATTTCGAATTTAAACCATGCTATAGTGGAGATAGACTTTGGGAAAGTTTTGCATCACCCAACCTATCTGGAAATTGTTGAAAAATCGAGTTGGAATCTAATCCCGACTGCAGCGGAATATTTACAAAACTTTTTTGTAACTTTTGATTTCCTGAAAATCAAGATCTCTTTAATTCTATCAAAATTATTAACACAAATCATAATAAAGCAAAAACTTAATTCGTACCTTATTCTAAAGCTTGATCTTTATCTTGGTGTATCCCTCGAACCGTTTCCAAAACTGATCCGTTTCAACCACTATAATCGTACAAGTGTTCGGCTTTAACGATATCCACAGAACAAGTTGAGAAAACCCTGTAACTCTTACAGAGAGGGTTAAGCAAGAAGTACTAGCTCCATAGAGCTTAAGCCTATTTATAATAAGTTTTGGATATTTTAGTAATTTAATTAAAATTAAATTCTAATTTCAATTAAACTTTAATTAGAATTACAAAAAATTCTAATTAAATACCAAATTATGCTCAAATAAAATATAATATTTTATATCAATCCTTATTTATTAGATATCTCATACTTATAAAGTTTCTCAAACTTTACAATTAAGTCCAACCTGATTAAAATAACTTTGTTCTCTTAAACTCGTTCTTTATGTGTGACCCATTAGGTTCATAAATATGTTAGCGATGGATACAAATTATAACCCTAAATTATATTTGGGATTAGATAAAACAAACTCTTTTAATTTATCTTTAATTCTTTAATTAAACAATTTATATTCATAGATCAAAACTGATGTCTAGCAACACTTTATAACCACCCAAAGATTATATTAAAGTAGTTTTGACTAACTTTTCTGTGTATAATTTTTTCGTATAATTCAATCATTTTATTATACAATATTTCGATTAGATATAGATCATAGCATTAATGTCTACTCTATTTTGAGTATAATCATATTTGTTCTCTACAATTAGCAATTAATTCAATTAATGACATTTGTATACTACTATACATTCCAACTTGGCAATAGATTTCCTGTAACACCCCACTCCCGCCGGACCCGAACCTGATATCGATGGTGATACCCGAATCCGTGCCCCGCGAGGGTGGCGTGTCACATCACTTAACACTTAACACTGATCATT
>JANZXP010000196.1:33375117-33397236 GCA_027576715.1 Erythroxylum flavicans
GGATTTTCCCTTGGGTACGATATCCGGTTCTTACCGATTTATATTACTTGTCGACGGGGTGCGCTTGCCTCTAATTGATCTAGATAGAATTTAATTTATATTGTTCTGTTTAGACCGCAACAAGGATCAAAATTCCAAAACCTTTCTAGGCGTTGACCACTCCATAATGATATGTACCTTCTTCAAATCCATTTGAACTTCATTTTTACTTACTATATGCCTCAAAATTTTAATTTCTAGCCTTATGAATTCACACTTTTCCATCTTGATATATAAATAATTTTTTTCTTAAGCATTCTAGCACTTATTGTAAGTGAGCTACATGTTCTTCCATATAATTGCTATATGTTACAATTTCATTAAGATATATAATGACAAACTCATTTAGAAATTCATATAACATATAATTTATTGGGGAAATAGTTAAGCCAAAAGGCATTGAAAAAATTTAGTAAGCATAATATTTGAGTCACGCATGTGATCTTTGGCTCATCTCCTTCCAAAATTCTATCTTGCGAATATCCTGAGTGAAGATCCAGCTTAGTGAAGATAGAAGCCTTGCTTAAGTTGTCCATTAATTTTGAGACCAATGAAATAAGGTACTTGTTTTTGGCCTTGTTTAATGCACTATGATCAACACATATTAATAAGGCTTGATCGTCCTTCTTTTCGAAAAGGACCACAACATTTTATAGAGATTTTGAAGGTTGCCTATACACTATTTCCAAAAATTCACCTAATTAATTTTGTAATTCCTTTAATTTTAGTGGGGACATCTAATATGGAACACAAGTAGGAGGAATAGTACTAGTTCCAGCTCAATCATATAATTAATTGTCTCTTCTCAAAGGTACTTCTTTGGGCAACTTTATTAATATTACATCCCGATAAAAATTCAATAATAGGGTGATTATATTTGCCTTCTATGATAGTGGTTTCCTTCACTTGAACCATGGCTACAAGTTAAATATTCTCTCTATGCTTTAACCCTTTTTATATTACCATTATTAAGGTTACTGAAGATTTTTCATTAGTTCCTTTTATACTAGAATTACTACATTTCATAAAAGAAGGGTTTTGCTTTTTCGTAAACATTATTTGATCCGAACGTGGATATACCACTACTTTATGTTATAGACGAAAGTCTATACCAAAGATTACATTAAATTCATCCAATGGTGTGATCACCATATTGATCTTCCTGGCCCCACTTTCTATGTTGATGGGCATATTGAAAGCCATTGTAGCAACATCTATGGCTTTTATGTTCACTGTTCTCAATTTATTAATGCTTTTTCTCACATTTAACTTAAACTTGGGAACTAGTCTATCTTTAATAAATGTGTGTCTGGCATCAATTTCCACCGCCACTATAATATCTACATCATTTATTTGAAGTGTTAAGTGTAATAACAAAGCATAGGCAACACTTACCTTATTTAACAAAGCATTCAATATTTGTAACAAGTTGACCAATATTGTTACCTCATCCTTTATTTCATATTTAGCGACCATAATGTTTAAATTTTCTTATTTTAGACATTTTTAGGCAAAGTATAGTCTATTGTAGATGAAACATCACGTTATCTTCTTATTCTTCTTCCTATTAGAGGAAGATATATTCTTGTTCACTTTGTCTTTTCCTTTGTCATTGTGCATTTATTTTCCTCAAAATTAGGTTTGCATTCCATTCTTATGCTTGTCCTTGTACTTGGATTGATTAAAGGTCTCCACTACCTCTTTATCTTTATTTAGATGCAGATTAACAAATCAATCAATCATTATAATCCCACTTAGAAAATCTTGAATATTTTGTTGATGCAACTCAATCTATATCTATGGTTACAATCCAGCCAAAAATTTGAAGAGTTTATCCTCTTTTGACATGTTCTGAACATCCAACGTTAATGAAGTGAATGCCTTTATGTAATTACTAATAATCCCCTCCTATCATAACTTTCTTAATTAGTTCTTAGTGACTAATGACATATAGTAAGGAAGGAATTGTTCCTTCAATTTATGAACCAATACTCTTATATACCAATTGTTTGCATTCCTATACTCAAGTCATTAATAATTTGGGCTCTTTATCAGAATTTGTGGTTTTCCATTAAATACATGCTAGTTAACATGAACTTATTAATGTGGAATATTTATAGCACGAGTTATTGGAGCAAGTTAATCGTGGAAAACCAAAGATGAAAGAAAGAAGTCACACCTAAAGGGATTCTTAACTTCTAGAGGCCATAGCTTTTTGCACATAAGTCAGAATTGCTATTATAATATGTTTCCAACAAGGGAATTTTGTGTACTAAAAAATCATTAGGATTTTCCATTACAACCATGTTTCTTGGGTCAAAATTTCATTATTTAGTTTCCTATTTCCTACTTGTTTTTAGTTTCTTATTTTGCTAGGATTAGGGTTGCTTTGTCACACCTATAAATCAACCTCCTAAATGTTTTGCTAGATATTCTATTAATAATACTCTCATATTTTGTTGTTCTTTAGCTTTCTTTATGAGTGGATTCGTGTGTTTCTTCCAATTAAGTATGATGCTTATATGTTCTTTGTTTCTTATTGTGTCAGTTGTCCATTTTAGAAACTTTAACAACATGAAAATACTACTGCATAATCCAAAAGAAATTTTTCAGTGCCTTAGAATCATAAGGACCATTGAAATGTTTTGAATCTAGGATCTTCAATCTAGACTAATTTATGCCACCCTATAAAGTGTCATTATTTCTCAATTTGGCCAAGGTATCTTCCAACACCACAACACATTTATTCTCCTTATACGAAATATCATCCCACTACATCTGGATCATAGTGTTAGAGTCCTCGATCTTATATATACGTATAGTAATCTACATTATTTCATCCTTCAAAATGGGACCTAAGCTATCTTCTAAATGATTAAGTCTTTCTTGAATAACTTTCATATTTTACCTACAAACCATTTTGCATCATAAATGATTCCAACCTTATTTTGATATCAATTGTTACAAGGGGTTTTCTTAGACTAAGCTGGGCACTAAATTTATACTATAATTGTAACCAAATTTATAACTTATATTCTCAGCAAAAATATATCAAATACTTGTTAGGTGTCTTTTTATCAAATAAAATATGTGCATTTCGTGCTTAAAATATTTTAGGGATAAGAATGTATATTCAATCAACAAATGTTAAGATGGTCTTTTATTCATATTGAAGACAAATGCAGCTAGAGTGAGGCTATGTATGTCTCCTGGACTCTTTAATTCAAATAAGAGATAACAATAATTAATTAGTAACAAACAATTTGAAATATCAACTTATTAGGAATTATACTTTATTCTTACAAAAATTTATCTAGACAAGTTTGTGATCATTTTATTCTAACCAATATGTTTATTGAGAGTAGGTTTGGCATTGAGTTGGACAGGCTCAAGCTTAAGCTTGAAATTCTGTATTCAGGCACGGGCCTAGCCCAAAACCCAAGCTAATCAGAGCTCGAGCCTAATTGGTCTTAGGCAGTCGAAACCCCATTAAAGTTAAAAGTTAAAGATGTTGATTCAACCAAAACAACATAATTTTATGTGAAACTTTGGAGTTTCAGACTGGGCAGGATTGGGCAACCAAAATCTGAACTAGATTTAAAGTAAAAAAAGTCTTAGGTCAGAATCAAGTCGGACTTTCTTTCTCATCCCTGATTAGAAGGGACTGTTGCATTAACTGGTTTATTTGTCAACTATCATAACGGTTAATCTTTATAATAGCTAACCATTATAATTGTCAACTATTGTACTATAACTGTATAACTCTACTTTAGAGTTAGAATAATTATGATCCTTTTAAAATTTAAGTATTGCACAACTATTTAATTATTGAAGATATGCATAAGTCGTTTCACCAAGCCCTCTTGTTTCTTTACTAAAGCATATCACTTTCATACTCGAATTTTGTTCATCAAGAGTCCATTTGCTACCAAATTGCACTATAACATAAGAATGAACAAGATGTTTCTTTTGTCCCTTCCAGGCGATCAGAAAATAAAGAAATAGTTAATATATTCAAGATAATTATGTATTTACAAAATACCGTCTCAATTCATCCTATTTCATTAGATCCAAGATGTGATATGGTTCTGAAGGATGAACTGGATATGGATAGTTCCAATAAGATTTCTTTCTTAAACTTTTGGCTATGCTTTCTTTGACAACAAATTAGAAAAAATCGTTAAAAGATATCTATTGGGGATTAATTAAACATTCGTCTCCCAAAGTCCAATATTTTGCAATGTTATACAAAAGTGATGGTCAATGAATATATTTTATGATGATTAACAAAAATCATCATAAAAGTAGCAAAATTTTACAATATTAATCAAATTCCATCTCCAATATGACAGCCTTTAGTGACGAATAGGAATATCATTGTAAGAAGTCATGCTAAATCAATATATTTAGCGACAATTACCTCGAATCTTGCAAATGGCACCTATAAATAGCGACAGAAAATGTAGTTCGTCTTTAATATATTGTCGTTTTACGATGATTATCTAAATCGTGGCACAAAGTTTTGATAAACGAATATATTTTGCCCTGATTATTGAGAAGCGTCACAGAAGGAGCGACATTTTACGACTATTTTAAAGATTCGTTGCCAATATGATAACATTTAGTAACGCTTATGAAAATCATCGTTAGAGGTTGATAATTATACGTTTTGGCGATGAATTGTAAATTTGCCGCTAAAAGTTGATGTTAAATAATATGATAATTTTTTAGGAAAATTTTGATGAATTTTTGTATGTGATAGTATTCTTTAAAATAATAATATTTAGAAGATAGTTTTTTAATGCTAAGATTGAGGTTAATTATAATTGACATTTATATGATTTTTCATATTTTTTAATGGGTTAATTACTAAAGAAAGCCCAAACTTTTTCAAATTTTCAATTATAGCCCAAACTTTAAAAAGTAGCAATAAAATGCTCAAACTTTTAGTTTTTTTTCAATTTTAGTCCGAACTTCAAAAAGTAGTAATAAAATGCTGAAACATTCAAATTGTTTTAAATTTTAGCTCGACGTTAATGTTTCTGTTAAGTTTGCTGACGTGACTTACTACGTGTTTCAAAATCCTTAACTATTAATACATGTCAGCCAAAATTAACACAACAAATGAAGATTAATGAAACGGCATCGTCTAATCACATAATTAAAACAATATCGTTGTTTAAAAATGACCTGAATCATATTACGCATCCTCGATAAACTTACGCTTTGATTTTAATTTTTCCCTTTATGATTTAGTTTGTTCTCTCGACACCCTCACCCTTCAATTTTTAGATTATACAGCCTCGATGCCCTCACACAAAGGGCAAAACTAAAATGAAGAGCTTACTAGTGTAGTACACTGTAATGTAAGAATAGTTTGGGGCGTTAAAAGAACAAATAGAAAACAAAGGGCTGAGGCATCGGGAGAATAGTAGATAACATCAAGCTAGAATTGAAGAAAATTGAAAGTTGGAGCATTTTATTGCCACTTTTTAAAGTTTGGGCTAGAATTGAAAAAAATAGAAAGTTTGGACATTTTATTGCTACTTTTAGAAGTTAGGCTATATTTGAAAAATTAAAGAAAGTTTCGGTTGTTTTTGGTAATTAACCCTTCTTTAATTTGCCTTGTTTATAAATTTGATTAAATAGCTAATACATTCAAAGTCTATAAGTTTGTTTAAATCTATAGATTAATACGTAAATGATTCTTTAATGATGCCTTTTATATATAGTACTGCACCTTTATTCATTAAAATTTTTCATGAAAATAGAATGGAGCTTCTAAAAATTGTAAAATGTTTTCAAAGTTTTAAACATATTATTGAAAAACACATGATAGGTAATTTAAATTTTGAAAAGTAAATATATTTTGGTCGTAAAAAGATAATCATACCTAAAATTTTAATTTTAATAGGATAAAAATATCTTAAATTTAAGTTAACTAATATTCTTAATCATTAATATTTATTAACAATTAAATAATAATATATAAAAATATTGAAAATGGTAGCAATATAATAAAATGATATATGGTAAGTAATACAAATTTTAATTCGAAGTTTAACAATTCTTATACACATGACAATAACAACCAGTATGAATCCCACTGATTTGCGAGATCTGGGGAGGTTTAATGGGATGCAGCCCGACCCCTAATTAGTAGAGAGACTAGTTCCAAAATTCCTATAGACATAACAATAAATAAAGTTTCACGTTGATTCCAACCAAAAGGAAATAAAATAATTATATTGTTGGATTCCAAGTGACATGAGAGTTGGTAAAGGTAAATGAGTTCCCTATGTCAAGATTTCTAAGAAGGGTCCTTGCATGTTCGCAAATATCAGTTGCAAAAGTTAAAGATCTTCCCTCAAGTGTTGGGTTATTGGCACTGTCTTCCATTAACTTCTTGGCTATAACTAAACTAGCAGAAGATACAGTGAAAGGATCCCCAGATGCAATATGGATCACTGAATTAGATGAACTGCTAGTATGATGTGTTTCACATAATACATAATTGGTACATAACTTAGATAGCTAGTTTAGTCAAACCGTATAATGAATCCAAATTGGAACACATGTATACCTGATTAAATAGACATAGTAATTAGAATCAACGATTGTTCCAAAGCAATTGATTTCCCTAATCTTGTACAGACCATCATGACATTGCCACTGCCACCATTTCCATCTATGTTCTTTTGAAGAATCAAGGAAGCTTAACATAACATATAGTATATACAATTATATGTTCATATATATAATAACTTCATAATAGGAAATGAGATACAGATAATAAAGAAAGAGAGGTAGTTCGGATGATACTAAAAACCTTGGAGAAGAAGATCAACCATGGAAGGTAAAGGGTTATTAGTGTATGAAGAGGGGATTTGTTCTACATTAATTTGTTCTTCATTAGGGACAATTTTGCCACATTCCTCCTAACATAGCTCATTTCCACCACCAAAACTAGTGGCCATATCGACATTCCTCGATGAATTAATATTAACAGTTATGTTCTAAATAGTCAATTTAGTATAAAACTCATTATGTTCAATTAAATTCTCGATGATAAGTCAAAGTATTACAGTTCACTAGTTATACATCTTCTGTCTGCCTATTGAGATGAAAGTTACCCTTATTAAAATGAAACTTATCCATTTACCCATTATAACATATCTCAAATTTAGAATTTATAGTAGAGCACATATGACCATGTTCTTTATGTATAGAAATATAGTATTTTCTATATAAGGTTATATTACTATTATAATAAAAATGTGAAATTTTAAATATGAACAAGTGGTTTATAATGAAAGAGAGTATTTTTCCTTAACAGCAAAAAAAAAAGGTTTGTTAGAAGAGTTAAATACTCTCACGGACCTTTCATCAAATAGATCGCAGGCTTTCCTCAAAGAAGCAATGAAGGTGGTAAAAAAAATTCAACCCATATACAACCAACAAAGAAAGATAATAAATCATCTTTCAAACATAAACACAAACACAAACAAAACCTATACACCATAAGTAGAACACAAAACTCATAATAAACACCTAATGTATCAGTAAAATAGAGCACAAGAAGGAGGGTTTGAAAATAAAAAAGAAGAGCAATACTAACACAGGTAAGGACACTTCTTCCACGGTGATGACCACAACACACGAAAAGAGCATAAGAGAGGGGATGGTGCTTATTGGACTGTGAACGAAGAGGAATGTTGACGGCTAACACGAAAATGAAGAGAGGATCATTTTTGTGTTAATAATCTAGTAGAAAACAACATCGTTTACGTAAACAACGTCGTTTTCGATTAAGTCGGAAGAAATATAACATTTGGTGAGGATTTAAAAACTCATTGCCAAATGGTTTTTCATTGCCATTTGGATTCACCTTTGGCTAACGTAATTATATATAATATATAAATTATATGTTACAGCACGAAATTTCTATATAATAAATAGATAATTATTAATAAATAGAGTAATATATATTACATAAGTAAGATATGAGAAAATTTATATATAATTTAATATTTCATAAGTCATTATACTAGTTACGATTATTATGTATACATTCACATAACATTATATTAATTTTCATATATGATAATATTAATAGTAATTTAATTAAAAATAAATTGTAATATAGTGGAAAATAAAAATAAAAATAAAAATCAATATTAAATATTAATATAATATTTTTAAAAATAAAATTAATATTATTCAAAATGACTTTATCAAGTCATTTCAAAGATTACTATATGATGTTAATGACAAGGATTGTATAACTGTAAAAATAAATTTAGTTAACAAAATTGTCATTTATACTTTTTATTAATCTTTTTTAATATATATGATTTCATAACTTTATGTGGTCTCACAAAATTGTATTTATTATTTATAATTGCAATCATCATTTATGTTTTTGTTAAAATTAGCAAATTTAAAAATCTATCAAAAAAGTATAGTATTGACGACGATTTTTTATTTTGGTAGGCAAATGTTGGACATTTTGCGATGAATTGTGAATTCGTCGCCAAATGTTTCAGCCTGCAAAAAAAATTAAGTTGAGATGATGTTGTTTTTTCAACGACAAATGACGTCGTCCCAGCATTTGATTAATGAAATAAACCTGATCCCCTCCCATCCCGCCTCCTGAGTTCTTATACTCTCTGCAATGCGATTTTTCTTCCCTTTGTCTTCTTTTTGTCCGTTAATCTTTTTTCATCTTGTTTGTCCTCCATCTTCTCCCTACAATTATACTCGAGCTAGTAAGTAGTTCTTGGATTTGTTCTGGGTTTTTTTCTTCTTTCATTGTTGTTGTTAAATGTTATGTTGATCATCGGTTTTAGGGTGAGTTCTTAAGTTGTTTGCATGTATTGAGAATGTCAATGGTTGAATGATCTTTTGAATGTGTTAATGTTGGCGAAGAAAGGGAAAAGATAGAATTTTTGTTGTTAGTTTGGGTTGAATTTTGGTTGTTTATAAGGTGTTCGATGAAAGTCCTATAATGTTTTAAGTGTTATGCTTTGATAGGGAATGAATTACCTTTCCACGAATGCATTAAGGCTTCTATTTTTAGTGTTCGAAACATTCAAGAAATGTTAAATGATTGAATTGTTAATGTTATTTGATTTTTTTTTGTTTTCACCATTCAAATCATTAAACTTTAGAGACATAAAAGAATTTATGATACATATTTGAACTTTGTAATAATCGTAGTCTCTAAATAAAGAGACATCGAAGTTCTCCTTTAAATGATCCAATAATATTGTTAATAAACATAATTGTTGCTCGTCCCTTTTATCATGTAACTAGTAATTAATATATACTCTAATCAATAAATAAAAGTATCACTAACACGATACAACCTATTCGAAATATGCACGATACAAAAGGAAGATTAAGAAGTAATATCCACATTTTCTAAGTAAAAGAGACGTAGGGTATCATTATTATGCCATGATTAATTCAGAATATGTTTGAGGTGAAAAAAATAAAAATGATTGAGGAAAGTGGAGTTGACACCTACCTAACTTACAGGAAGATAGGAAGACTAAAAGGAATGAACCTTAAACTTTAAGGTTAAAGGAATGAAGCTTAAACTTTTAGGTTAAAGACATTGATAAGAGCATAAGAAAAAAAACTTATATATATTTGATATTTTTTAATGTTTACAAAGGAAAAAGACAGAAAACTCACTTACATATTAAATTACATTTCTTAAAAATCTCTATTTTCTTCTTTTAATTAAGAAAATTGTTATCCTTCTAATGTTTTAAGTGTGCAACAACAAAAGGTAATTAAATTTAAAATTATATTTATTTTTTGATTTATAACTTATATGTGATCTAAAATTTTCTTACAAGTTTCATACTTAATAACGAGTGTCCCTAACTTAATTATTAAAATTCTACCAAAGGGTGCTACCAATGTAGATCATATGTTATTGGCATTGTCATACATCAAGAACTCTCGTATGATATCATCATCCATGATAATTAAAAAAATAACGTAAGGGAATGCTTCTTTTTGCAAAAGTCATATGCCTTTTAGTTTTCTTATATCGGGTTATAGTTTATCAATAATTAGCCATTATATTTAAATGTATTTATTGACATTTATCATAAATATGGAACATATATGACATAATAAAAATTGCAATTGCATTGAATTAAATAAGTACTATAAATCAATAATTATACTAAACAATTAATAATTATGGTAAAACAACTAATCCTTATAAAATACCATAAAAAGAAATGCATTAAAAACTAAAATACTCATTCCAAGCATCATAGCATACAAAGATCCTAACATCATCAATTAAGCCATTATGAAATATGCACCTAAACACTTCCCTTCTTTTATACTCTACTAAAATAAGTGGTACCACTATGAAAGACAGTTGTTAGCTATGTGTATTCCATATCTTTATAAATAACTTCCTCTTTAGAGGCAATAGTGTGAAGCCTCATATCTGGAACATAAATGTTCAAAAATTATGACGTAAGTAGTTGACATATAAGTCCTTAAATCTTATATAGGGAGGACATGATACTTCTACAACTCCTTACTTGGTTGATACTTAATTGAAAAAGATGTATAGATGAATTTGTAAAGTCGCTTTCTCTCTTATGCAGCCCGTCTAACACTTGTAATCTCTGTTCTAAATGGCCTCCATATTCACTGGGTGGCTCACATACGGCTACCTCGGAAAGTCCTTAAAGAGCTGGAAAAAATCGTCAAAACATTTCTCTGGACTGGATAAGTAGGTAATTCCTGAAAGGTGCGAGTAAAATGGCAGGAAGTCACTCTTCCTAAAAAATATGGTGGTCTCGGAATTATTCCAGTTTCTCATATACAGAAGGTTGCCATGTGCAAGCATTTATGGCAATTATACATGGATCGTACAGCCTTATGTTTTAAATGGATCAACGAAACATATTTGAAACCCTCAAAACTTCTAGCAGGTTGACTACACTCGGAATGGGTCTTGGATTTTCCAACAGATGATGAAACTACGTCCAACAATCTACCCGTATATCAAACACTATATTGGCAACGACGAAAAAACATGGGTGTGGTTCGATAATTGGTTGGACATCAGTCCACTTATTAACTCTCCTGATATTCGAAGCCTCCAAAACAGCATGCCTTTAACGTTGAAGGCATCTTCACCGATTGTTAACGGCGCTTGGCAGGCTACCTTTCGTGGTTTCACTTCTCTTCCACCTTATCTTTCGCGACTTTCCAATACAACAGAGGATGATACAATAGCCTGGATCTTGGATCAATTTGACGTCTTCTCCAATCAGTCCCACCATCGCCATTTCTTCAATCGATCCTGTTAGAAAACCGGGTCGGGATCTAATTTCGACGTTAGCGGAATAATCACGAAATTTTTTCGTGACTTTGATTTCCTGAAAATCAAGATCGCTTTGATTCTATAAAATGATTAACATAACTCATTATAAATCGGAAACTTAATTCGTACTTTATTTCGAAGCTTGATCTTTATCTTGTCGTATCCTTCGAATCGTTCCTGAAACCGATCTGTCTTAACCACCGTAGCCGCACAAATGTTCGATCTCTAACGGTATCCACAGAACAGAATGAGAGAACTCTATAACTCTTACAGAGAGGGTTAAGCATGAAGTGCTAGCTTCATAGAGTTTAAGCCTATTTATAATAAGCTTTGGATATTTTAGTAATTTAATTAAAATTAAATTCTAATTTCAATTAAACTTTAATTAGAATTACAAATAATTCTAATTAAATACCTATTATGTCCAAATAAGATTCAATATCTCATATTGATCCTTATTTATTAAATATCATATATTTAATAATAAAGTTTCTCAAACTTTACAATCAAGTCTAACTTGATTAAATTAACTTTACTCTCTTCAACCCATTCTATATGTGAAACTCATTAGGTTCCCAAATATATTGGCAATGATTACAAATTATTATTATAATTCATAATTAGAATTAGATAAATTAAAACTCCTTTTAATTTATCTTTAATTCTCCAATTAAATAATTTATAATTATATATCAAGATTGGCATCTAGCAACGCGTCATGACCACCTAAATATTTAAGAATGTCAAAGTAGTTTTGACTAACCTTTCTGTGCATGATTTTTTCGTATAATTCAATCATTTCATCATACAATGTTTTGATTAAACGTAGAGCATGAAATTAATGTCTACTTTATTTTTAGTCCAATCATACTAGTTCTCTGCTATTAACTATCGATTCAAATAATGACATTTGTAAACTATTTACAAAGCATCATTTCACTTTAGCCAAGGATTTTTCAAATCAATACTAATCAAGATCAATGAAACATTCTCCCTAATTACTTTAGGGTGATGAATCCTATCTTAACCATACAACTACCTTTATATAGTTTATGTTACATCCAATGACTATCGATTAAATGACATACGATTAAATAAGTTATAAGTAATATCAAAACATAGCTATCTTATACAAGATAACTTTAGTGCCCTCAAGTCAAAGGATCACTTATACAATCATCACAATGAGAATTCCATAGACATACAAGTAATGTTCCAAATAGATTTCTCATATCGGGTCTGTTCAGTGAACTTGTTCTCTAACAAGCACTCACACGCTTGTTTAAGTATCTCCACACTTTAGTTGATGAGATCGACTACTTCCTTCGTAAAGAAAAACAGAACGTGTGCTAGTCTTTTTATGTTCTATTAATTTCTAGTCTTAATAGAACAATGACTAGAAACAATTTAGAGATAACACATAAATGCAATATGAATCTCATAATTATAATCTCATTATAATTTCATTTGCAATGTACAATTATCATATGAATTTTATCATATACATATCAACATGTACATGATAAAGAAAGCCTTTAAATTATTTTTTTCACTAAACTAAAACCAAAGCAATTGGCTATAGGGCATAAACCAATATCAATTACTCCTAATAGGTAAGACATATATTCTAAAAGAAGTGCAAGAGTGAGGCCAACATTTTATTGCATTAAAGGAGGTAAAGTACTCCCCAAAGAGGATTGAGTAGACTACTAAGTTGATATTGAGTACAAAGGGAAAAGAGAGAGTACACTAGGATAATTCAATAAAAGAGAATTTAGGAAAGAGACAAATTGAGGAAGAAAAGAGTACCAACAGCTCAAAAGGAGTTAGATTGTCATGTTTGAATGCATCCCTTAACCATATGAGGAGAATGCATCCCTTAACCATATGAGGAGCAAAGAACATATTAATCCCATAAAACTATTTATAAGTAATATATAGACTAAACGACTATGCAAGTTTTGTCACTTTTATCGAGATTATAAATATGAGATAGAGGAGTATAGGGATCTATAAAAGGCAATGAACCTGTTGGAGCAGTAGTTAGAATAGTTTGTGGCAAATAACTTTAAGACTTTAAAGAGGAATTAAAAGATGTTGTGATCAATCCTGGTACAAAGAACATAGTAGCAGACTTAGGGGAGCATTACTAAGGGTTAGATTCAATAACATAATAGTTGAAGGCGTTTAAGAGTAAGTAGATCGCTACTGAAGAAATAGATATAAAAACTTGAGTAGTCAATCATCATAGTGGGTAAAGCAAAGAGGAAAAAATTAACAAAGTACATAATATTTGAAGAGAACTCTAAAGTGGCTAACAACAACAATCATGGTATGGTCATCACAACAACACTAGCCAATTACAAAGTGAAAAGAATTATAGTTGATAATTGAAGCTCCATTGAGATCCTATTGTATAATGTGTTTGAAACACTAGAGTTCACAAAAGCTTAGTTTAAGTATGCATCAACACCCTTGGATAGCTTTGAGGAGGAGCAAACCCATTCCTAAAGGAGAATCACCTTATTACTAAAACTATGGCTTTGTTTCGACTCATTTCGTTCTTGATGTTCAAAGTACACACTAGCCTAAAAGCTTACCCAATGGACGAATTTGATGAATGAATTTAAACCAGAGAGTATACAAATCCTATAATAAAAAATTTTATCCTAAAAAAAACTTCTCTAGAGGGTGAGTGCGTTAGATATTTACCTAAATGGGTAAGAACTTGACTGGATTCCATGTTAGTCCTAAGATGTTGATCTTTAACTAAAAAGTAAAAGCTTAAGCTTGTGAAGCTTCTGGTTCAAAAACAATAAAACTAATAATGAAAAAAGCACCTCAAATATAAGATAAATAAGTCTCTCTAAACCATACAGTACATAACAAGCCTATGTAAATCTACAGTAGATTATATATTTTTAAGGTGGCAAAATTCTTAGAAGGAATAAAGGGGACATTAAGAATGGGAGTAGAGTTGTCCTATTGGCAGATTTGTCTCTTCTAAAACTCTAGAACAAAAGTCATTTAAAAGGAGCCTCATCCTATACTTGAAAACTATCATAGTTGACACTAATTTCACTAATTTTGATAAAATATGTTCACTCATATGCGGGGCACCTTAGGTTAATGTATGGAGGAAGGACCAAATCAAACACTATTCCTTATAGATCATCCAATTTAATTTATTTCACTAACCGTTTTCCTTAAACTTAAATTTTAACTTTACATAGTTGATAATGACTAAACAACCTCCACTCTCGCCCATCTTAGTTGATTCATATATCAAATTCGTATTTGTGCAATTCAAGACGTGAGATGAAAATGAAAATTCCAAATGATATCACTGAGATTATTTTTGTATTATAAAAAGAAACTAACCTTATATTCAATAAAGTTAATTTGCACAAACAACATTTAAAGACTTTTCACTATCTCTCAATTAAAGTTAAAATTTAGGATTATTATCTTAAGTAATCATAATTATGATGTTGCCCACAATTCTTTAGTTAAATTTCAATAATTGGAGCTTGAGTAATACAAGTTAATTATCAGGACAATAATTGTAGTATTAGTGAGGCAAAGTTAATCCTTATTAGGATGTAATAAGTTTGGAGTTATTAAGAGTACTTAATGATAATTGACTGATGTCAATGGTTGATAAGTAATTGATTACATTTGAATGTTGAATATTTACTTGTTTTTATATTGTAATTGAATTATTAAATGTATTAGTACTTGTGTTTTTACTTTCATATGAAAAGGCACTAAGCCTCCGTCCAGCTTGAGATGCATTTAACCATATTAAGAGTGTCAAAAGCTTGGGAAAACTTATGTCCATTGAAACTGTGTCTAAAGCTTAGGAAAGCTTAATGCTTCTTAATCAAATTACTTAGATGTATATTTTTCACTTATAGTTGTAATTTAATGTAATTTATTACTTGAACCTAACAATTTTGTGTTCTATAAGTATTTACATGTTTATTTATACTTGTAATTATACTTTACTAGAAAAGAAAGAACATTACTTAAATGGAATGAATTAGCTTGAACAAAAAACAAAAAATACAAACTGTTATTAAATTTCCTAATTTTCTTATTTAAAAGGAGGATTTTTCATATATTGTGATTGTATTGTTTAGGAGAAGGAATTTTCTATAAATAAAGTTTGATATTTCTAATTAAAAATTATGGTATGATTTGATCCCACCCGTAGTAGAAGAAACACATGAAACTATTTCATTTGATTTTCTAAAATTTTAAATTACTTTAGATTGGATAACATGATCTATGAATGAATATAATAAAACATAAATGTAAATTGTACGTTATTGTGTAATTTGATCCTTTTTCTTATAATTTTCTTTAAATTGTTTTTGAAATTGGGTCATTGTAATCACTATATTACATATGTTTGGCCTCTAGTAATATATACACAAATAAGTTGAGAGAACTCTGCAAGTGATGTAGAGAGAGGGGTAAGTAAAAAGTGCTAGCTCTTTTAGAATCTACAACTATTTATAATCAGACTTGGACCTTTCGATAATTTAATTTAAATATAATTTTAAGTTTAATTAAAATTTAATTATAATTAAAATTAATTATTATTAAATGATAATTTGTCCAAATAAGATCTAATATCTTATTTTAGTCCTTAATATTAATTAAATATCTCATATTTTTAGTCCTTAATACTAGGTTCTGAGATTGGACGCGTTGATTGAACTAAAGATCTTTACCGACACATTTAAGGCTGGTAAGTTCTTTTGGGCAGTCAACATTTTTGTCCTGATTTGATTGTCTCTGACAATGTTAGGATGTCTGTAAACAATTGTAAAGGAAGATTGATAGGTGTTGATTTCCACTTAGGAATTTTCATTTGCAGCACACATATGCATATAATTCCTAGTTCTAGTTAGTGCATGCCAACGGAGTGTCCATTGTGTATTTTAAAGCATAGCATCAAAATTCAAGATTTTTGGTATTTCCTAAGGCATGAAGTTATATAGGACCAATAACATCGTTGGATTGGCTCTTGGAAACATATGCTCTTTATTCCCTGTCAGCTTTCAGGACAAAACTGCTTTATTAAGATTTAACATTGGACGACATAATTGTTCCGTTTTCTCTAACGCGTATGATTCGGGGATTTACATGAAATGAACCATTGAAAAGAAACATAAAGAAACAATCGACTTCTGTTCCTGTGGTTTGATTCTCTTCTTGCTCTTTTTTGACCTTCAAAAATTATATTGGTCCAAAGGCACATAGATGCCTGACGAGAACTAAGAAAAAGCAGAAACTAAAGGTTACCTACAAAAGTGTTAATCATTAATTTGGGGTAGAAATGCGAATGAAAAATCTCCAACTTGCTCATCAATATGAACCCTAGTTACGGTTTATTCCATTTCACTAGTTGAACGGCCTAACATCCGAAATGTTGATCCGTGACGGTAGTCAAAGATTTGTTATATCCTTATTGGAAAATTCAAAATGAAGCACAAACTTCATGTTACCTGTTGCTGTATGTCTTGAATTATGCTACTAAATAGCAGAAAATTAGATGGAGAACTAGATGGACTCCAATGATGACCAGCTACCTCTAGCATTTCCAACTTATCACATCATTAGTTGAAGATGGACATCCACAAGTTAGAAATGGACCACTATAATTCTACTTTTTATTTAGTACAAATGAATTGAAGGGCTGTACAAGCCATAATTGTAGTTTTTGTAAAAGGAATAACTTCATACATGTAGTTACATCCATTTTTCCCAGTGTTGCTTTCTCAAATCAGACACGATTCATGGAAGGATGCAATAATTATGTACGTTATTCATTATTCTTCACGTCAAAGCTTGATTTGCCTTTCACATGAGAAATTTTTCAACTCAATAATAGGGATGTGTGCCTAACTTCCCATGCGTCGTTCAGGCTGTGACTGACTTTAACAATAATCTTCAGTAGTGGGTCACGCGAACTCTCATCCGTCTTTTGCTTTCTCAAGGATGTGCATTAATTCAATTTCCTCCCGGTCTTGCTTGCTTAATTATGCCAACTTTTAAACGAAATTATACTACCAGTTATGTCAATTAATAAAACAATATTATATTTATCTAGATAAATACAATTTCCCAGATAATGCTTTGATCCATATTTATCAATTGTCTAATGCTTTGATCCATATTTATCAATTGTCTAGATTTGTTAAGGATAGCAAAAATGTTCCAGAAACCAACGAATTGAGTACAAGAAGTTAAAATTTCTCGTTTCGATTTTTCACCATCCAATTCAAGTTATTCTACTTAAACACTTTTTCTTAATATTGATTGTTAAAGAATTTGCAAGTAATGATCTTACTATCAATTTTTTCTTATAATAATCAGATTAAATAGTGAAAAACAAAATTCCATTTTAGTATGTATTCACCAACTTCTGTTCTTCTGGAATATAGTTAAGCTTAGATTAAAGTTTGTCCTTCTAAAACTTATTGGCTTACCATTGCAAATAAACAAAAACCTGTTTATTTGCCATTACTTTCACGGATGCTTCATCTTTAAATTCTTCTTCTTCATCATCCATACCAAACTCTTCTAAATAATTCATTTTTTAATTCCCAATATAAAAGAGTAAAAGAGATAAAAGATAGACTAATGATGATGTGAAATGGTTATTAATATTATCAGTTAAAGGTTTGTTATCGCTAGAAAAGGAATTGACGGTAGAAGGAATTAATAATTAAACCATTGTAAATAAATTGAAAGAATTATAATCATCGAGTACTTCTTATGCCACTGAAAGTTGAATAGCTTGTTAAAAATGAGTAATCATTTAATACTTTTTGTGCATTGGTATAAATAGAAATTAAGTATTTCATAGAAAGAAGTGAAATCAGAATATTCTTTCTATATTTTCATCTTTTCAATTTCTAATTTTATTGGCCATGTCATATAAAATTTGACCCAACCGAGTTACAAATCTTATCTTATTTCCCCTTGTTTTTTCTAAGGATATTTACAGTGATTATTATATTTTCAATGATCAAATGTGATGTGACCATTATGTCTGCAATACTGAATTCGATGAATGAAGATTCTTCTTGCTGCCTTGGAACGACTCACAATTTCTAATGGCTAATGAGAGCACTTATTATTTTATCTATCAAGTAAGATTTTAATTTCTACATTGTAAATTGTTCATTTTATATATGCCTTAAATAAATGTTTTTCTTTGAAGAATGCCGACAAAGATTTGCCAGGAAAATAAAAAAAGTAAGGCCACATGAAGATTTGAAATCTAGGAAATTAAAGAGCTTCCTTTTGTCGGATCGAAGTAATTGCACAATCGCTTGCATGTTACTATCATTTAAAATGGATCTTAGCTGCAGGTAATATAAAAGAGGAAAAAAGAAAGAACAATATATATGACCACCCTGAGTTTCTTGCCTCTGAAATGTGATAACATGTATGGGCAGGCACATGTTCTGCTGGTGAGACACAAGAAATTTATTTGATATGATATGATACATATATATATATATATATATATATGGTAAAAGAAATTTTATTTGACAAGATATAAATCTGGAAACGATGGTGGGGGGAAGGGGGGGAGCATATAAGTTTTGTTTCCATTTTATACAAGACATTAGGACTGTGGAGGGACCAATTGGTAGAGATGTAGTGAGTTGTTTCCCAATTGGACGTTTGTATCCCCCCTGGGATATTTTTGGTTGTGTTTAGCACTTATGAAACATATATTTGATTGCAAATTGTTGGTTTCTTTGACACCCACCTAATTCCCTTTAAGCAGCAGTTTCCATGTATGCTTAGATTATGCATTCAGATTTAAAGTTAATTAAGTGGTCTTGTTCAAGCATGTACGTATATTAAATGAATGTTTATAACTTGCCTCCTCTCCTCGACCTCTATGCTTTCGTGTTAGGCAGAGCCAGAGACGAATAGAGACACATAATGCCTGTATATTATAGGAAGAGGATGTTGGAGGAACACACGTATGCCTGAACATATCAGTATTACATTAATTTATCCATCCGACGACCATTTTATAGAACAACAAAAGTTGAGTTTTCTGTTGCGGACTTGAAAACTAATAGCTTAGTGACATTGAAATTGTCTTCAAAAGTAAAATAAAAAAATAATGAAAAAAGGTTTTAAGTCTACATTCTTGATTCAAAAGAAAACTACAACAATAATACCTATCTCACCTAATCCGATTATAATTTATAAATGTGGCTTCATGGCCAGGCCAGACTTACACCAACTTGTTCTGACAGGCAAAAGCTAAAAGATATGCTTTAGGTCTGGCTAGCTAGTATGTGGGTTAGTTTAGTGGTATATATGAGGCTAATAGGTGGTGACAACCCTATTCCTCTAGCACATGCCCTGACCCCTAAATACTGCTTTGCAAGATAAGTGCTATCACTTCTTTACTGAGCTGAGGTAATGCCTTCAATCCACCAAAGATTCCTTGGGAATGGGCACAGTAATAGAGTACATTCCTTTATCCCACAGGCCTAGTTTGGAAGTTCTATGTTTTATTTTATTTATTATTTATTGAATCCAAATCCCATAAATTATAGTAAAGATTCAAATAAGCATAATTAGTGCTTATTATTAACACTGAGCGTGCCTAATTCAATTCATAATTTTCAATGTTCTTTTTTAGATATTTAAATGTAAAGAAAAAAATTTATCATTACTTGGATTCTGATGAAAGAAAAGTCTCTCTTAGTAATTCGTTTATCGATATCTACAGACACATTGTTAGTATTTTGCAGACTAAAATAATGATAGATTATGAGTAAACTACTAGGTAGACTATTACATTGATAAAGGGTGCCCTGTCGCATATAACTTGTAAATGATGCTTCTTCACTCTTTGCCTCCAATCGTACCAACAAAATTACATAGTAGTTAGTCCATACCCCCACAAACAATTAAATTTAAGAAAACCTATGTAATGTTGATATCAGGGGGAAAAGATAGCAACCTCTTTGCTTCTTTTGGAAAGGCAATATCATATATTTATGCATAACTGCCCCCAATTTCAGGTGCTAAACTTCAACAAGTTTTTAATGTAAGTCCCCACAGGTATGATTGTTATATACTTTAAGATAATTTTCCTAATCTCTTTTTTGCTATTATGGTATGGTCCATAAACCCGTTTGTCATCAGATCAAAGATAACATTTATTCACACAAGCACAAGATCTGATTATATATTTTCATTTTGCATCTGATCTTATACAAATTGGGATCTTTTTATGGGCATATTGTCATCGGATTCAACAAGTCCTTGGACGACCTCGGTAACATTTTGATTACTGTACGAACTTCTTCATCATGGTCAATTAACTAATGCGTTCTTTAATATTTTCTGATGCTTTAACGATCACATCTTGTCTAAGCTATTAGGCACTTAGATCAAAGAAATAAAAGCCCATCCGTGACAAATTAATTCCAACCATTTTCATCCAAACAAAAATATTAAGTCTAGTGGAGTGTGTGAATCAATTTTGATTGTGAGATTTGAGTCACTATGCACTAGCCCTAAGGTAATCTGTAAAAGAAGAGTAATTAAACATTTTAAATCATGCTTTTAGTCAATGTTTCAGAACATATACTACTATTGGACATAGCTGATTAATAGAATTACAAAAAGCTAACAATTAAGTCAAATATCAATTTAAGTAAACTACAATTAGTACCGAGAGTTACGAGCATAGATGATTTTATAAACAAAAAAATTTATTAAGGGTCTATTAATTGTCAACGTGTGAAATTTGTATTGCTCCTACAATCTTATCATGACTATATTACATACATGCATACATACAAAACTATGCAAAGAGAAAAGGCACAAAAAAAGGAAAAATTCCAGGGAAGTAGAGTTTAAATACTGACATGAATAATGAAACTTTATTGTTAAGGAGTACTCCTCTCCAACAACGCATGAAAATGTGGACCTCCACTACCGTCTACCAGCATTAGCCACAAGTTTCGCTAATATCTTGCTTTGTTGCTATATCCAAAGCCGAGCATTTGGTCATGTCAATGAAAGCTTTCTAAATAAAAATGCTAACGCACAACCTGACGTCAGAGTACATGCACATACATAAAAGGCCAAAGAAAAAAAAGAAGAAGGGCTAATTACTTGTACTTCACTTGCTTGGTTGTAAAGCAAGATTTAGGGTTTTCCATATGTGACACTTTACGAACTTAGATTTGCCTTTGTAACATGGTGACACTTAGAACTTAAGTCTGCCTTTCTAACATGGTGACTAGAAGAGACTTGCGATTGGGACTAGTTTAGGCCTTTGTGGCGGGTCCAGATGTAATGTGCGGGTAATTAAACGAACCTTAATTCAGACACATGGGTGGGGGATAAAACACAGAGTTTTGGTCTCACAAAGAGCTAACAACATTATTTTTTGGGGTGAGTGTTTGTGATTTGATTTGCTTTGCCCATTTGATACCATAATTGAACTATGAGCTTATTGGCATTCCATGAATTCCAATTTATTTATCCTTTCTTTTTTCAATCAGCTACCATCTTTCTTGCCTCACCTCATTATATATTAATATTATTAAGGATAGCATATGATAATTGATAATAGTCTAAATCACAGTCACAAAATCTAATATATATATATATATATATATATATATATATATATATATATGAACAAAATT
>JANZXP010000196.1:33397336-33419028 GCA_027576715.1 Erythroxylum flavicans
GATCTTATATATATGAACAAATTTTTCAGACACTATCATTTTTAGTCCTTTTACTTATACTATTTCTCAATTTATTCCCGCTAATATTTTGCTATTTCATTCTTTCTATTCTATTAAAATATATCACTAAGATTTTCATCAGTCACTTTGTTAAAAACTTTATCTTTATTTTGAATCATCTATACTTTTATATATTTTTAATAGTAGAAGAACTTGAATAGAAAATTTGTTATGTTAAAATTAGTAAAAATATTGGTAAACTATTTTTAATTAACTTACATCATATTTAATGATACTAATTAATTACTTTTAGAAAACAATAGAATGAAATGAAAAATTGTATTAAAGAAGTGAAATAGAAAATTAGGATGAGCATGAGAACTAAATAACTTAGCTTGTTGTATGTATGTACTGGTACTTGCTTAGTTTAGGACAAAGGAAAAACGTGCTTAATTGTTAACACTTGTCATTGTAGCTGAGGACATTATTTTCATTTTAATATCTTTGTTTATAAGAAAAGACATATCTGTTATCTCTTTGTTCGTTTCCCCTTGACTCTTTTTCTTTTAGTGGGTGGGAGTGTATGTCCCGAAATAAGGCTCATTAACATAGCCTGAACTTTTATGAACTAGCTAGTTGCAAGAAGTGTTTGGACTGACTCTAAAGCTCATCAACAACAAAGTCTAGCATAATTCCCTGCTGTGAAAGATTCTTATGAAGAGCTCTCATTGGAAAAAAACACAGCAAGTGGCTGACCCATTAATTGGGAGATAGTCATTTTCCATGCGTCAATTTTAGATGTATAATTATATGTGTTTCTGTTCATCCACCAACAAAAAAGTTAAAGATATCACAGTGGTCGAATTATTGATCACGCACATATCTTCTGGGATTAAGATAACTTGTTTCCTTACTTTTGTTTTTTTCATTGATATTGTTACTCTTATACCTTAACAAGCTGAAATTTCCTTATCCTAATGACAGATAAGCTAACTAACAAAATTTATACTACGAAATTACACCTCAAGTCGTAGATCATAAAGAGCATATGGAAGTGAGAAAACAAATCTTGCGCTTTAATTAAATAAAAATATTCTCAATCAAATCTTAAGATGCAAAGCACAAAACTCTTTTCGGAAAAATCAGTGCTGAAGGTGATGTTCTTAACGTTTATTTAATGCCCCTGCATAGCGTAGAAATAACATACACTAATTTCAATGAATATAGAAAGTGACGGCTGTACCTTTAAAGGTGAAATGTAGCATGAAAAACAAATTGGTTCCTCAATTATTTTACTTTAACAAAGTTCAATATCTCTTTAGTTAGCATTCTTTTAAAAGGAAAAATGGTTTTAAAATAAGACATCAGGTTATTAGATTTCAATAGTTATTTATTTTGGATAAAACCTAGTTAAACTGAGATGCTTTACAATTAAGATTATTTAACGTAAAAATAGCGGGAACCCGTGAAGTAGAGTGGAAGGGCGAGCCACGCCCATGTGGCTATCGTCATTCCTTTTCGCCGGCCGGTTCAGGAGGTGAGGACAGGACCACTGTCTCTTCCACTTGCTGTGTCTGTGTATCGTACGAGTTCTGTATCTTTTCACCCAAGATTAACCTCTGCCAGGCCAGCTACCAGTTTGAGTTAGTAAGATTTATCACATCTCTATGTCACTATCACCGAATGATACAGATGCTAATTAAGTTTATGGACAACTAATATCAATTGCATTTTCTTTTCTTCTTCCGCCAATAGTTTATGTCTCCCAATTGTCTCTCATCAATTTATTATATCACAAGTTGACTAATTAAGGTCATTAAAATAATTGCAATAACTGATTCTAATTTTCTTGTTATCTTTCAAAAATAGTGATGGTAAATTCACTTATTAGTTTACTTGCAGCAAGCACATTACAATCCATTCTTATTCTCGTATCTTCTATTGTTATTTTAATTTTTTATTCCCATTCCTTACTTTTACTAAATCAAACCCCAACTCTATTGTACATCCGAACTGCTCTTTAATGAAAAAAATAAAAAGGTTAAAATCTTTATTGTGGAACCCTAAAAGAGATCGTGTTTATAGCTTGTCTCTTTTGTCACTCTGATCTACCAAACTGAAATTGTAGAAATACTAACCTAAATAATATAAGAAAGAGAAATACGAAGATAAATATTAAATAAAACATAAAGAATACGTAATATATTTTATGTATAATTAATTGGGAATTTCAATTTCAATGCTTCTACTAATACCCATAATCATCAAATAAAAATACTGAAAAATTGAAAAGTGAGAGATACCGATCGAGTTGACCTAAAACTAGATGAAGCTCCAAAATGTTAAAAATGGAATATGTCTTGGAAACGTTTCAAAGTGTTCAAATATACATGATTTAAATTTCAAAAAAGGTTAAAAAAAAAGTTGTTCTATCCATCTTTCACACTGAAAAAAAGTACGTTTGCTAAAGTCATACCATCACGTGGCCATGTTCTTCTATCAAGATGCTTCAGCCACTTCCAAGAAACTTCGTTGTAACATACATATTTAATTGTACCAAGTGCAAAAAATATTACAGGGTATTATTTAACGCATAATTGTTTCTTTTTGGTGAAGGAAGATGACAACTTAAGAAATTCTCTTTTATATTTTAGTACTAGTACTTTAATTGAATACTGCTAATTAGTAATTAGAGATAATAAAATAAAATAAATTATGTGCAGGGAAACTTGACTAAAGATTGAAATAAACAAAAGATTAGATTGTTCACTCATATTGGAGAATCTTAACTAACTCACAAATGTTTAACCTCTGAAGAGTAAACACCTTCCTACTCACTTCGAAGGTTTGCACTTTGGGCTGACTTAGATTGTTCACTTAAATTGTATTTATTGATGATAGGCTTTCCGTTTACGTCGTATCAAGTTTCTCTTTTTCGCCAGGCATACGATACGTGAAATTTTCAGGATTATCTATTTCTCTACTTGTGTGATAAATGGAGTTGAAAATTAGTATCGACCTGAACCCTATAGACAAAAGTTCTTCAACTCCATTTTCGATTTTCAGCCATCTTCCCTTCGTTTGTCAATCCTTGTTTTCATCGTCAAACTATTATATCTTTCTTTTATTCCCTAACAATTGAGATTTCAAACAAAAAGGAAACGGAGATGGGATATTATTATAAATAACAAAACGCAATCGATCGATTATAGGACCGCATCTCTATGAAAGCTTATAATTAATCAACTCCTAATTATTGAACATCGAACAACAACAAAAGCTAAGGAAAAGAAAATGTCGATGTACAAGTTTTATTGGCATGAAGAGTCTCTCGTATAGGTTGGGTTGTCTCCTATATATGGTCATTAATAAGGTACTAGATGGCCGCCTAAGTTGGGTACAAAGATGTGATCGATCACTGGTAGTGTCCAGTGTCCTCGCCGTTTGTTTGAGGAAGGTAGAGTTACCTACCATTCGCATTTAGATTGATGAAGCTAAAAGACATTCTTAAATGATGTTGTCAATAATTTGTTTCTATTTTTCATTATTTCTTTTTCATGGGCAGCTCCACAACTGGTTGCCAAATATGTATAAATGATTAAATTCCTCAAAATAATCTAATTTATTTTATATGCAAACCTTTGTTCGATTGGATTAAATTTACTAAATTATCTCATCGTACAATGCCTTTCTTTCTTTAGACTATTGATTAAATTGTTGAGTTGGAAGTAATTTTTACGAATAAAATTATAAGTGGATAGGATCTCTAAGTCTTATAATCAATTATCTCTTAATATGTTTTGGATACGTTTATAGAGGTGTCAAACTTGCATCGTAATTTAAAAACCGATTTGGTCATGAAAAAGTTGAATATAAATGAGTAGGTAGAAAGTGAGCAAACAGAAATTTGAAGTCTTAAGTGGATTATTCATCTGAAAAGCAGCAAACTATAAAACATAGTGTAGATTCATCGAAATGTAACATTATTAACTTGTTTGGTGTAAACTTCTTAGGACATGGCTCAATTTCATCGAAGATATGCTTATATATGCTTAAGTAATAATTCATTGAAACTGGGGAGATCTTATTTTTTATTTCTCGAACATGAAAAGTGGTTCAAATTTGATATTTAACCTTTTATTGCCAACCGTTCGAGAAAACCTTACAAATTTTGGAGTTGTAAGGCTACAATGATAATCAATGTACTTCTATAACATCTAGACTAGTGCCTCTTAATGTAACAAGAGATTTTTCCCTAAGAACCCTAAGAAATGAAAATGTTAAAACAAGATCCGAGTTGCCTCCCCAATAAATTAGATTGAGATTCTACGTAGCTTTACCACTTTACTAAAACTTTTTTCAACATTTAAATGTGATTTTAGAGATCCTCGTAATAGCTAAAAGTAAAGCTTTATTTTATTTTTTTACTTATCATAATAAAGGTATTGTGTGAAATATGTAGTGGCTTTGTTATTATTATTTTATTTCTCTTATTACATGTATAGCTGTATATAAGAGGTCTTTTATATTTAGATAGTGGGTTGCATTTTTATTTTAGAACTCTCTGTAAACATCGTGAGAGCTAATGCAATAACTATTCTTCATCATTTCTCTTCCTCTCTTCTTTGTTTCTTCTTTTCTACAATCTTCTTATTTTCTAATGGTATCAGAACCCAAGGTTCTGCCAAATCTAAAAAAAAAAAACCACAAATTTGTTGTTTGTTTTTGATTGATCAACTTGATTCTTTATCTTTTCCTAGAATTTCACTGAGCATTTGTTGATTTTGTTTCTCAATAATGGCTGATTCAGAAGCAGTGGTGAACAATCAATAAGGAGGTAGTTCAGTCAACGATCCTCTTCATTTGACGAGTGCAAATCATCTAGGAATACACTCACGAATGTTCCCTTCAATGAAGGTAACTTTCTTGGCTGGAGTTGCACAGTGCAAATGGCGCTTGGTGCAAAGATGAAACTAGGATTCATCTATGGCTCTTATCCTAAACCTCTGATCAATGATTATGATTACCAAAAGTGGATTCATTTTGACTATATGGTGACTTGTTGGATCCTGAATTCGATGGTGACTGAGTTGTTAGATGCTTTTTTTTTATACGCAATCTTTTCAGGTTTTGTGGAAAGAGATTGGTAAGCGTTATGGTTAATGTAATGGACCATTGATTTACCAGCTTGAACATGGTCTAAGTCAGATCTCTCAAGGTAATCTCTCAATTGTTGCTTACTTCAACAAATTGAAGCGATGTTGGGATGAATTACACAATGTGAATGGAATTCCAGTATGTAACTATGGCAGATTGAAAGAATGTGTTTATGGTATCACTGAAAAATTTCTGGAGATTGAAGGTCGTTCAAAGCTGATATAATTTTTAATGCACCTTAATGACAATTATGAGTCTGTTCGCAATCAGATTCTTTCAATGGATCCTCTGCCTAGTGTTAATAGGGCATTCTATATTATTCAGTAAGTTGAAAAACAGAAACAAGTAACCATATTTGTAGTTGAGCCTACTATTTTTTTGGTAAAGAACAATACTGAAAAGTCTTCTTTTGGTGGTAAAAAGGATTTTAAGAAGGGAAAGGATGCTGATAAAAGGTTTTGTACTTACTGTCAGCAAGATGGCTATACTTATGAGAAGTGCTTCGAAAGGTTGGGATATCCAGATTGGTACAAAGGGGAGAAAAGAAAGAAAGGCTCTAGATTGGTTACTTAAGCCAGTCCTGGACCTAAAATGCATCTGGTCATGATACACCTTTTGATTTTGACTATAAAGATGAGATAGATGGGGCTAAGAAGAATGGTGTGGATCCAAGGCTTGTTGCTACAATGTGCTAGGAGTTGATGAAGATGTTTAAAGGGAAATCTCCTATGGTGATCATACTAAACTGTGGTAATTTTGCCTTAATGAATTTCACAGGTATTATATCACAAACCTCTTCTGCTTTATCTTGCCAAAGTGATGATATGCATGTGTATCTTGACTGGAGAGTGGACACAGGGGCTTTAGACCATATGACTCCACATATTACACTATTTTATATTACAAAGACCCTTTCCAAGGCTATTCTCATAACCCTTCCTAATGGTAACACAAAATCTGTCAGCATTATAGGACAAATTAGATTAACTACTTTTTTAATTTTAGAAAATGTTTTCTATCTGCTAAACTTTAAATATAATCTTCTTTCAGTTGGAAAGTTGGTTAAATCTCAGAAACTTGTTACCAATTTTTATCCCACTAATTGTACTTTTTAGGACCTTACAACTAAAAAAATTGTTGATGTTGGCAAAGTTTCTAACAGACTCTACAAATATAAGGCTTTTCCACTGAAAAAACCTACTAATTCTTCTGAAACAATCTCCAAGAGTAGCAATTTTTTTTGTAGAAAACCTACATAGTTTTTCTTCTATTGCAATAAATTTACATACTTTTCATGCTAGATTAGGTTATACATCTTTATTGAAAATGTCACATATCTCTGCTTGTAAACATTTTGATACAAGTGATTTTTTTTGTGATACTTATGCCCTTGCTAAACATCATAGATTGCCATTTCCTAAAAGCATTATATCTTCTACTCATCCTTTTGAATTGATACATATTGACTTATAGGGGCCCTATAGAACACCCAATCTTGATGGTTCACATTATTTCCTAACCATAGTTGATGAAAAAACTAGAGCTACTTGGACCTATCTTTTACACAATAAATAGCAAGTTTGCCCTACCTTCATTGCCTTTATCACATACATTCAAAACCATCATACCACTAAACCTAAGTTTGTAAGATCAGACAATCTTTCTGAAATTGTCAAGACAGAATGTCTAAAATATATGCAAGATCAGGGCATCATTCACCAAAATCCATGACTTATACACCCCAACAGAATGGGGTAGTTGCGAGGAAATGTAAGCACTTGCTTGATACAACTAGAGCTATAAAAATCCATGTAAATCTTCTAAAAACTTTCTGGGGTGATTGCATACTTGCTACCACTTATCTTATAAACAAAATGTCAATGCCACAACTCTATTGGAAAACACCCTTTGAACTTTTATATAGTACATCACCTACCTATAAGAACATTAAATCTATTGGATGCCTATGCTATGCAAGTGTTACCAGTCCAAATTGTGATAAATTTGCACCAAGAGCAAGACAACAGGTTCTCCTTGGCTATCCCCCAGGCCAAAAGGGATATCAATTTTTTAATCTTTACACTAAACAAATATTCCACAGTAGGGATGTCATTTTAAGGAAGACATTTTTCCTTTCAAGAAGGATCTATCCTCGCTTCCTTCTTTCCATTTCGAACAACTTGCTGCAGGGATTTTTTCATTTGTTTCAATTCGTCATACATTTACAGAAGATGATTTCTCTTTTGTTCCTCAGCCTACTGAGACACCTAACAATGATCCAACTCCTGTTACACTCACAAATACTTCTTCTACACCTATTATACCTCATGTTTCTTCTACTATACTTAATACCCCTGCTGCTCCTGCTCTTAGGAAGTCCTAATGGACACGTACTAAACCTTTACGGATGAAGAATTTTATCCTAAATGTTCAACATAACTCGTATGCCAATAGCATAATCACCATAAAACCTAAGCACACAGTACCTTATCTTTTGTTTACATCTCTTGATCTAACACATTTACCTACTAAATATCTTGCATCCTTAGCCAATGTGTTTACTGTTTAAGAACCTACATGTTATTCACAAGCTAAGGAGGATAAAAAATGGGTTTAGGTAATGAATAAAGAGCTAGAAGCTCTTGAGAAAAATGATACTTAGGGCTTGACTACTTTGCCATCGAGTCATAAGGCCATCTCATCAAAATGAGTCTAGTAAGTATAACCCAAATGGCACTGTCGAGAGATTAAAGGGGTTTTAATCAAAAGGAAGGCAAAGATTACAAGAACACTTTTTCTCTTGTATCCAAGCTAGCAACTTTAATAGTCTTAATCGCTTTAGCTACTACAAAGGGTTGTCCTTTACCTCAGTTAGACATCAATAATGACTTTCTCTATAGATATATTGCAGACGACATCTATATGCAACCACTTGAGGGGTATATAAAAGTTCTTCCAGGATAAGTTTATAAACTGAAAAGGTCCTTATAAAGACTCAAGGAAGCATCTAGATAGTGGAATCATGAGTTCACCAAGTTCTTTGTTAGCCTTGGATATGTGTAATGAAAACATGATTACTCATTGTTTTTCAAGGCAGAGGGTGATACTTTTACTGCATCATTGGTGTATGAAAATGATGTTTTGTTCACTGGAAATTATGATGTTAAAATACAAACCACTAAAGTTGCCCTTCATAAACAGTTTACTATAAAGAAGCGGGGTTTGGCCAGACACTTCCTGGATATAAAGAAATGTAGGACAACTTCCGGTACACTTTTGAACCAGAGAAAGTATATCTTGGATATCCTCACTGATGAAGGCCTCACTGTTGCCAAGCCTACCTTATTTCCACTTTCTCAAAATCTTAAACTTTCCCTTGACACAGGGCAATCTCTTCCGAGTGTAGAAGCTTATCATAGACCCATTGGTCGATTAATCTACTTGACCATGACCAGGTCAGATATCTCTTATGTTGTCCAGCACTTAAGTCAGTTTATTTATGCCCCTAAAGAACCTCATATGCAAGCTATTATTCATGATTTGCGATACCTGAAAGGGACTATTTCCAAGGGTTTATTTTATCCTGTTCAACAACACCCTAAACTAACTAGCTTTTTAGATGTTGATTGAGCTTTTTGTTTGATGACACAAAAATCTTTAATAGGATATTGTATTTTCCTTGGTCACTCCCTTGTTTCTTGGAAAACTAGGTAGCAAAACACAATCTTAAAATCATCTACTAAGGCTGAATATAGAAGTATGGCAGCCACCATATATGAATTTTATGGCTCAGTTACCTTCTTCAAGATTTATATATTCCTATACAGTTACCAGTGACTCTTTTCTGTGACAATAAAGCTGCACAACAAATTGTAGCAAATTCTTATTATCATGAAAGAACAAAGCACCTAGAGATTAATTCTCATTTCATATGAGACAACGTGCAAGAGTGCTTCTTACAGATAGCTTACATCTCTTCAAATTTACGGCTTGCCAACATTATGATCAAGGCCCTGGGTCAAGTGCAACATCAATTTCTTTCTGCCAAGTTGGGTCTTACAAAGCTTCAATTTAAGGGGGGATGTGAAATATGTAGTGACTTTGTTATTATTGTTTTATTTCTCTTATTACGTGTACAATTGTATATAAGAGGTCTTTTATATTTAAATAGTGAGTTGCATTTTTATTCTAGAACTCTCAGTAAATATCGTGAGAGCTAATGCAATAACCATTCTTCATCATTTCTCTTCCTCTCTTCTTCATTTCTTCTTTCCTGCAATCCTTTGATTTTTTGAAATTGTGAATATTTATAAAAATATATACTAAAAGTAATAATCAAAGGTAAATATTAATTATGTTATTAAATTGTAGGGATCTCTAAAACTAAATTGAGACCATAAGAAATGTTTTAAAAACTAATAATGCCATAGGAGTCTTATTTTAATTTATCCGTGAATTTCTATGTAGCCTACTAGACAAGGGTTAAAGATACATCGACTGATCTGTGTGTTTCTCGCCTCACCTGAAAAGCAGAAACACGGAAATTTCAGGTTTGAATATCGTCGCAGTGATAGTTGTCATGTATCTATGGTGAAAGTTGAGGCCTCACATGACATATAGCACAGAGGCTTATTGTTAGGAACAGATTTGTGCTTTACCAGCTGTAAAACTGACAAAGCTTGACTCTGCATCTTAAGGCAATTGACATGGATACTGATTTTTCAGCGTGTTTCTATTATTGTTGCTTGTTTTAAGAGCTTCAAATACAAGACTGTCCACCGGTTGCTTCTTATCTTCAAAAACAGGGGCCAAGTGTTGCACTTGCACTTAACAAAACACGTCTTTGAACTGTTAATTAAATCTTAGAGGAAATTAACGTATTAGCTAAAAGCTAGGTGAAGAAGTACACTCAGGAGCCGTCCATGTGAACTTTCTATGTAGAAAGTAGAAACACAAATATGAGATGTCTGTTCAACTAATTAGTTAATTAATCACATCAAGTATCAACCTTAATATGGTTTGGAAATGATTTTGTTAAATGGGTAGGTTAGCCACAAAGTCAAAAGATATTAAGATTTCATTTATGCTGAATGTTAATTTTACGCAAAAAGTAATCCTTTTACAGATTTGGTTACATTTGTGGGCTAGAGGGTCAAAAAAATAAAGCAAGCATATTGGACGGCAATCTTCAGCAAAGTTTATGCCCTTTTCTTTGACCGAAACGCATAGTAATAATAGAAGTTGAAACTTGAAAAGCAAAGGCAAAAGCAAAGGTGTCTCACTGGCACCTCCGACCTTCTAAATGTTGAACTTCAAGGCCCCACTTTTCGTGCCCTTGAAATTGGTAGAAGATGTATATTGTGAGATGTGCCTCAATTGACTAGAAATTTGAGCTTACTCACTGATCTCACTATACAAAGAGCCTAAATCTTAAAGATTGCCCTCAAAATTCAAACTCCCACCTTGCAGGTCGCCAGCATGATAGGCATCACACCACCCAAGCCTTTGTCAGTTTAGCTATTCCTGGGGGCACCTCCTGACCTTCTAAGTTCTAATAACTTGCAATCACTGATAGCCAATATAACACATTATGAAGCTTTTGGGATAATTCACATTGCAAGAAAATGACTCCGAAGTCAACTCCTTGAAAGCTTCGTGGACTGCCGCATACTACCAATCACTCCCATTTTCCATCAGTTTAAATCACTGTGTTTCTTCTCTTGTATTTCATTTATATATTTTTCTTTCGTATATGTTTTATCATGTTATTTAAAACTGATAACAAAATTCGAATTTAAGATCACCTATGATTCTACTAACTTATCATATCTGATAAAAACGTATTAAGCAAAAGAGAAAAGGAGGAAGGAAGTAGAAGTCCTTCGCATTAACTTAACTCGGATTCAACGTCAGTTGCAATTACATTTATGCCATCATCGTCCTCTCTCCTCTTCAACGTTGTGTCTGTGTGTGAATATATTTAATAGAGAGCCGAGAACAAACCCAATATCACTATTTCTATATAGCTAAGCCACAGACATGGCATCATAACTCCCCCACCTCCATCTTATAAATATTTTGTTACACACACACACACAGACACACACATATATATATATATATCTGAAGAATTTTTTTTCCCGGGAAACAGCCTACAAGGTGTTATTTTTTTGATTTTTTGCCTTCATCAGTTTCAGAGCTCATGAAAACATTACCACACACCTTTCGATATTTCACATTCTGAAAATTTCTGGGTTTTCAGTTTTCTTAATCTTTCAGAGGGTTTTTAATGGGAAGTTAATGCAAAGTTATTAGATTTGATCGGTTTTCTATCTGTATCGTCCTTTCTTTGAATGGTTATGTGAAAATGCGAGCCAAGGAATTGCACCCATTGTGTTGCATCTCGCTGGAGAGTCCAGGAATCGGTGCCCAGTCGCCGGAGATGCCGCTGACCAGAGCTAGGTCATTGCCTGCAGCGTTTTCCGGTGGATCTGAGGTGGTGGGATCGGAGGCAACCGTGGCAGGACTGCTCTACAAGTGGACGAATTACGGCAAAGGGTGGAGGCCCCGGTGGTTTTTGCTTAAAAGCGGTGTGCTTTCTTATTCGAAGATTCGGCGGCCAGAGAACCTTAACATGTTGGCCACAGACGAAGACGTTCGGTTGATCGGTGATATCTCCACAAATCGGCTCCCACGAACGGACAGTAGAAGTCATAGAAGGAAGCAGCAGAAAGGTGTTGGCATTGTCCATTTAAAGGTATTATAAACAGTAATGTTTTAGGTAAACAAAAATATCCATATTTGTGGGTTTTGTGTTCTTTGTAGTATTGGTGGAGAAGGTTTTGCTAAAAAAAGGAAAAGTTTTGATTCAAAAAATTGAGTCGCAGTCTTTCTCAATTGGGTCAACAAGCTCGTCACTTTTTTTTTCCTAAGTTTGTGGTTTAGTGGTTTTTTTTTCTTTCTGGTTTGTGTGAAGACAAACAGGAAATGTAGATGACCGGCCGGGCGAGTAAAAAATACTTGGTGGGTGAACCGGAGGTTGCTTGCATTGTTCGTCGTGTAGTTTTGAGTGCGATGCGTGCAACTCGAAGAACCGAGTTTCTGGGTTTTAGTTTAATTTAATTTCTGTATTTCGATCTTCATCTCTTGTTATCTCAACAGTTTAACTGGCTGTTATTGGATAGTGGGTCACATCAGCCAGGTGAGTCTGTGGCTACGATAGGGTACGTTGTAGGTCTAGGTATTTCTTATGAGGTCACGTCACGGGGTGGTGGTGAATATATATCTTTAACACTTTGAACTAATGATTTTCATTTCCAGTCGTTCGTTTTGCCTGAAACTGAAATTTTCATCAAGCGGATGTTACACTGTCTGGGGGTAGTTAGTTGAGTAGATTCACTTAAATCACTTCTCGTGTTGATTTTGTAAGCGAGCGACTGGTTGTTTAAGCTAATTAATTAGTGATGTTGAGGAGTCTTGTTTAGTTAGTGAAGAAGAGAGCAAGTCAAGCTTAATTAATGCCGTGGGAGTGGGGAATAAATAAATAATATTTCCAATGTTTTTAGGCATATTCGCATATTTATGCTTAGTCCAACTCGTTTGTTTGAAGAATTAATTGTACAAAGGTTCTGGGTATGGTAAGCTTATGGAAGTTGTAATGTTTGTGTGGCAGATTTCGTCATTTCGGGAGAGCAAGTCGGATGATAGACGATTTTACATATTTACTGCTACAAAGACACTTCATTTGAGAACGAATTCAAGGGGAGATAGGGTGGCTTGGATTCAAGCTTTGGACTCCACTAAGAGTCTCCTTCACTCATCATCACTCAATCACACTTTCTCTAGCCATTTGTCTATCTCAACGGATAGGCTTAAGAAGCGCTTACTTGATGATGGAATTGACGAGAGTCTTGTCAAGGATTGTGAACAGATCATGCTATCAGAGTTTTCTCAACTACAAGACCAACTTCAATTTCTTTGTCAAGACCGCTCCAATTTGCTCCACACAATAAGGCAGTTGGAGGTACTTATTAATTAAATATTATTGCCCTTTTTCATATGCTGGAAAGTTCAATAAGGACACCCTCCCACTGCTTCTTAACAAACGAAGTCTACTAACAAACTGTTGGAATAAGAAGTTCCCCCTTTTTTTTTTTCTAATTACCAATTTCCTCACATGGTGTAATTATTGACTGTATCGGCTTTTCTGGCAGTTCTTTCTAATACCTCTACTTCAGTATTATACATACCGGTTGTATGCTATGTCAGATAATTGGTAATTTGTCAACTGATGTATTATACTCAAACACGTCAATTACCTATGTTATTTGTGCAGGCGGCTAATGTTGAGGCTGAAACCTCTTTAATCCCAGAAAGTGAATATCAATTGAACAAGCACGAATTTTCAAGATTAGGGCGTGTAAAATACAGTGGTATGGCCGTGAATTGATCTTCGTTCTTTCTTTCTTTCTATCCATTTGTTAGTGAAATTCTTATTTGTTCAAGATCAACATCTTTGTTAACTTCTTTCAGTTTTTCATTGTTCAGTTCAATTCTGAGAAATCGAATTGAGATCGGAGTTTAAATTTGGAATAGTATAATCACCATGGCTATTTAGTTTCAAATCGTTTAGTCTCTCTCGTTCATGTCTTTAGGTTTAAATGTTGAAATTCAGTAATCTAATAAAAGATGTTTCTCCAACAGCACTGCATTTAGTTCAATGTTTGATTTTCCATTTCAGAATGGAGCACTACTGAATCGTCTGATGATATTGAGAAACATGATTTTGAAGAGGCCTCAGATGAAGATCAAACCACCTTTTATGACTCCAAAGAGTATTTTGTTGAACCTCCAGTCACTAATGAGTTAATGAATGAAACCCACGATTACTCGAAGAAGCCTGATCAGTTTGATCAGGAGGAGAAAAGGCATTCCCTACTGCAAATGTGTAATCCTGGCTATGTAGAAATTCAGAGGCGCGAAAAGCTTCCAGACCCTGTTGAGAAAGAGAAAGGTGTCAGCCTATGGTCAATGATTAAAGACAATGTGGGGAAGGATTTAACCCGAGTTTGTCTCCCTGTTTACTTTAATGAGCCAATATCATCCCTTCAGAAGTGTTTTGAGGACTTGGAGTACTCTTACCTCTTGGACCAAGCCTATGAGTACGGAAAAGCAGTAAGAAACTTGTACTTACCCTTGTCATCTACTTCCTGGGCTACATTCCTGATTTACATAAAACTGCCTGTTCTTTTCAATGACGAACTCAGAAGTCCAACCTGATTCTATTTGTATCTGTAAAATTTTCTACAGGGGAATGGTCTATTAAGAATCCTGTATGTTGCTGCTTTTGCTGTTTCTGGATATGCTTCTTCTGAAGGCCGACATTGTAAACCCTTCAATCCCTTGCTTGGAGAAACTTATGAAGCTGACTATCCTGAGAAAGGTGTTCGCTTTTTCTCTGAGAAGGTGAGTGTTCAACTTGGGTAATGATGGCTACAATTATTAAGCATTTATAGTAAAGATAGTCTCATAATCAAAGCTTTGTTAAGGTCAGACATCCTTGAGCAAATGGTTTCTTTTTAAAGAAAATGTATAGCCTTCTAGAAAGTTATGACTTGATACCTCTAGATAGTTGTTAAAAATAAAAAGAAGAAAAAAAGAACAATATAATTTCATGATTCTCATGCATTGAAACAGGTTAGTCATCACCCAACAATTGTTGCCTGCCACTGTGAAGGAAGAGGGTGGAGATTCTGGGGTGACAGCAACCTTCGCTCTAAATTTTGGGGGCGATCAATTCAGGTTGACCCTGTTGGAATTCTAACTCTAGAGTTTGATGACGGAGAAATATTTCAATGGAGCAAGGTGTGCACATTAATGATGTTTGTATCCTTTCTAAAGTTGCTATCATACATGTAGATTAACGAAGGTTTGGTTTATTCATTAGGTTACAACGACCATTTACAATCTTATCCTTGGTAAGCTTTATTGCGATCATCATGGGATTATGCATATACGTGGAAATCGAGACTATTCATGCAAACTGAGATTCAAGGAGCAATCAATTCTCGACAGAAATCCTCACCAGGTTATTGATTGAGATAACTAGGTTTTTATATTTTGCAGCCTAATATAAGTGACCTTTTGAGATAGAATGCAGCCTATGTTCACCATTCATGAAACGTCTCCTACATCTATGTAGGTTAATGGGTTTATTGAAGATGTATTGGGCAATAAAGTGGCTACACTATTCGGGAAGTGGGATGAAAGCATCTACTATTATACTAATGGTGATGGGACTGGCAAATCAAGGAATAACGTTTCTTCATCCAATCCCAATTTGCTTTGGAAAAGTACTAAGCCACCTCCTAATCTCACCCGCTACAACTTAACAGCTTTTGCAATCACGCTGAACGAATTAACGCCAGGACTGCAGGTAGAGATTAGGTGTTGTATCAGTTTTTTCAATATGCATATTTCCATTTCCTCTTATGCATCTCTAATTGGTTTTTATAGTTGTTTCTGATTCCGGGTATTTGATCACGGATGAAGGAGAAGCTCCCACCCACAGATTCTAGGCTTAGACCAGACCAGCGGCATCTGGAGAATGGGGAATATGAGAAGGCAAATGCAGAGAAACAACGCTTGGAGAAGAGGCAAAGAATGGTATTTTAATTATTATTATTACTTTGGTAATTTTGATATTGAAATTTAGTTGGTCAAAGAGGTTATTATGATTTCTTTGTGTTCATCATCGTGTTTCATGCAGTCAAGAAAGTTGCAAGAACATGGATGGAAGCCCAGGTGGTTCCAAAAAGATGGCGAAACTTTCAGATATGTGGGAGGATATTGGGAGGCTCGAAAGCAGAGAAACTGGGAAGGATGTCCAGATATATTTGGCGAGTTCAATGAAGAACTTCTGGAATCCTCAGAAGCATCTTAACAGATCAGGTGCATACTCTTCTTGAAAGCTTCATTTCAACTATCGTCATACTATTGTAAGCTGTAATGCAACTTCTTTGTGACTAATTTTTGCAGTTGTTGGGTGGTCCAACCAACAGCCTTTTCGATTTGTTCCAACTATTACTTAACGTGAAATGTGGTTATAAACAGGGGTTCATACTTGGTTCGATGTAGAAGAAAAAATTTGAGAATATTATGACTTGGTGGGTCTCAATTTCCCCTTCTGTTGATCTTGTCATGCAGGGTAGAGAGGGCTATCGGAGGATTGGCATCTGCTTGTTCACATTGTCGCCACTTGCTAAGACTACAGTGAGAGGCTGAGAAAGTTTCCCTTTTTAACGTACAATTGAATAGCTTACTTTTGTGTTTACAGGTAGGGTAGAGCCTGTTCTATTATTTGTAAGCACCCTAAATTGTCTGCTATTGCTTTTTGTTTCCTGCATGTTACTTTTCTCTGCTCTCCCAGTTGTTGCACTATCCTGAGACTTGTATTAGCTATTGCCTAGCAAGTTTATTATCATATTTATTTGCACTTTTGTGAAGAATAAATGAAAAAGAAGTGTATCTTACCCTTTATGCAGAACTAAACTGCAGTTGCAGAAAAGAACAATAGACTTCCTTTCCTTTTTCCTTTTATGTTTGTTCTTCTCAAAATCTTACCCTAGATTTTACTTTGTAATTTCTACTTTCTATTAATTTATGAAATGATTTTCCCTTCCTCCAACATCCTCCTTATATGTTTATGAATTGATTTTCCCTTCCTCCAACATCCTCCTTATATGGGCTTTTTAAAAGCCCCCACAGCCTCCCACCACTCAAGTTTGGAAATTGTTTTAATATACAACAAGTACGATAATCCAGTAAAGTTCCGTCATTATACTTAATATGATATTACATTAAATAAAGTTATGAGCAATTCTTCCTTTCTAAGAAATGGCAGTAACTAACCAAATAATGGTTCCAACATTCTTATAACTGTATTCTTAACTTTAGCTAAAAAGAATTAGAAGTAATTAATTACGTACAATTCTCATTCAAAATGTTAATTACGTAACCCATTATCCTATCAAAGGGAAACCTCTCTGTTCTACTATGAAATTTAAGCTTGTGAATTTGATACAAGGAGTACACTCAGCTAACCACTGAATCAAAATTGTTTCTGCTGCATTACGAGTACTTTCTTGCCAGAGAATAAATTACATAGAATAGACAGGAAAATAGGAGGTGATATCTTCTCTTCCGGTTAACCTGTTATTACTTTATTTCATATCGTCTCATCAACATATTTTTTTGAGTCCCACATGAATTTATTGATGAAATGATATGACATAAAGTATGAATACGTTGACTGAAACAGAGGATTGGTTTCCGAAAAATAAGAGCGTGTGCAGTATAGAATACAGGAGTCCTGAGTCTCAGGGATTAGGCCCAACAAACTTTAGGCTATCTCACTCAGGAAGTTCAGCATTACACTGGTTAGGGCCTAACTCTTCAACTAAAGCCTGCTTGCATCCTTGTTCTGTATTACTCTTTGTACGCTCCAGGGTCGGTACTGTATAAATAAGCAAACTAAGTGAAGAAAACTTGGATACGAGATGTTTTAATTATATATAAACTACAGCAATCTTCTCTTAACAAAGATAATTTAATAATTAGGAAAAGAATTAAATTAGATCATAACGTTTTTGTCAAAATTTAATGAGTAAAAAAAGGCAAAAATTACTATAATATTTACAATTAATTATAAGTTAAAATTTAACATTTTATTGTGTTCTAATTAAACTTTATCATTTTGAAAATATTTAAATTAGACTCTATAAATGAAAATTTTTGAAAGATTTTGATTTTTTAATTATCTGACCCTACAAAAATTTATTATATTTTATATTGAAAATGAGCTTACCATAAGATATAATCATCCTTTAAAAAGATTTAAAATATTATAATTAATTAAATTATATTTTATCCTCAATTTTAATTAATTAAATAATTTATTCCAACTTTAACTAAATTTTTAATTTTAAAATTCACTAATGTCACCTATCCCTAACTCTAAAATAATTTAACCCCAGAATTTTTTTTAAAAAAAATTTAAACCCGAGAATTACCAATGCTCATCTTGATAAACACATGGTTCAATTTCTACTTTAAATACTCCACCTTTCCTTCCAATCACATGAATCCAGCTCATTGTTCAGTCCAGTAAAACATCCACAATGACAGAGGAAAACCCCAGCCCCAAGGGACAAGCTTGGTGTGATTCTACACCATCACCAATCTGATTGTTTTCATAAAACGGAATTCGTTTTTTTTTTTTTTTTTGGCCATAGCATTGCCAGGCGACTTTGTATTGGAAGTTGAAGACATGAGCTTACATCTTCACAAGGTTAATTACTTATCTGCTCACTATTTCGTTTCCCTCTGGCTTCGTTTGCCAACAAACCAAACACCAACATTATGTCTTTTTTCTCCCCTCTGCACCAGTTAAAACTCAGCACAAGAAAAATCCCGCTGCTTAAGCCACTACAGTCCAAGACGGACAGTTCAACGAGATCTAAGTCCAATCCAATGTTGTTGATCTAAATCCAATGTAGTTTATGAGCAACCAAAGAGGTTATGAACAGGAAGGTAGTTGCTTGATTGTTGTTAATGAACTTTTTGATCTCTTCCTGTATGTTTTGTCCAACGACCCCACGGAAAATTTTCACTCCTTCCTGCTTGTCCCGATGATATGTTTCTCTGATAAATTTTGTGTTTTAAGTAACGAGATGGTTGTCCGGTAGCAGAGCTCAGATGATATTTACTATATTCACATGTCTCATCAGCCAGCCTTCCCCCTGCTTCACAAGCAAGTTGTAGATTAATATTGTGACCAATATTATATGATATCACATAGTTGCTTGCGTTGGAAAACTGGGTCAGGATCCGATCTTGACAGCAGTGAAATAATTACAAATTTTTTTCGCAAATTTGTTTCCCAAAAATTAAGATCTCTTTAATTCTATAAAATGATTAACACGTAAATCATAATAAAGCATGAATCATAATTCGTACTTTATTTTGAAACTTGATCTTTTATTTGCTGCATCCTTCAAACCGTTTTCAAAACTGATCCGTTTCAACCATTGTAGCTACACAAGTATCCGAACTCTAACGGTATTCACATAATAGGTCTATAACACTTATAGAGAGAATTAAGTAAGAAGTGCTAACTCCATACAGCTTAACCTATTTATAATAATCTTTGAACATTTTAGTAATTTAACTGAAATTAAATTCTAATTTCAATTATAGCTTTAATGAGAATTAAAAATAATTTTAGTAAATACCAATTATGCCCAAATAAGATTTAACATCTCATATTGATCCTTATTAATTAAATATCTCATATTTAATCATAAAATTTCTCAAACTTTACAATTAAGTCCAACTTCATTAAAATAACCTCGCTCTTATCAACCCATTCTATATGTGAGACTCATTGGGTTCTTAAATATGCTGACAATGATTATAAATTATAATTTTAATTTATAATTAGAATTAGATAAATTAAAACTCCTTTTAATTTATTTTTAATTCTCTAATAAAAAATTTATAATAATAGATCAATATTGGTATCTAACAACTCATCATGACCACTCAAATATTTAGAAATGTTAAAATAGATTTGACTAATATTTCCGTGCATGATTTTTTCGTATAATTCAATTCTTTCATCATACAATGTTTTGATTAGGCATAAAGCATAAAATTAATGTCTACTCTATTTTGAGTTCAATCATATTAATTTTTCGCTATTAGCTATCGATTTAAGTAATGACAATTATAAAATATTTACAAAATGTCATTCTATCTTGGCCAAAGATTTCCCGAATCAATACTAATCGAAAACAATGAAATATTCTCTCTAATTACTTTAGGGTAATAAATCTTATCTTGATCACACAATTACCTCCATATAGTTCATTCTACTTCCTTCATAAAGAAAAACACAACGTATGCTAGTTTTTTTTACGTTCTATTAATGTCCAATTTGAATAGAATAATGACTATGAACATTTAGGAATAATACATAAATGCAATATGAATCTCATAATTATAATCTCATTATAATTTCATTTGTAACGTACAATTATTCTATGGACTTTATCATACACATCTAAACATGTATAAGATAAATAATGCCTTTAAATAATTTGTCACTAAATTACAACCAAAGCGATTGGCTATAGGGCATAAACCAACACTTTATTCCAAAGAGGTCTTATATTTTTGTACTTCAAAATTAGTATCCTTAGGATTGTTAAAAGTCACTATTGAATTGCTACAAAGTGCCTGGCATTAGCAATAAGCTTATTAAATTGGTAAAGATATTTAGATTTTGTGTACAGATCATTTTTAAAATCATATGCAACTAAAATTAATATTAGTGGTGTTTGATTATATTTATTATAGGGTTAATTATAAAAAAATTCGAACTTTAGTCATTTTTACAATACTTATCAAACCTAAAAAAAGTAGAGTTAAAATGCTCAATTTTTAATTTTCGACAAAAATAATTCAACGTTAAGTTATTTATTAATGTGGATGATATAGTAAATTATATCATATTAGTATTTTTGTTATGTGACTGTCACATATTATATTGTAATACGTATGAATTTTATTATTTAATTAATTAAAAATATTAAAAATTATAAAATAATTTTGTACTCTTTCATATATTTTTATTTTGATTTTTTTAATTTATTAATAATAAAATTTATACGTCATCATCTTATAAAGTTTACATCTTTATTCCATGATTTGGTGCAACTGAAGTAATTGGTTATCAAACCATTTGTTTGATAAGGTAAAATCTGTAGAACCAAGACTGAAACCCAGAAGACCATCTTAACATGAATATAATGTATCGCTACAAACCTATGTAGCACGGACACGACAAAATGGAGCTATGTCTATGTGTCCGACATGGACATGCGATGGACACACGGTGGACACTTGTCGGAATAAAAAAATCATTTTTATCAGCTCAGACACGGCTGGAGACGGCTCGGACACGGTTAGAAACAGCTCAGACACGTCTTAATATGGCTCGTAACATTTTTATGAATTATTCAAAAATTTATTTAGTTGACATAAGTAGTCTTCCTTATTAAGAAAGATATAATTGTTAGAACTTCCCAAATTCCTCGTTCTTCTGTCCCTTTCGATTGATGCCTCTCACAAATCTTGGTCCCTAGCTTTCTTACCCATTTCAGTCGACGTCGCTCCTCCTTGTTTTCTCAAAATTTCACAAATCTTCTGTTGCCCATCGTCCTAGCTTCCATCTGCTCCTTCACGTCTGCGCTGGTTCTTCATACAACGCTGTCTTCATAACGTCATTTAGGTACGTTAACGTCATTCCCTTCTTTGTGGTGCTGCCCTAGTTTGAACGTCATTCAGGTTCGTTTCTCCTTTGTGGTGCTGTCATTCTTTGAATGTCATGCATGAACAGAGTCGTGTGTAATGGAAACACAGGACTCCTTTGTGATGCTGCCAACCAATTTTCAAAGCCATGTGTAATGGAAACA
>JANZXP010000196.1:33419128-33435777 GCA_027576715.1 Erythroxylum flavicans
ACTTTTGATTGTTTAGTGATGTAGCACACCACCCTCGTGGGGCACGGACTCGGATATCACCATCGATATCGGGTTCGTGTCCAGCGGGAGTGGGGTGTTACAATATACATCTTTTTCATTTTTTTCATCAATTCACATTATACATACACAATTAACACCATAAAATTCATTTAAACCATCAATTTCGAAAGATATTCAAAATTTCACAAATTGTCACCAAAGAAAATGGCATTTCAGTTTTGGCTTAAGGAAACTTCCCCATGACTCATTTCATTCATCTAAACCATGTTTCATGTATATTCAAGCATGGAGAACATGTCTTAACACCAAACTCAAAATCATAATGTAGAGAGAGCTGAGACAAAATTTACCTAAACTTTCCTTTGATGATATCTTCAAATCCTTTGAGAATTTCGCAAACCTAATGATAGATTTGAGTTCCTTGACTCCAAATTACCTTAGAACACCTAGGTTTGGGTTAAAGAATCAAAAAAAGTGGTGAAAGGTAGGTGATGGACGAAACTCCACTTCTCCTTCTCTCTTCTCTTTTCTTCTCCTTTCTTTTAATTAAAACAAAGTGTTTCTAATGTTTAATGAAGGAGTACACGGTTACACCATGAAGAAGGGTTTAGAATTTGACTCTTCTTTGACCAAAAATGGTGAATTTACCTGTTTTCCCTTGATTTATGTAAAATTACCATTATACCCTCCAAACTTTCCTAAGTTTGCAATTAAGCCCAAGATTTGAGAATGACCAATATTTTTATTTTCATTTTGGTCCCCGGACTTTTGAAAATTATAATTAGGCCCCTTAATTTTATAAAATTACATATTGGTCCTCCAAGAATTGAAAAATTACATTTAAATCCCTTAACTTTTAACAATTTGCACATAAGCCCTTATGTACATCAACTTTTCAAATTAAGCTTTCTAAGTTTTCAATATCCATCCAATGTACTTGGTTTTACATACTTAGAAGCTTATATATCAGAAATCTCCAAAATTTCGCATACCGATGAACTCTAAGTTCATGTAAGGGCATATAAAATTATATATCATTGGCATATATACTGAAAGGATTCTAATACATTTTTGAACTCATATACAACCATGTATATATCAATATACAGTGGTATCACCAAGTACAGACTAATACAAAAAGGCTCAGAAAATTCAGCGTTACAGTTAGAATAGGTACACAACTTCCAATTTATCTTTATAAATCTAATTTACAGAATTAAAATGTTACCTTTTCTTATCTATCATGAGTTTTTCTTGGACAACTATGTTTTCAACAATTTGAAAATTTAAAATATTGTTCTCCGTGAGTAAAATGTCTGTACATACTCCCACTGAAGAGGAAAACTATATTCCTACTAACCTTCTTACATACATGATAAAATTCAAAATCATCTCCAAAACAAAGTCTTTGAATTAATCATAAAAGTGAATCTTTTAATCTCTCGGAGCCTTTCAACTATACACAAATGTATCAATAAAGTAATAGTTCCAATTAGATGTATTGTCATGAGATTTGAACTTTTCAAATTTCATCTTACTCATACTACTTATTTTCAGAACCATTCTCCTATAAGTATACATTGAAACAAACAATTTTTTCAAGAGGTCTGTATGATTATATCCAACCATTTGGATATCGCATACCTTTTTTATTATCCAATTTATATCTAAACTTAATGGATAATGTATGCTTACAACCAAACATCATATCCTTGAATCATTAACTTTGACTCTCTCAAAGATTTAGCATTTTATATCTAATATGAAATCTTACTAATTGATTCAATTGGTAGTACTAAAGGTAAATCATTGTACTAGGCACACTATAGAAGAAATAATATTGCACCTTACAATATCTCATATTATCTTTTCCTCCTTACATAAATCCATACTCTTATAGAATTTAGTTACAAAGGTATTTACTAGAGAGTCTCATTCTTCAACTAAACAAATTTCATAAGTTTCATACGATTCATAATTAAAAGGATAAACATATCCCTATTTGTAACTTTATGATTCTCGTTATATTAATCTAACCTACATGACATAAAAGGATAGTGTCAGTTATCTAGCTTTTATTTTTTCATTTATGTTAAGCATGAGTCTTCTTTGATCCAATACATACAAACTATTTGTATCATACTGGATTAACTACTATTACTTAACATCTATGTCTTATCATGCTTTGAACATTACAATAATGTTGAATCTAAATTCAATATCATATACTCATAAGTATAAGATAGAAATACATATGATCAATATCATATCTAGTATAGGCAAGAAAATTCATGCAATCATTTTCTTCTAATGATAACTATTATCATTCTATAATTAAGCTTGTAATTGATGTCTATATTTACTCTTTTAGTAGGCTAATTTAAGTGGAACACTTCCACCAAGGTACTATACCTTTCAGATCTACTTTATGCAGCCTCTCGCATTTTATTACCATGGTGCTGACATACATCTTACACGTTGTTATCAAAGTTTATGAGACAATAATCAACTTAAAGTGTCAATATGTTTTGTCATCCATATGATTTTGACATATCATTAAAACTTTAACACCAAGTCCTCAACAAGGATTATAACAAAATCATGTAATGGGCATATAATTTTCTTTTCTAACTTTGAGAACTCTTTTCAAACATATCCTATGTTCAAGAAATTTGGTTCACTAACTTAGCAACAATTATACTAAACAAGGTAAGTTTCACTTAGAACAAATATAAATGAAAGAAAGCAAGCACTCAATTATATGCCATGACTACTAAATGAGATTAGGACTTTAATCATGTATTTGGTTACTCCCACTATTTTATTTGAAATAATACAAGCCTCACTACTATTATGAAAGATTAATCTAATCTTTCTAGTGGGTTAGGATCCCATTCAAATATAGTTTATCTTAAATTTGCTCTACAAACCAATTAAACTTAAATTAGGTAGATAATAACTTTATCAGTCATATCTTATGTGACTCCTAGATCCGTTAGGTGACAACTCTTTCCAAAACATATCTTATATATTATTCCTAACCCTACCTCTAAATTCATTCGATCATGAGTTTGTTCATCCAAATCATATAAATTTAGTTAAGTAGAATCCATTATTATAAGACTAAACATGTTTGAGTTAAAGTGGCCTTGAGTTTGCTCAACAAACCAACTATAAACAAACTTTAGTTTATATTTATAACAGTGGAAGGCAACAATCACGTTCTCAAATTATACTTAATATTTTAACAAGGGATTTTAAATTTCATTCGTCTCATCAAACACAAAATTGCATATAAAATATCACAGATATAAAACATACAATTCAACAAGCATCCAATATATATATCAACAATATAAATAAAGTATACAACTTATTCACTCATAATCAAATACTATGCATAAAATATCAAGCTTCGTTTGATTCTAGTTATTGATCTACGTAATCTAGAAAAATAATTCCAACTCCTTGAAAAAATTAGATTATATAGAACTTATTGATTCCTAAATAAATTGAATTTCAATTCCAAATAAAAATTTATTTTGAATTTGAAAACAATTTTCAAATCCAATTGGAAACTATTTCCAATTATCTTGACTCCTTAAACAAAATTTATTTGAAAACAATTTTCAATTAATTATTCTACTTATTATAATTTAGAAAAACTCCTTTTTCAAAATTATATAAGTAACACATTCTAATCCAATTAGAAAACTGTTTCTAATCTTATTAGAAATTATTTTTCCTTAATTAAAACATTATTTATAGTATTAAAAGCAAACTACTTTCAAAATTAAATAAAACACTTTCAAATTTAATTAAGAAAGTCATTTATTTTATTTATTTAAGGATTGATTTCTTAATTAATTAGAAAATCTTTCTTTAATAAGTTAGAAAACTATTTTTCAAAATATTAGAAAAAGCAAAATTTTCTTAATTAATAAATGAAAACAATTTTTAAAATTTAACCAAGAAAATAATTTTCTAAAAAATTAAGAAACTTACTATTTGTAAATAAAGAAATAGTTTCTAAATAAATGCAATAATAATTCTCTAAATAAATAAAGCTATAAATTTAATTTATCTCAATCATATGGAAATAAATAAATTTAATTTATCTCAATCATATTGAAATAAATAAAGTGAATTAAGAAACATCTTTATTAATTATTTAAGAAAACAATTTTCTTAAATTTAAGGAATAATTAATTAATTTCAATATAATTGAAAATAATTAAGTCTAATTTTAGAAACTATTTTCTAAAATTAATTAGGAATTAATATAATTATTAATTTTAATCATATTAAGAAAAAAATTACTTTAATTTTGAAATTAATATCTCATCTTAATTAATATAATCTCATTATATTGGTTATCTAACATAATCTAATTATGAGAGATAACCTTTTTAAATATTTGCTTAATTCTAATTATTGATTTGATAATTTATTTAATTTAATAATTTAATTGAAATTAAGAACTTTTAAAAATATAAAAATAAAAAATAAGGAGAGAGGTTGTCTGGCACACTATGAGTTTGTGTGCACTACACACGCCCCTCAGTCAATGGAGAACATTGACTGGTGTGTGCAATGCATGCATCAGTCACGTCTTCTCACACGTATTCTGAGATGTGGACGCTTGTCTCACAAGCGCCCATCGAATGTTCACACGTTCTCCGACCGTCTCTATGTCTCCAACCGTCACTTCCCATCTACTCATTTCCTGCCGCTATTTCTTGCCATCGACTGGTCTCCACCATCGCTTCCCCTTCATGTTGTCTGTTTTGTTATCTATAGCTATTAATTGCCCATTCTTCACCAGCAACGGTGCCAATCAGTGACATCGTCACTTACCCATCACTAGTGGCATTTTTCCACTAGTAAGAGACTCCACCAATGGCTTATTTATGGGTGTTAAATGTCGTTTCTTCACCAGTGGCGATGCCACTGGTTTTGAACCATCACCAATGGTGACCATTGCTGGTGATTTTTCAAAACACAAAACTCACAAGCAGTAAAAGTAGGATTTCAACACATGGAAGAGTAACAAATTTCCAGAAAAAGAGACATAATAGGGAGCAAATGCCGAAGCAACTAATTATGGAAAACAAAACAATTGTAATGCAAATACACACATAATTATGTGTTTGTTTTCAGAATCATGGATACGCATAAACTAATTTTTCAGATGCACAAGTGAGAACAAACTCAAACAGCAGTCAGTAAATTTCCAGAATGCAAGATCAAGGTGCATTTGCAAAATAAAATAGTTTTGAGGTTAGTAAAATTTTAAACCTTACTTTTTTATCAATTCAATAACAATCAAGTGAATTTAATCAAATTATAGAATTAAAACTATTGGAAAATCGGGTCGAGATTCGATCCTGACCACAGCAAAATAATTTGGAACTTTTTCAAAAATTGGTTTCCCAAAAACTAAGATCTCTTTAATCCTATAAAATGATTAACACGTAAAGCATAATAGATCATAAATCGTAATTCATACCTTATTATGAAGCTTGATCTTTTATCTTGTCGTATCCTTTAAACAATTTTTGAAACTGATTCGTCTCAACTGCCGTAGTCACACAAGTGTCCGACCTCTAATGGTATCCACAGAATGGGTTAAGAGAACTCTGTAACATTTACAGAGAGGGTTAAGCAAGAAGTACTAGCTTCACAGAGCTTAAGCCTAATTATAATAAGCTTTAGATGTTTTAGTAATTTAATTAAAATTAAAATTAAATTCTAATTCTAATTTCAATTAAAATTTAATTAGAATTAAAAATAATTTTAATTAAATACCAATTATGCCCATATAAGATTCAATATCTCATATTGACCCTTATTAATTAAATATCTCATATTTAATCATAAAGTTTCTTAAACTTTATAATCAAGTCCAACTTGGTTAAAATAACTTTGCTCTCTTCAACCCATTATATATGTGAGAGCCATTAGGTTCCCAAATATGTTGACAATGATTATAAATTATAATTCTAAGTCATAATTAGAATTACATAAATTATATCTCCTTTTAATTTATCTTTAATTCTCTAATTAAACAATTTATAATAATAGATTAAAATTGGCATCTAGGAACGCACCTTGAACACCCAAATATGTAGGAATGTCAAAGTGATTTTGAGTAACCTTTCCATGTATGATTGTTTCATATAATTCAATCCTTTCATCATACAATGCTTTAATTAGACATAGAACATGGAATTAATGTCTACTCTATTTAGAGTCTAATCATATTAGTTCTATACTATTAGTTATCAATTCAAGTAATGACATTTGTAAACTATTTGCAAAATGTCAATCTACCTTGGCCAAGGATTTTTTGAATCAATACTAATCAAGAATAATAGAACATTCTCCCTAAGTACTTTAAGGTGATGAATCCTATCTTGATCACTTAACTACCTCCATATAGTTTGCGCTACGTCCAATGACTACCGATTGACTGACCTATGATTAAATAGATTATAAGTAGTATCAAAACATAACAATACCTATGCAAGATAACTTTAATGACCTCAAGTCAAAGGATCACTTATACAATTATCACAATGAGAATTCCACAGACATATAAGTAATGTTCTAAATGAATTTCTCATATTAGGTCTGTTCAATGGACTTGTTCTCTGACAAGCAACCACACGTTTGTTTAAGTATCTCTGTACTTTAGCTTGTTAGATCAACTACTTCCTTCATAAAGAAAAACATATCTTGTGCTAGTCTTTTTACATTCTATTAATGTCCAGTCTTAATAGAACAATGACTAGGAAAAATTTAGGGATAATATATAAATGCAATATGAATCTTACAATTATAATCTTATTATCATTTCATTTGCAATGTACAATTATCCCATGGACTTTATCATATACATCTAAACATGTATATGATAAATAATGCCTTTAAATAATTGACACTAAACTTCAACCAAACTGATTGGCTGTAGGGCACAAACCAACAACTTGAACTCAATTTTATTTAATTTATATCTTATATATATGTGATTAGACTTTGTGACTTTCTAAATATAATAACATAGTTGCACATAAGTTATCATTTCTCTTTTACTCTCACCACTTTTTCCATCTTCTCACTTATATGAAGTAACTCCTAGGTAGAGGTCTAGAGTTGTCTGGAAAACATATAGTTGCATGTATATTATAGTTAAATTTCATATGCAAATCATTAGAATAGTTTTGGTGTCCTAGCTTGTGTTTTCATTGTAAGTGCTTGTTTGGATGAGCTTATATCAGTAGAGCTTTTGTCAGTGGAGCTTTTCTGAGAAGAGCTTTTCTAGGAAGTTAGTTAACTGTTTGGCTGTCATTTAAAAAGGAGCTTTTTAAAAAGAGCTTCATACAATAGACTGTTTGGCAACATAAAAATAAAAAACACTTTTAATTTTAGCTATATTTTATTTTTTGATAAAAATTATTTATGCATATAAATATTATTTAAAATATATTAAACAACATGCAAAGCACAATATATTAATTGTTATATAATTTTAAACCATATGAAGCATAAATGAAAATATATCTAACCAAATCTTTTGTATGGATTATAACATAAGTAAAACTAATATAAAAAATAAATATTAAAACATATAAAAAAGTGAAATAATATTATATAAATCTTAAAGTAAACGTGAAGATGTGTTTGTGGGTATTGTGGGAATTATGTGTAAAAGGGACTAAAAAATAGGCTCATCAATTGATCTGAAAAATTTACCTTAAAAAGTGCTTTTTTGAGAAGCTTCAAATTTGAACTTAAAAAGTTGTATTTTAGCTGTTTTACAACCAAACACACATTTTTCTTCAAAAAAGCTTTTGCGGTAGAAAAAGGTACTTATTCACCCTCCAAAAGCTCAACCAAACAGGCACTAAAGCATAAATTTACTTTATAAAGAATTTCATTATAAGTTATATATGTGTTTGTTTATGTATTTATACATGTAAATATGTAAATTATTCTTTACTTGCCATTTTTAAGGTTATAATGACTCAATATGGAAGCCTGAAGTTATATTATTATGGATAATATGAGAAAGATCTTAAGTTGAGTTATGATGGTAGGTTTTCAATTTATTTTGTTAAAGCTGATCTTGATTTTTTTAGTTATAGATAAATTCATAAGATGAGGAAGGAACTTGGATACTTACAGGTTGATAAGGCTTATTTTAGAGTTCTATGTTTTAGATTAATGAAAGTTGCATTAGGTTAATTAAACCTTTCTTTAGAATTTTGGCCATGTAATGATGGGGATTTATGTTTTAATGAGGATGTTGTAAATGATGATGAATTTAATATAGGTATTATTGTAGAAGAGAGTAGTAATGATAAGGATGATGGAATTTATGGGAATTAATTTGAAGGTGATAATGAAGCTGAAGTTAAAGATGATAATGAAGTTGAGGGAGTATATAATACATTTGATGTTTTAATTCCAAATGGACACTAACCAATGAAGATTGATTTTAGTGGATATGAAAGTTTTATTGATTGTGATGAGTAACATAGTGGACAGGAGCCTAAGAAGCCAATTAGAAGACCTAGAACAAATGTTAGTCATAAACTAGGTTGTTGGAAACTTTGTATGGAGTTTGGCAATGCTAAAGATTTCAAAGATGTTATGTTAATTATTTAATAACTATCGAATGGAAGAAAATGAATCTAAGCATATTATAATTGGATGCATTGAAGAATGCAATTAAAAATTTTATGCAACCTATTATAGTATAGACAAAGGTACTGGAATCAAGACATATAGGTATAAACATATATGTTTCATAATAAATAAGCTTAAAAAGGTATCAACAAAGTTTCTAGCTAGACATTTTTATGACAAAATTCTAGAAAAACCTAGCATTGCCGTTATAAATATGATTAAGGAATGTAGGGAAAAGTTAAACATGTTTGTAAATTCTACTATACGTAAGGATGCTAAGAGGAAGTTAAGGAAGTAGAAAGCATTAGACTATACTTATGGATATTCTAAGTTGCAAGGTCATATCCAAAAGTTAAAACATATAATCCCTATTTAATAATGGAACTACAATTTCAAAAAATCAAAAACATTGATAATATAATTCAAGAGGTTATACATTTGTTTTGTAGCTATAAAAGAAGGATGGAGGCACTAGAGGACCATATTTGGGATGGATAGTTGTTTCTTAAAGACTAAATTTTAAAGGTAACTAATTAGTACAGTTGGAAGGATGGAGATGGAGGCATATATCCTATAATGTGAGTAGTTATTGAAGTTGAAAATACTGATACATAGAGTTAGTTCATGTCACACATATCAGCTGAATTAGAGTTGGAACATAGAGATGGAGTTATAATATCATTTAAGATGAAAAAGGTATATAAATATAAATTTTGTTATTTGTTATATGATATGTTATTAAATTATGTCATTTGACTTTTGTTTTATGATTTGTGCATCGGCGGATTAATAAAATCTGTTGAGGAGACACTTCTAAATACATGTCACAGAATGTGCACCAGACATATTTACTATAATTGGCATAAACAATGGAGTAATAAAGATTTGAGGTGATAATTATGAAAATTACATGGTCTATATGCATCAAAGACTTTAGTGAGCAATTGAAAAAATATGACAAAATTAGTCTTGGATCTGTTTTTACACTTCTTAAATATCTCTAAGAGAGTTAGGCTAAGCTATACCAATCATTTAAGATAAAATGCCTAATTGTTAATAATATACAACCTAGACTTTTAACGAATGAATCTTACTAACAAAAGATAGACTAGTAATTAGTATGCTAGAAACCATAAGGATAATGATGATTAATAAGCATAATAAAAGGAGGGTATATTATTTATAAAAAACAAATATTGCACCAGTAGTTATGAAGAAGCTTAAAAAATAAGGGGGCAATTTAGTATAGAATTATATGAAATGACAATGGAGCATATGAGGTGAGTAAAGGGGATGGAAACTATATTATAAGACTAAAAAGGGATAATTATTATACCTACAGAGTACAAGACCTATATGGTTACCCTCATACAAACACACCATTAGTAATACTAATAACTTCAAACAAAAATTAGGGGCATTTTTAAATAACTATGATCGGTTGTTGATGTGTGTAAGTTTTAATAAAACCCTCGATAATTCGCAAGCGCACGGTTTTAACGTAGTACCTAAGGTGTTAATCCTATGAGGGGGGATAATCTAATCCTAAAATCTAAGGCCAAAACAAATCATATAAATTCAAATATAATGAAACCAAAATGAGAATTCAATTCAATCAATATATTCAAAATAAGAATTCAATATGAAAATATTAATAATTCAGCAGTTGCAACACACACTCACGAATAAACCTAAAGGAACTAACAATTGAGAGAAAGGAAATTTTGCCTATCCTTAATGCTAACCTAACTGATTATGAATTAGTAGATTATTGGTTCTAGAAAATCCTAAGGTTGATTACTCTCTCTGGAGTTATAACCATTAAACCTAAATTATAAACCTTAATTAGATTATAGAAGTTGTAATCTCTCAATTGACAACCTATCCAAAACCCTAATTAGTTCTGAAGTTGTCTAATAAACTATCGGAAACTTATGCAAGATCTCTCTTCGCACAATTTATCGATTTGATTTAATTCTTGTTCTATTAAATCACCTAACTCTCGTTAGCCCAATTATTATCAAATTATGCAATTTATTATCAAATTATGCAATTATAGAATTAAATCACAATAAAACCAGTAAATCACAAATAATCAGATTTCATTAACTCAACGATAAAACTCCGAAAGTGAGTTTATAACTTCTCAACATTCAAAAATCCTATCATCAACTGTTATTCCCAATTCTATACAATAATAAAATGGAAATAAGTAGGAAATATGATCTGAATGGTTGAGGGGAGGCAGCGACGTCGAAAAACTCCTAATTTAGGAAGTATGTCGAGTCATCTTCTTCTCCAATTCTCTCTTCCTTCTTCTCTTTCTCAATCTCTAGATGAATTCTCTCCAATAAAAGTGGCTAATGCCAAAGCTCCTTTTCTGCCTCTTTGTCCTGTTCTTTAAATATTCTTTGTGTTCTGAGCATCCCTAGGATTTTTTCGGGGTCCAAAAGTTTTACAAAATCCCTTGAAACTTGACATTTTTTAGTATTTGCGTGTCTGCCCGATGTAGGCCATGACCGTAGGCCATGTCTTAGGCTTCTATCACGATTATGGCATGTAGTCCATGATCGTGTGCCAACTCTGGTGCTTCTGTCTCAATCGTGGTCTATTGTGCCATGATCGTAGGTCGTTGTTTAGGCTTGAATGTCTCCGAAACTTCTCTGTTCTTTGATGTCGACCCTGAAACATTAACAAACACATCAATGTATCTAAAAAACTTAATATTTAAGCTCAAAGACTTATACTAACCTATAAAATCACTTAAACACAAATAATTAACAAACTAACACAATTCTAACCTAAACACATACTAAACAATTGAATTAACAATTAAATACACATCAAACTAAGCCCTAAAACATGATGCAATTTACACTTATCAATATCTCCACATTTAAACGTTTGCTTGTTCTCAAGCAAACAAATCAACAAACACACAAAATCACAAAGCACGCAATGCAATAATGAGACAATGACTTCTACATCATGAAATAAATTTAACTTTAAACATAATCATTCAAGTTATTTCAAATCATTAACATGCAAAATCTGTATTTGGGAGCTCTGGACTAAATATACGTATTAATCAAAACCCAAATGTCAAGTTACTCACCATTTTCAATTGTATACACATATTAATTCTTTGGTCATTCAAACTCTGTAACTACTCTTATGTACGTTTTCATGAAAATTCAAGCTATTTACAAGTTCGGTAGGTTTTATTAGAAAACATTTTTTTAAATATTTTGTTGACATGAACTTAGTCTTTTACTCGGAGGCAAACATTGGTGATGAATGTTGATACACTCATATTTTTATATATTTTTATGACTTAATTCAGAGTCATTTACATTCATTTTATGTTCATCTATGGCTAGTTTATCATTTTTTAGCATTATTCAAGGTTTGTTGCTGTAAAATGCATAAGTGAAACAAATAGACTCGAATTGCACTGTTTTTTAGTTTTTGGTAGACTTGACCTTTAGTCATTATGGGATTTTTATCTTGAGATTGGTTTAGCCAAAAATTCTAAAATTTCATACTTAAATTTTTGACTCATTGACGGATTGTTTGGGACCAATTGTAGATTTTTATGAGCTGGAATTTAGGAGAAATAAATTTACAAAATGTACGTCAGATTTTGGAGCACCAGAATGACCTGTCGACGATGTTTCGATCATAACTTTTGACTCAGATGGCAAAATCTTGTGATTCAAGTCTCATATTGAAGCAAACTCAAAGATGAAGATACTGATAAAATTTGAGCTCTTAAATCTTCAGCATTTAGTTTTTATGCATTGTCAAAATTGACCTTGAAAAATCTATTCCAACCAGCCTCCAATAACATCAGCCCTCCACTAATGCAAGCTCCATAAAAAGACACACCTCCATTCACTTCACGTAGACAGCTGCCATTAATCAACAACATAACTTTCATGCACATGCAACCAGCCCTCACAACACATGCAGCAGCCCTTATTGACCAACTCCCACCATTCACGCACAACACAACAAAAGAAAGCCTCCACCAAAATCACACCCAGCAACCTCCATGCATCAGCCTCCAATTAAGCCTCCATTCACGCATCTTCAAGCCTCCACTCATGCAGCTGTCACTTTCCAATCTTCAACAACATCGGCGTAGCTCCACCAAATAACACAAGCCTTCTTTTGTTAACTCAAAAAAATCATCAACCTAGAAACAACACTCCAGCCCTTCAACGAAATAAACGCCCAGCAGCTCTCTCATCCATAATGAATGCAAGCCATCTTCTACACAGCCTTCAACCCATTTTTCTTTGACAGAAAAACACATACCTCATCCACTAGCCATCCACGCAACTCCATCAAGGCAGCTTTCATCCATTAGAAGCAAGAAAACGTTGCTCCCACTTCAGTAAAGCTTCCACTCACCAGCAGCAACCACGAAGCCCTCCACCAACAGCAACCATTGACGCAACTAACGCTTCTCCAAGTACTTCCACACATCTTCCAGCCACGCAAGGAGAAGGGAGGACACATTATTCAACTGTAGTTTGGAGATGTGCTTTTTATTTTTAATTGATTTCGTTATGAGTTTATCTAGGTTGTATGTTTGTGGACTGCTTGACATGATGATTTGTGGCTAAAACCTTAATTTTTCTTAGGGATTTGATATTTTTGTTGATGATTTAATTTTGAATTTTGTTGGAATCCATGACTGAAATTTTATATACTTGTTGATTTTTCCTTGGATTTATTTGTTATTCCTTTGGATTTTTGGAAATTGCCTTGGTATAAATTCACCTTTGGAAAAAGGAAGTTTTTGCTAGAAGATTAAAGGAAATTTCGACTAGGATTTTCTTGTGAGTTGAGAGACCCAAGAAACTTAGGAGGTAAAAATTGAAGGTTTGAGACTTAAGAAAATCTAGGAAGAACTTAAGTAAGGGATTACTAAGTGACGTCTAGAGTGGATAGATTAATTCATCCTTGGAAAAAGGGAATTAATTACTCTTAAAATTCACCTACAAGGTTAGGATATTTTAGTTGCGGAATATAACTAATTCAATATTAAGGGTTGACAAAAATATCATTCCCTAAGAGAAAGTCATTCCCCACTGACGTGAATAATTTTAATTAGTTAATTATTGCAATCTTTTTTTTATTAGTTACGGCACAAATTTATCACATTCATAGTTATTTTGGTCACATTAAATTGGGCGGTTGTTTAAAATTTTTTTTAAGTAAAAAAAATTTCTTCATTACTTTTGAATTTCCTAAAATTTCATTCAACCCAATTTCAAACACCGTCAGCTAGCGTAGAATTGAACTTTCTCATAATCCCTATGGATACGACTCGGTTCTTACCGATTTATTACTCACTTCGACAACCGTACACTTGCGGTTCATGAACACCATCATTTCTTCTTCTATAACAGGCATAGCTGTCCTCACCATGGACAGTAAAAGGAGAAAATTTTTTCGGATAATGGTTCTTGCACACACCATTTTTCATGCAAGGGCTATCTTTATTCAAATGACCACAAGGACCATGGATCATGTGTTTAATGACAAGAGAATATAATCGTGAATTTAGAATGGGGTCTGGTGTTTCAGCAAAAATGATCTGGTCATAAGATTCTAGATTAAGTAATTTAGAATGCGGTTTAAGTATCAATAACAAATGAGCACGAGGGAAATCCTGCTTTTGGAACTCTATAACATAAACACATGCTGCAACTTCTCCAAAAATTTGTTTCTTGATCAGATCATTTTTAAGGATTTCAAATTTAGCTCTAAAAACTCTCCCCAATAAATTAGGCCTATCTTGTACCTTTTCATGAAACTTAAGGTTGTCTTGAATCTCCTTCCACGTAGGGTTGCAAGTCATGGTGAGGAAAATGTCAGATTTATCATATTTCTGTACTAGAGCTATTGCATCAAGATAACGACGTTTCATATTCCTTGGACCACCAACAAACGAAGCCGGGAGTACAACAAAAAGCTATGTTGAAAGATCAAGAGATAAGGAACTTACGAGTGCTGGATGAAGGTTAAAACTTTTGTTTTGAAGTTCCACTGATATCTTTAAATGTTTGGTGGTTGAGTTGGCGAGATAAAGAGAGGGACAGAGAAAAGAAAGAAGACTCGAGGTTCTGCTTGATGTTCCAGAGACAGAATGTTCTAAATAGTTGTAAATAAAACTTCGGGTGAGGATGTGTCGTTCATGGATGGGAGAGTGTCTGGTTAATCCCTGTGAAATGATTAATTCTCTTAAATGAATAATAATGAAGGCATTTATCAGGTGCTTTTTTTTTAATGTTTATCTTATAATAGTTTCATTCGTAACCAGTTTACTTTGCTTCTAGTTTGATTTTATATTATTTTAAATGATCAATTATCTTAAATGACTAATAATGAAGGCATTTATCAGGTGTTATTATTATTTTTTTGTTTATCTTATAATAGTTTCATCGTAACCAGTTTGCTTTGCTTCTGGTTTGATTTTATATTATTTTATTAAAAAAGTTTTGATCCCTAAATTTTTATGCCTACCGTATGCATACATGTTAAACAGCTCTGGATGTATATCGTTTACCCGTTGCTTTGGATATGCGACTCAAATTAGTATACTTTATCGACTCAAATTAGTATACTTTATCGATTTCTGCATGTTTGGTTTTTTCTAGTATCGAAATTTAGTGAGAAAGGAATCATATGAATGAAGACAGTGGACTCATTAAATAAATTTTGGGTAAAATTAGCATAAAAAAGATAAAAATATCATAAATTGGTTATATATTGCATAATTTATATGTACTAAAATTTATAGTCTATAATATACAAAATCTGCACCCATAACGTACATATAACATCCAAAACAGCCAGCAGTAAACATGGTCCCTCTGCCATCCATTTCACTTCCATGCATTTGTTCATGATGTTCCTGTTCTTGGTTTTGGTCAGACAAGAATGTTAGTAGAGATAAAAACGATCCTTTTTTTAAGTAGGATTGTTCTTCCCTTTTCTTACAAACAAAAGAAAAAAGAAAAAAGAAAACAGGTTCGAACAAAAATTACAAACTAATAGCCAACGAGGGAAAAAAAAAGAAAGTAAGTTGCACGAATATCACCTTTAACTTCATCTGAGAGAGTGCAATAGCCTGTCAATCATGACGAACTAGAATTTTTGATAACTGTCTAAGCAAGTCCTTAGTCGCTGGTATTTCTGAATTGATATTGTTAACGATTGAACTCACATTAGCTACTATCTTCTTGAGATACTATTTTGGAGATGAACTAGAAAAAGAAACGTTGAGTTCACATTAGCTGCTATCTTCTAGAGATATTATTTTAGAAAAGAAGAACTAGAAGGAGAAACGTTTAACTCACATTAGCTACTATGTTCTTCAGATATTGGTTTTGGAGGAGAAGAACTAGATCTAGAAAAATTAATGCTTTTTTGGTTGACGAAGAGAGACGTAATTTTTCTCACATAGAGAGAGAAAGAGTGAAACAGAAGACGCGGTGGTGAACGACAATCTAGTAAATCTTTCTGAACAAAAACTATGGCATTAATATAGATATTTTTATTGTTTCGTTGGACAGAGAGAAAAGCAAGACGTTATATACACGTTTTTGTTGCATGATTATTTAATCGGTGTTTGACGTCTTGTTCATTTAATTCTTACAAAGAGAAAAAGTGTATTTTAATTATTTGAAACGTTGGAACTTGGAATGAAAGCAGAAGCTGTATTTAATTTTTTGAAACGTGGAAACCAATGAAGAGATGATATAAAGAATGAATGCAGTCGACTGCGTGAAGTAATCATTTTTTTTCGATTTTTTAAATAATTATATTCTCCTACATCTTTTAACAGCTATTTACATTGTGTAAAACCTTTTGCATCTTCTGTGTTAAATTCTGTATCAATAGTTTTGCATCCAATCTTTTGT
>JANZXP010000196.1:33435877-33458063 GCA_027576715.1 Erythroxylum flavicans
CCTTAAATTTGATTAGGGACAATTAATTACACCTTGAGAGAGGGTAGTTATTACATTCAAAAATCTAGGGTGAGACACAATTCAATCCATAAAATAGGAGGGAGACAAAATAGGGAAAAAAAAGTAATCTCTAGTTTTTAGATTCTTGAATTCCGATTTTTCTGCACGTTGGTATTGTCTATTGTTTTAAGTTAGTCTTTTAATTTTAATTTAATTTTTTAGATTATTTACTTTTAACAATTTCGTTTCTTAAACAAAGTTTTATCTAAATTAAGTAGTGTCTGGGCATCAATCCCTATGGGATCGATATCTACTTTTTTAAGCTATAAGTCACGACCCATTCACTTGTAGTTTTTGAGTATAAAACAAGTAGATAGGCCATTTCGATCTTATTTTTGGTTTAGTTTCAATTTTATTATTGTATGGAATTGGGATAGCTATTAATGATAAGATTGTACAAATGTTGAGGATGTCTAAACTCACTTTCAGGTTGTTTTATTTTTGATTTAATGAAATTTTATTGTTTGTGTTTTTACTGGATTAATTGTGATTTAATTTCTGCACTTTCATAATTCGATGATAAACTGAAAGGGTGAATAGAATAAAAATCATTAAATTGGGCTAATGAGAGTTAGGTAATTTAATTGAATGAGAATTAAATCAAATCGGTAATTTGTGCGAAGAGAGATCTAGCATAGGATTTTTGGTAGTTTTTGGACAATTTCAGATCTAATAGGGTTTTGTATAGATTGTTAATTGAGAGATTGCAATTCCTATAATCTGATTAGGGTTTATAAATTAAGGTTAATGGTTATAACTTGAGAGAGAGTAATCAACCCTAAGACCATTTAGAACTAGTAATCCAGTAGTTCATAATCGGTTAGGTTAGCATTTCTTGCTTTGATTTTATTACATTTGAATTATTAGGAATTGTTTTTGGCCTTAAATTTTTGATTAAACTTCCTCACGGGGTTGACACCTTAGATACTACGCGAATGATTTGTGTGCTTACAAAATATCAAGTTTTTGGTTTGTCACCCTCTAAATTATCATATTCAATCATAATTTGAGGCCTTTCAACTTAAGTAGCTTCCTTAGTATTTTTCATGGAAACGAGTAGCTAAAATAAGAAGGTAGGCAATAAGAAAAGAAGAAGATCGGAATGGAAGATGGAGGCAGCAATGGTAGGAAATCTCCTATTCCAGGAAGTACTTTGTGTAGGCTTCTTCTCCACGTCTCTCTTCCTTCTGCTCTTTCTCAATCTCTCGATGAACTCTCTCTAGGTTTTCGAAATTGTGGCTGATGCTAAAGCTCTCTAATCTCTAATCTCTAATCTCTCTAGGTTTTCGAAATTGTGGCTGATGCTAAAGCCCTAGGACTTTTTCGGACTCGAAAAGGTCCAAAACATTCTTCAAAACTTGATGTTTTTACTTATTTGCGCTTCTGCCCGATGCAGGCCATGATCGTGGCTCTGCTTGCCATGATCATGGGCCATATCCTAACCTTCTGTCACGATCATGGTGTCGTTGTTTTAGCCCAAGTGTCTCTGAAACTTTTTCGTTCTTCGATGTTGACCTTGAAACACTAACAAGCACATCAAGGTACCTCAAAAATATAATATTTAAGCTCAAAGAATTGTACTAACCCATAAACACTTAAACACAATTAATTAATAAACTAGCACAATTCTAACCTAAACACATACTAAATAATTAAATTAACACTTAAATACATAACAAACTAAGCCCTAAAACATGATGCAATTCACACCTATCAACATCCCCACAGTTAAACATTTGCTTATCCTTAAGCAAACAAAATAACAAACACACTACACACAATGCAATAATGAGACAATGACTTCATATTACGAATTGTTTTTGGCCTTAGATTTTAGGATTAGATTAACCCTCCTCGTGGAATCGACACCTTAGATACTATGCGAACGACCCATGTGCTTACGAAATATCGAGGTTAATTATTAAAACTTATACATATAAGAAAACTACGATCAAGTTTTTAGCGTCGTTATTGGGGAGGTGATTAGTTTAGTTCTTTAGTCTAAGGCTTTTTCACTATCTTTTGTTTTTAAATTAAAAAATTTTTTTGAGGCGTAAGTAGAGACACATGAAGATATCTTAGAGTGAGAATGAGACGTCTGAAGAGTTAAATGCTAAGAAGAGATAAAAAGAATGACAATGAAGGATGTATATTATAAGGAGTAAGGAACTCTTGCGAATTTCATTAAGCCCCAATTTGATTAGGGAAATAATCATTCTTACATGAACCTGTACATTTTAGGGTGGCATAACCACCCTAATTTATATTGGTTTAACAATGCAAGTATTCACATGGGGCATCAAGATCTATTTGAATTTCAGGAAGATGAGTCCAATTCATGGGATTTCGAATTGGACAAAATCATGGATAAACTAATAGATATGGAAGAGAACCAGAAGAGGATGTTTTCCAGCCAGGAGGAAAGTCAGAAGAGACTGGAAAAAAATTTGGTCAAGTAATAGAAAATCATGCCCCTTTTATTCATAACCTAGAGATTCAAGTAAGGTAGCTTTCCTGTAAATTTTGTAAGAGAAGTGTGGAGGATTCTCTGAGCAATATGGAATTATATCAATGAGAGCAATATGAGGTTATCATACTTAGAAATGGGGAAGAACAAGAAGAACCAGTGGAAGACCATGTTGAACCCTAACTTATTGAAGACCAAGAGACGAAGAGAGCGGATGAAGAAAAGAATGTCAACCCTCCCTATTATTCACCAGTTCTTGATATACCATATGTAAACATCGAAAAATCTTTGGTAAATGTCCATAAAAAGAGACCTATCCTTTGGATTAATGATGAACAAGTCACATTTAACATAAATGATGTATTAAAGAATTTGAAGGAGAGTAGCTCATCAGGATAATTAATGCTTTCAAATCTTTTGAAGAACAAAAGGACGAAGAATAGATGACAACAGACATCGAGTCTCAAGAAGCTATGAAAATATCTGTTCATGAAGTGCAAGAAACAGAGGAGACAAAGGTGATTAAGGAAGAAAAAGAGCAACTTACCTTCGTGCGGGGAAAACTGTTGGATTCAGTGGAAGATTTAGGGAGTTTTGTTATTCTCTGCTATATTGACAGGTCACTTAAAAAAAGGACATTATTTTGATTAATTACTTTGCATAATGTTATCAATATTGTCCTTTTGATTATTTAGCAAGTTGTTGTTTACTTACAGGGTACAAAACCGATGTTGAACAAAAAAGGTGGAAGCAAGCTGCTCATAATTGATCCTGGCTGAGTTTTCAAGGATAGAGCATCAAGCTACCGACATTAAAGAAGCACTGCATGGGAGGCCACCCATGGAAATTTATTTCCTTTGATTATTTTCAAAAAGTTTAAATTCTGTGTTAAGATTATTTTTATTTTCAAATAAAATCAGGAAGGCATAAGATGTCACCATTAATTGGATGATCAAGAAAGTAAGCAAAGAGAGGTCTAAGGGCCATAAATAGTTAAGAAGTGATTTTGGGGAAGTGGAGAAGAACAAAAGAAGAAGAAAGATTTAAAAATTGGTGGAAAATTACAGGCCACAATCGTGGCCTGCGGTATGGAAAAATCGGCACACGTGATTTTTTAAGTAAAATTTTACTATTTTACCCTCCAACCACCTGTATATTAAGTTCTAACTTCATTTTTGCACTCACTTTTATTTTTACTTTATCTCTCTAAATTTTAAACCTCCAAACACTCTCACTTCTCTTTAACAAATTTCAAGCTTCCAAAATTCATCCAAATTTTACTTACTCACGAGCCAGTATGGCCCACGTTAAGTAATTAGCCAAGTGGGATCAAACATTAGGATGAAACCAAGTCTCGGGATAAGAGAGAAGGAACAGAGCAGTAAAATTCGGAGCACCTTCCCGATCTACACAGAGGAGGAAGGTATTCATTTTCAATCCCTTATTGTTAAACAAATTGTAGTCCCTAAATATTTCGATTTTGATACACTTGATAGGCCAGGATTGCGTGATAGGGTAGAGAACTTAGCAGAAAGAATTTAGTGGGCCAAATTCATACATTTCCAATTTTCTGTTTACCAGGAGCTCACTTTAGAATTCTTTACTTCCCTTTCATATGAACCTAAGAACCCTAAAGAAATGTGGTTTAGGTTACAGGGATAAACTTATGAACTAAATATTGAAATCATGTGTGGTATATGTGGGTTCCCCGAATCTTCCATTATTCTTTGATGTTGACCCTGAAACACTAACAAGCACATCAAAATATCTAAAAAACATAATATTTAAGCTTCAAGACTTGCACTTACCCATAAAAACACTTAAACACAATTAATTAACAAATTAACACAATCGTAACCTAAATACTTACTAAACAATTAAATAAAAACTTAAATACATAACAAACTAAGCCCTAAAATATGATGCAATTCACACTTAACAGCATCCCCACATTTAAAGATTTGCTTGTCCTCACGCAAACAAAACAACAAACATACAACAAATAATGCAATAATGAGATAATGGCTTCAACTTTATGAAATAAATTTAACTTTAAACACAATCATTCAAGTTATATCAAATCATTAACATGCAAACTTTCGCTTAGGGGCTTTGAGCTAAATATATATATTAATCCAGTTCTAAATGTTAATTTATTTACCCCTTTCAAATGCACACAAACATTAATAATTCTTTAGTCATTCAGACTCTGTAACTACTTTTAAATATGTTTTCATGAAAGGTCAAGCTATTACAAGTTCAGTAGGTTTTTATTAGAAAGCAATTTCTTTTAATTTATTTAAAGAAGGACCTAGTCTTTTACTCGGAGGCAAACATTGGTGATGAGTGTTGATCTGGTTACTTAACTAAGTCATTTTTATTCAGCTACTTGGTTATAATGTCATTGTAGATTTTTGATGCGGAGGCATATATTTATGATGCGTGTTGATCCAATTACTCAACTATATCACATTCTCAATTAGCTACTAGCTCTATTCATAACCCGAAGATCAGCAGAATAGTTATTTATTTAACAACATTTTTTTATTGCCTATCTTGTTGTTTTAGCTATTCGTTTCCATGAAAAATGATAGAGGCAGCAACAGTGGGAAGCCTCCCCTTCTGGGAAGTACTTCGCATAGGCTTCTTCTCCAGCTCTCTGTTCCTTCTTCTCTTTCTCAATCACTCAATGAACTCTCTCTAGGGTTTCGAAATTGTGGCTGATGTAAAAGCTCTCTAATCTCCTTTTTCTTGTTTTTTAAATACCTTTTTTGTTCTAAGTAGCCCTAGGGTTTTGGCAGAATCGAAAAGGTCCAAAAAATCCTTCAAAACTTGACGTTTTTACTTGTTTGCACATTTACCTGACATAGGCCACGATCGTAGGCCATATCCAAACCTTATGTCACCATCGTGGCAATCATGCCATGATTATGGGCAGTATCTTTAAGCTTCTATCACAACCGTGGCATATGGGCCACGATCATTGGCTAGCTCCAGTGCTTTTCTCACGATTGTGGCCTATTGTGCTATGATTGTGGGCAGTTGTTCGGCCTGAGTATCTCTGAAACTTCTCCGTTCTTCGATGTTGACCTTGAAATACTAACAAACACATCAAGGTACCTAAAAAACATAATATTTAAGCTCAAAGACTTGTACTAACCTATAAAAACACTTAAACACACTTAATTAACAAACTAAAACAATTTTAAACTAAACACATACTAAACAATTAAATTAACACTTACATACATAACAAACTAAGCTATAAAACATGATGCAATTCACACTTATTAGCCACTATTAAAAGATCTTGTTCATCTACTAGCACTCCCAGCCCTCATGCTAGTCTACCAATAACTGAGCATTTGTTAATAATGTTAAAGTTATCCCGGTTCAGGTAATCACAAACTATTTAAATGAAGGAGATGCTGAAGTGCATCCTCTTCCTTTGACACTTACAATATATGATTTAGAGGTCCCTTCAGCTTATTACTCTAATGCTCTCCCTCCTTTTCGTAGAGCAAGTGCACTAGAAGCTTGTGCACAAACTATATTACTAAGAATCTGAACCCTAGCACCTTGAATTTTACCGGGTGGTAAACATGCATTATAGTTATTAAACATTAGCAATTCTTTGAGTCAATGTCAGACTAATCCAATCCATAGATATCCAACTCAGTTTCATGGTCCATATATACTCCACAATGTAGAAATCAATTTGGACTTCAAATTAGTTATAACTGAGGCTATGGTCCATACCTCCTAATTTAAATATGAGAATTATGTCATCCTCCTATGACACCTTAGTGTCGTCCACCTCCAGTATACACATAAACTCGAGAGTCAATCTCTAATTTCAAAGAAGTTTGACCACCTTTTGCAAGATATTATCTCTTACAATTTGTTGTCTAGGATCATCTCTCTTAAGATTTCCTAGTATATAAATCTCAGAGCCTTGAATTGTCATGTCCTGAATGTCTAGTATTGCTTCTGCTATACCTCCATCTCAAAATGAAAAAATTAATGGTCTAATTTCCCCTCTAGTTATTGGGGGACTTGTAACACATCTAAAGGTAATGGTGGCACTTGTGGCAGTGATTGCTTTCTTCTCAGAGCATATATCCTGTAAGCAGTCACCCGTGAAGTAAATGCTAAACTGTCATCTCTCACCCTCTTACATGGGGGCAGTTATATAGATCTCTAAGGTCAAGGTGGTCTTATCTTCACCATTATAGCTTAGAGAAAAATAGAGCACACGTGAGAACTCAAAAAAATATAACTTTTATTACCATGTAAAAATAAGTGTATAGTATAATGTAACAAATAGGAAATAAAATAATGCATCACTAAATAAGGTATCAATCTAACTTATAATATTCCCATATTCATGTTTTATTATTCATATATAGCATAACCATCATTGATATCATAAAAAATCAACTTTCTATGTCCCTTAACCTAATCTAGAAACTCAACTATCCATCTCTGCAAATTAAATGACCTAAAACATCTAAAGTGATTCATGTATGCATCTTTGACCTTGAACAACACATATAGTTCATATTCCATCTAAGTCATTTTCCTTGCACCTTAAAAATGCATGCAAAATGGATATTTAATTAATAATAAACATAATACATAATTCATTACTCTAAATATTCCAAAGTCATCATTATTATCATCATCATCAACACCCAGTTGTAATCTCGCTAAGTCACGAGGTCTAAGGAGGTTCGATAGCACGTAGCCTTACCCATACGTTGTAAAGAGGTTGTTTCCAATCTAAATATTTCAAAGTGAACAAAAAATAAAATTAGGAGTGCAATAAAAAAATACTTGGATGATACTAAAACGATGGTGAATAAAAGGCGTAAATAAATGATAGAGTGTACTAAATATGATCGATAGAGGAAATTTAAAAACCTAAAGGGAATTTCAATTATCAGAGAAAACATATGATTAAGGTAGTTAGAAAAGAGGAAACATGACTTAGGCATAGGGTGACATACATCCTTTATAAGGTACCGACCATGTACACACTAAACAAGGTGATATGTTTGATAACATGAGGGCATATCTCAATTTCCAGTGTTTTTAAAACAAAACTAGACCGATCAGTTTGGCTGAAAATAGTTTAAATCAACCAGTTGTTTAGTTCGATTTCATTTAATAACCACTATATATAAAAATTGATTGGTTTATCCTCAACCGACTGATTTATCTAAAAATCAGTTAGAGTTGGTTTGGTGTATATAATTTTAGAAGAAAAAAAATCACTTTCAGTTCTTCACTTCTCTTCACTTTGTTTTCTAGCAATCTTAGTTGTCTGCTTCTCTTTGCTTCATTTTCTCCTCGTTTCATTTCTCCTTCACCTCTCTTTTATCTTATGTTATAAACACTAACGGTTTGTTTGTTTTGTCTCAAGAAAATTTCATCAATGATTATGCCCATTTCTATTCTTCTCTAAGAACTAACTAAAAAAAACTTTCATCAACCTCGATTCATAAATAATAGTACCCGAGGAAGAAAACCTAACAAATGCCTACCTCGTAAGAAACATCCTCCTTAAAGAGGCATGAGTGTGACTTAATTTGAGCGTTTAAGGCGAAAAAATTGGAGAAAGACAATGATCGAAGCCAACCAAATAAACTCCCTCAACCACCTTCAACTACCTGTCTACTAGATGATACTTAGAAGAAGAAAGATCTTGGAATTAATAGAAATACAAAAATTGGAGTAAGAATAGATTAGGGAAAAACTAGAAGAAAAGAAAATAAGTGAAGCACAAGAGGACAGAAGTAGGGCTTGTGTGGTGCTAGCGTGATAAAAAAATTAAAGATTAAACATTAAAGAATAAAGAGTGATGAAAGAAGATGATGTGAGTTTGGGAAGAACGAAGAATTAGTAAAGAAGAATAGTCTATAATAAATCAAGTTTACCTTTTGAATTTTGTTCACACACGTGTACCTTTAATTAATGGGTTATAACTTATAAGAATTTATAATGTTTTCCTTTTAGTCTTGACAACGTGAATTTTTATTTCAATAATATTATGCCATTTTGATTAATTAAATTAAAATCATTAAAAATTAAAATTTGAAATAAAATTTAATATTTTATTTTTCAAAATAATAACAAGTATGTTTTTTATTTTGCGACACTGTAAATGTTTTATTTTATTAATAAACAGAATTATCTTATTTTAATTAATTAGATTGAATCATTAAAAATTAAAATTTGGGATGAAGTTTAATATTTTATTTTTCAAAATAGTAACGAGTATGTTTTATTTTTAGTATATGACAGTATGAATGCTTTATTTCATTAATCAACAAATTTATATTATTTTGATTAATTAAATTAAATCATTAGAAATTAGGATTTGGGATCAAGTTAATTAGCCTTTTCAGGATGATAATCTTAAATTATACTTTTCTTTTTAATTATAATACTAATTTCTAGGTCATTATAATATAATTCAATCCTTCATAAATACAATTTTGATTTTAGCTTTATTTTAAGTTTTACATTAGACTCATATTTTTTATTATTTGTTAATTTTATCATAATATATATTGGTGTATTTTTTATTTCAATAAAATATTTTATTTTTACTTACTCTTATAAATTTTACTTCTTATTTATTACATATCAATTTTATAACAATTTAATACTAGTTCAACCTTTAAACCTTTCCTTTGACCAGTTTAATATTTGATCCAGTTTTTAAAACATTGTCAATATCAGGTGTAACATGGGAATTACAGGTGTATAAGAGAACATAACGGTTATATGGCCTGGACATAAGACTATGTGTTTGGAATTAAATGCATATAAAAGTTTAGGTATGAACATGGTATTGACACAACATCTTATAAATGCTATGTTGAATCACAACACATTCTACAAACTTTTGACTTCCAAATGTGGATTTAACACAATATCATGTTTTATTTACCTAGGGCATATTCTAAAGCATAGGTTAGGCAACCTACTATGCAGGGAACATATTAAAAAGTACCATATTATGTAACTTTTTGGCCTTTTCTTGTAGGTGAAAATGGGTTTCGCATGGGAGAAACACGGTGGGGTGTGTTGCTACATATCCATTGCATAAGACTATGTAGGGAGGATGTTAAAGTATATTATTTTTTGATTCTTCTGTTAGGTCAACACTGGGTTAAACATAGTGTGTGTAGGGCTTATATTAACCCAAAAACTTGCAAAAACAAAAAATGCACTAACTATAAAAACTTATTATATATGAGATCAACAAATATTCAACAAATTAAGATCAAGAAAATGAAAATAATACTTAGTAATTGAATGACTAACTATTAAAACAAGTAAAAACGCTAAAGTTTAAAACATGAAAGGTAAATAGTGTAGCGTTACCTCCTAACAAGTATTTGTTTTTGGTTATAAGCTTGACCCAATTATATCAACTTTAACATAGTAGACCCCTACTTATAGGGTGTATGTTGAATTCTACTACTCAGCTTAGTCTTTTTCTTTTTCTTAATAAAGTGATCAACTTTTAGACATATTGTATATTTTTCTATGAAGGGTTTACCCATCTCCTTCACATTCTTTTACATGGAATATATCCCCTTTTTATCCAATGTGTTTTCCTCCTATATGACATAAGATATATCCTTATCAATCATAGCAAAATAGAGGCAATTATTACACTTGCTATCAATAAGATTCTTGGGTTTAGATTTCTTAAACTCCAATTTCTCATCCATAATAGGTAGGGTTAACTTACATTTACATATATTTATTAGGGCCTTATAAGTAGCTACATAAGGTTATCCTAAAATCAAGTGCACATTATCCTAAAATCAAGTGCACATTCTTTTCTTTAGCCATATTTAAGACCATATGTTTATAAAATTGAGAATTTTACTAATATTTATGGCCACATCTTCTAAACTACCTATTAGTTGCTTAATAGATCAATCTAACAATTGTATTAATATATAAGCACATTAAGCTTCTCATAGATAGATAAAGACAAAAGGTTAACAATTACCACTAAGTCATAAAGAATATGATCAAAGCTTGTTTCTCTAATAAAACAACAACTAGAAAAGCTCTAAGATCCTTAAGTTTTAGAGGCAGAACTTTTTGGATCATAACCTTGCATTCTTTAGTCAACGTTGTAGCTTCATATTCCTCAAGCCTTCTCTTATTATATAAAATTCCTTTTAACAGCATGGCATAAGAAGAAATCTATTTCAAAGTGTCAATAAAAGGAATATAATTTTTAAAACAATTTGCAAAAATTTCTAAATTCTTTGTCAAATCTTTTTTTAACTAATATTTGAGAAAAAAATATATATAAGTTATATGGTGCAAAGAAAATGTAATTTGGTTCTTCTCCCTGTTCTTCTTTCTCTCTCTCAATTTTCCTTTCCATTTTAATAAGTGTCTTACTTCCCTTGGTTATCTTATTTTTTATCTTGTCTAACCTAATGCTCTCTAAAAACCCACCACTCCTTAACATCAAAACATTATATTGCTCTCTAAGGCCATTAATCAGGTCGTAATAGTTGCCTATTATGCTAATTGGGTTTTAACCATCTTGATATGGGTAGCTATAGAGTCTAATTTAAAACCGAGCTTCCTAATCTCTGCTTTAAAATCCACGTTATCTTTAACTTAGTTAGTTAGGAAGCATTTTAAGATGGACTCTAGGTTAGGTTTATGAGGAGGGGATTAAAAGATCTAGGATGGAAACTAGGAGGTTATCTATTATTTTAAGGTGAAAGTTTAAACTTAATTCTATAAGAGAGGTATAATTGGTTCCTCCAAATAGAGTTATAGGTATAGAGAAATTGTAATTCTTCAATTTAGGATTATTAATGAATTTAACAATTTTAGCATAAAAATAATATAAAAATTGGTTCCTTAATTGAAAATATGTAGCTAAAAGTCCTAGGGATCTATAAATGTCAAAAATTTCATTAGTAGCACCAATATAGTTAATATTCATATGGTTACATTTTTTAGATAAAACGTCTACATTAGCAGTTGAAAGATTGAAGGCATCTAAATTATACTTACATGAAACCTTATTAGGAGTGACTCTCTCACTTGACCACTAGTAATGGCTCTAAGCCATGTCCTCTATTAGATTATATGCTTTATTTACAGTCTTATTTATTGATAGTTGTAGGTTGCATTATGTTTTAATAGGAATTTTAGTATGTTTTTAGTGGTTAATTAATTGATTCATCTACTAGGTTCAGAATTGTGTTAATTGGTTAGATATGTGTGTTTTGAGTGTTATATGCGTTAAAGCATACTATTGGGCCTTAATTTTATGTATTTGAGGTGCCTTGATGTGTTTGATAGTATATGGGATTAGATATTACAGAATGGAGAAGATTTGTAGGAAGCCCAATGGAGGATCTAGGCCCACGATCGTGACCTATGACAGAAGCAAAATGGACAGGCCATAATTATGGTAGAAGCAAAATCCCAAGTGCCACAATCGTGGCCTATGCAACAGTAGATGTGGACTGACTTCTAAAACTCAACTTTCCAAGGTTATTTTGAATTTTTGAGCCCTAGTAAAACATAGTTTTCACCCTAAATAGAAAAGACTACAGAGAACAGAGAGGACCCTAAATTTCGTGCCTCCATTTTGCTACATTGGAAAAGATCCAAGGAAGAGGAAGAAGGAAGAAAGAGAAGAAGAGAAAGAAGAAGGTAGAGGTTCAGCTGCTTCAACCTCCTATCCTTCAAGTTACTTTTTTTGTATCCATCTTTTATTTCATGTATTTGATGTATGAAATGGGATTGATGATGATGAATCTTGGGTTAAGGATGTTCCAACTTTTCTTTAGGGATTTGTTTTTGATTTTATTTTAATCTAGTTATTTTTATGCTAATGCATTTGAGTGTTGTGAATATTTGTTATAATTGTATTCTTCAGTAATAGATCAAGAGAGTGAACCAAATGCAAAATGGTTAGGTTGGTTAATGAGAGTTAAACGATCTAATAGACCACACAAATAATCAAATCGGTACTTATATAGAGATAGATCTCATATAAGGACCTGAATGTTTAACAGAATGCTTAAGATCTGATTAGGTTATGGGTTGATTGTTAATTGAGAGATTACATGTTCAGTAACGCGACTTAATTAGGGTTTATTAATTAGGGCTTAGTGATTATAACTCAAGAGAGAGTAATCAAACCTTTGATAGTCTAAAACCGACACCATATTATCACAAAAGCTATTAAGTTAGCATTAATGATAGGATAAATCCCCTCTCCCATAATTTGTTAATCTTCATTGGTTGAATTTCAATTGTCAATTAGTGGTCAAAAATTTTTATTTCTTCAATTTAATTTTCAATCAATTTATATTCATGAATTTACTTTTCTGTTGAGTTTTTTTTTTATTTTAATAATCCTTTTAGACCTTAGATAACTTAAAATTAGATTAGTTCACTAACTCCTCGAGGGATTGACACTTCATATACTACATTCATGATCTGTGCATTTGTGGTATACTGAGAGTTTCATAAGATCAAAACTTGCTCAACATTTGTTAGAGCCCCACCAGTAGTTACATCAGTATATATCTTAGTGTTGTAGGTCATCCCATTATAAAATTTTTAGACTATCAACCATTTCTCTAATCTATAATGGAGATATGACCTCAACAACTCCTTATACCTCTCCTAAGCCTCATACAGGGATTTACCTTCCCTATAAGAAAAAGTGATGATCTGGTTCCTTATTATAGTTTTGTGAAATGAAAGTACTTAGCTAAAAACACATAAGCGAGTTAATACTATGTGGTAATCAATCCTATTAGTAGGGTCTATGGTCAAACTTTTATTTTTTCCTTTAAATAGAAAGGGAATAACTTAATCTTAATGGCATTAAGGGAGACATAATTAAGGTTTAGTGTATTATAGTATTCCAAAAACATAGAAAGGTGCAGGTTAAGGTCTTCAGATGGTGATCCTATAAATTGATTCTCTTTGTAACACATTACTACTATAGAGCATATGCTCGAACATCCAGAGGACATTCAAGAACACACCCTATGAAAATGGCATGTTAGAGCAATCACATCAACTTATTATGGCATCATAAAGAACATAAGTATTTCCAAAGATCAAAACTCCTCATTCCATTCACAAAATGAAACTTACTTACATTGTCATTACACTTCATAATCCATCTATTTACATAACATAAGACTTGGAAGTTTAAAGTTCTATATAAAAAGTTTAACATGAAAGCAGAAGCTAAAAAATATTCTATCTAGACTCTACAGGTATTAGTTGACTAGACTTCTACTATATCACCTTAGAAGCTAGGTCTCCCTTGTACCTCAGAATCAACATTTCAATTTTGATGAGTTTGCAAACTCAATAAGTGAACCATCATCGATGTGCTCACTTAAGTCTAAACATAAATATCACAAGTGTAATTCCCAATTTAGCAGATGTATCACATCATTCAATATTGATTACCAGATCACAATATACATCATATCTCAACAATACATTATAAACTACAAACATTTCATATACTCATTTCATAATAATCCAATCATTTATCTCAATCATTCATATCATCACATGTACACAAACATTTCATATCACTATATCAACACAATTCAGTAATTCTTCGCAATCATTCACATGATACATGTAAATATATATATATATATATATGTGTGTGTGTGTGTGTGTGTGTGTGTGAATGCTCATGTGACTACACTTTCATTTTTACTTTGTTATGATCAAATGCCTATTTACTGTCTCGTATCTGTTGTGGACATCGGGCTTATTTCATATGCTTTCCCGTACCCATTGTGGATACTGAGCTCATCAATAATTGAGCCTGTGGCTCTTTGTTCACATTTCTAAGCTTTAAGCTCTCTTTCACACTGGTCACTTTGGTCACAACTCCTTTATCTGATCATGCATAATAATGTGATGGAATACATCAACTCATATAATATGCTATCAATAACTTTCATTTATTTTACACAGTCATTTATCACATTCATCGGATCTGATTTTGCCATTCAACATTCAGCTGGGGACATATTTTCCCATGTTCACATACAATTAGAAAGCACTTCCAATACAATCCCAAATATTAAACTCATCGAACCATTAATGTTCGGAATTATCATAATCACATAAGTAACAATTTAATAACTGAATTTTAAATAGAAAAAATCAATTATAGTGAGAAAAACATCTAGGTTAACTTACACTATGCTCCAAATAAGCTATTGCCTTGATGACCTGACAACGTCTGGATGTTGACGATCAATTTGTGATTCTTTAGTCATGCAATACACACATATTTTACACATTAGTAAGTTGATCAATCATTTGAATATTCAATCATACAAATGTATATGTGTTATGTTTAATGAATGCTCAATTGACTTTTCGGGTATGTATCCTTAATCAAAAATCCTAACCATTCATACATCATAGCTTGGATATAACTAGTTTGCAAGTAGGTTTATTCCTTAAGTAAACTTGATTATTCTAAATTCATTAACCATACATTCACTAATCCTTTTCTAACATTATATATATTCACACAATTTCCTAATTCTCATTCATTCATTCCTAATGTGTTACTCATAACCTTTGGATCATATTTATATTCATAAGAACACCTTTATTCCTTTAACAATTCATAAATTCCAAATTTAGTTACATTGACATCAAATAATCCATTCCTTAAGTTATACATTAATTAACAACCTAAACTTATCAATCACTTAACCAACTAATCCAACATCAAACTAGGTTCATTTCAAGCCTCAATCAAGTCCAAATGTAGAAAAATGAAGTAACTTATCCTTAATTGGTTCACAATCACACAAAATAGAAAATTTCATTTCCAAAGCATTGCACACGATTGTGGAGGACCTTCCCACGATCGTGGGATGAGTGAACCGAGTGTCCACCCTCCATTTTCCTTCAATTTCTCCATATTTTAGCACCTTCATATCAAATTCAAAACAACTTCGTAATAGTTCATTAATTATACTTCAATTCCTCATTAATTTCACCTCAAATCCTAACTCAAAATCATCCATACAATAACTTATAAACTATTGTTTTTCATGCACTCAAAAAAAAATATGATTGTATCCATTTATTCATCAGTATCCCAGTACTTATTAAACACCATTATCACAATCAATCCATCCCTAAACAATCATCATAAATGTTATGCTAACATATGTCACAATAGGTCAGTAATTCACTTACTTGTTTATCTCAAAAGCCTCCTCAATTTATCAAGTTAATCTAGCCCTCCAAGCTTACAAAATCATCATAAATCAAGGTGGAATGGGTTTTTAGCAATAAGATGAAGACAAAAAAATATTGCAGTGGCAAGGTGCAAAATTTTTTTGGCAAAATTTAAAGTTGTGAGGGTTGGGTGTGAGTATCGAAATGAGAGAAGAAGAAGATAATAGCATATAGCAAAAACAAAAGAGAAGATGTTTATGTCATATGTGTGTCATATGGGGTAGGTGTATGGTGAGTGTTGAGTGTTAAGAGACTTGTCAAGTAGAGACACCTGCTACAAATCTTCTACTTAAGCTACCAAAAAGTCACTTAAATACCTAGTCCATTTGTCACTCAATTTCTAAGCCATTTGTCACTCAATTCTACTACCATGTGTTGCTTATTTCTACTGCCATATGCCAACTTGTCTTACCACTTGTCATTTTTCCTAGTCCAAATGTACATATTAATTCATCAATCTCCTAATTGTAACAATTAATTCCAAATTAATAATTGTAATCCATCAAACCAAAATTCAAGACATAAATGATACATAATCATATCATAACCATTTTAAAGCTTTCATAACCCGGAATATATCAATTGAGTGCACATACAATCTTTACAATATGTATGAAATAATAATTCGTGTGTGTATGTTAATGATATGCATGTAAGTGAAATGTGTTTCATAAATTCTCAATGATATTATTCATGTGGCTCAATAGCCTAAGACTTTAACTCTCAGTAATGTTTTGTAAACTGACTATTAAAATTCTCTCCCCTTTTAAGAAATTTCATCCTCGAAATTCTTACCTGATTGATCAAATAGGTGGGGGTATTAATTCCTTATATTCTCCTCAATTTCCTATGTAGCTTCTTCTCTCGAATGATTCCTCTAAAGGACTTTAACTAATGAGATCATTTGGTTTCTCAATTGTTTAGTCTGATAACCCACTATTTTAATTAGCTCCTCAACATAACTCAAATTACTTATAATTTTAACTTCCTGTCCTTGTAACACATGTGTCAGATTTGACCAATATCTCTTGAGCATACTAACATGAAACACAATGTGAATATGAGAAATCTCTAGTGGTAATGCTAACTTGTAAACGAATGGTCCTATTCTCTCAGTAATCTCATAACTACCAATATATCTAGGGCTTAACTTTCCCTTTTTATTGAACCTCAGTACTCCTCGCCAAGGTTATACTCTCAAAAACACCTTATCTCCCACTTGATACTCCATATCTCTCTAGTGTTGGTTTGCATAACCTTTTTGTCTATCTTGGGTCGCTTTAATTATATTACAGATCAGTTTAACCTTATCAACAATATCTTGAATCAACTCTGGGCCTTCAGCCATCCTTAGACCCTCTTCATCTCAATACAAAGGCGATCGAAACTTTTTGTCGTATAACCCTTCATATGAAGCTATACCAATACTACAGTCATAATGATTATTATATGCAAATTTAATGAGAGCCACATAATGATCCCATGCTCTTTGAAACTCCAAAACACAAGCTTTGAGCATATCCTCAATAGTCTTAATAGTCCTCTCACTCTGCCCGTCTACTTGAGGATGAAAGGCTATACTAAAGTTTAACCTTATACTCAAAGCTGTTTGTAAACTACCCTAAAATCTCGAAGTAAATCTAGGATCCCGATCTAATACAATGGATGTTATAACTCCATGTAATCTTACTTCCAGGTTAACTGATCTAGTGTATTATTCTCTCTCATAGGAAAGAAATGGGCCGATTTTATTAATTTGTCAACAATGACCCACATGGCATCATTTTGCCTAGGAGTCCTTAACAAACGCATAATGAAATCTATAGTGATCCTCTCCCATTTCCACTCCTGAATAGGTAATGACTGTAACTTCCTAATCGGAGCCTGATGCTCTGCCTTAATTTATTGGTAAGTCAAACATTTAGCAACATATTTTTCCACATGTTTCTTCATCCCTGGCCACCAAAAAATGTTGTTTTAGTGTACTGTACATCTTCGTAGTACCAGGATGCATAGCATAGGCTACTATATGTACTTCCCCAAAATCTCTTTTCTTAGATCATCCACATTAAGACATAATCTCTCCTTCAACCACAATGCATCATTTCTCAATTCAAACTTAGAATTTAGATTCTGTTTTAATTTTTCAATATACTTCACTACTTCTGGATCCTTGCTTTGAGCTTTTCTTATCCTTTCATGCAATACTAGTCTAAACTTCAATGTAACTAACAATGCTTCATTTTGCCTTAAATTTAACTCAACATTCAATGCTCTCAGTTGAACTAGGTTTGGTAACCTTGATGTCTGAATTTATGCCACACTGTAATTAGATTTCCTGTTTAATGCATCAGCTACAACATTAGCTTTACTACGATGGTATTCAATTTTGCAATCATAATCTTTAAGCAGTTCAATCCATCATTGTTGTCTTATATTTAACTCCTTTTGACTCAATAAATATCTCAAACTTTTATGATCTGTAGATATCTGAAATGTTTCACCATATAGATAATATCTCAAAATCTTTAAAGCAAACACCACTGCAGTAAGTTCTAAATCATGAACCGGATAGTTGGACTTATATGACCTTAACTGTCTTGACGTATATGTAATCAGTCTACCATACTACATCAAAACACATCCTAATCCCTGGGGTGAAGCATCACTATACACAACATGTACTCCAGATCCAGATGGAATAGCTAACACTAGTGCTCTATTTAATCAATGTTTTAATTCCTCAAAGTTGCTTTGGCATTCATCAGTCCATGTAAATGGTACATTCTTCATTAGAAGCTTTGTCAAAGGGGTTGAGATCAAAGAAAACCCCTCGACAAACTCTCTATAATAACCTGCCAATCCAAGAAAACTTTAGATCTCAGAAACATTTGTCGAGGCTTCCCACTTCATCACTTCCTCAACTTTCTTTGGGTCTACCTATATGCCCTGTCCAAATACTATATGATCCAAGAATATCGTTTGATGAAACATTTATTGAACTTAACATATGATTGTTTTTCCCTTATTATCTATAAGACTAACCTCAAATGCTCAGAATGTTCCTCGCTACTCTTTGAATACACCAAAATATCATCTATGAATACAATAACAAAATGATTTAAGTAAGGTTGCAACATTATTCATAAACGTCATAAAAGTTGTCGGAGCATTAGTTAACTTGAAAGGCATCACCAAAAAGTCAAAATGCCTATGTCTGGTCCTGAATGTACTCTTTAGTACATTAGCTTCTGCTATCTTCAACTGATAGTACCCTGATCTCAAATCCAACTTAATAACCACATGAGCTCCCTATAACTGATCAAGTAAATTATCTATTCTCGATAAAGGATACTTGTTTCTTCACTGTCACCCGATTTAATTGCCTATAGTCAATGCATAATCTCAAAGTCCCATCCTTCTTCTTCACAAACAAAATTGGAGCTCCTTAAGTGACACACTAGGTCTAATAACCCTTATCCAACAACTCCTACTATTGGGTCTTAAGTTCCTTAAGTTCCAAAGGTGCCATCCTATATGGACTAGATATAAGAGTAGTACCTGGAACTAAGTCAATAGTGAACTCTGTCTCCCTATCTGGGGATAAACCTGATAATTTAGTAGGGAACACATCCAAAAAATACCTAACAACAGGAATAGTCTGAATTGTTTGTTCATTCTGGGTATTAGTCACATAGTCTAAGTATGCCTCACATCCACTTCGAATCAGTCTGAGAACACTCATTGAGAAAATCAACTTAGCTGGCACTACTTGATTAACAACTCAAAATGTCACCCTTAGTTAATTAGGAGATTTAAGGATGACTTCTTTAATGTAACAGTTTATAACAGCCTTATATGCAGTAAGCTAGTCCATACCTAAAATGAGATCTATCTCCTTTTACTATAATACTATCAAATTAGCTTCAAACTCTGCCTGATCAACTTAAATAGTGCTCCTTTTATAGACTTTCCTAATCACTGTAGTACTACCTGCTGGAGTACTCACCTCTAGGTCAAATTTCAACATCTCTCTCTTACAATACAGTTTAGATGCCAGATGTGGTGTGATAAATGAATATGTAGATCCTGGATCTAATAATACAAATGATTCAAATTGAGAGACATACAACACAACTGCAACCATATCTGGGGAGTTTTGTGCGTCCTGTCCGGTGATAGAAAAGATCCTGGCCTAGGACTACGGCTGATACTTCACACCTCAGTCCTGACATTAGGATTTGCTGAACTTGTTCAATCTCTACCTTTGCCTCTACCTATTTGTCATACTCCACTAGCTCTGCTTTACTATACAGTTGTCTCAGTCACTGATCCCCCTCTCACTCCAGACTGTGGTCCTAAAATCACGAGACATTCTCTAATCTGATGCTTAAAAGAGCCGCAATGAAAGCAAGCTACTGATATCTTCCAACACTCCCCACCATCTGTCTTTCGACAGTGCCCAAAACTAGGTGTTTGTTGTGTCTACCCTCCTAATACTTGACCTCTACCACTAACAGCATGAAAAAAAATGTCTCTCGGTCTAAACCTCGACTGTCTTGATCTAGTATGTGATTGGAATGATCTATTCTGGCATTTACTGAATCTCCTGCTAGAATCAACTTGAGATTCACCATATCTCTTAATTCTAAACTCCATCCTTCAGTAACTGTTCAATTTAGATTGAAGCAGCTCGTAACTCAGTAAAACTAGTCAGATTGGTAATAGCCAATCTCGTCTTGATCTCCATATTCAGTCTATCCTCAAATTGCCTACACTTATCTTCCTCAATCAGAATCAAAGCAGTAGCATACCCCTTTAACTCATTAAACCACATCTCATACTCAACTACAGTGAGATCACCCTATTTCAGATATAGGAATTCCTTCATTTTCCTATCCAAATAGATCCTAGGCATATAGTTCTCCTTAAAGACCCTCAAGAAGTCTTCCCATGTTAATCTACCAGGTCAGGCAGAACTGTCGGGAACAGTCTTCTACCACTAATAAGTCGTACCTTGCAGCAGCGAGACTGTGTGGTCAAACCTCTCGTTAAACTCACAATCCATCTAATCAAACACCTACTCTGTTCTTTCCAACCAACCTTCTACCTCTGTAGGGTCTATATTTCTATAGAATTTCCCCTGCTTCCTAAGTTTATCATACCTCTTTTCTCTCCTCTCAAAAATTCTTTGAGGCATTTGGGCAGACTGGGGCATTAGAGACTCTTTATTGGCTCCTACAGACTCAAGGATAGCTGATTCTGCGACTCGATCTCTTATAGCAGATGACCTATAAGAAATAATAATTGTGATCACTATACGAGTCTCTCACTATATGTCATGTTTAAAATTCTTATATATGTCCCTACGGATGCCAAACCATGCTCTGATACTAGAATTGTAACACATCACTACTATAAAGCATATACCCGAACATCATAAGGACATTCAAGAACATACCCTATGAAAATGACATGTTAGAGCAATCACATCAACTTATTATGGCATCATATAGAACATATGTATTTCCAAAGATCAAAACTCCTTATTCCATTCACAATATGAAACTTACTTACATTGTCATTACACTTTATAATCCAATATTTACACAACATAAGACTTAGGAGTTTAAAGTTTAAAAAATTCAACATGAAAGGAGAAACTAAAAAAAAATTCTATCTAGACTCCGCAGGTATCAGCTGACCGGACTTTTGATCCATTCTTGTTTCCAAAATTGATTGTACAAGACTTTTACTATATTACCTTAAAAGCTAGGTCTCCCTTGTACCTCAAAATCAACGTTACAATTTTGATGAGTTTGCGAACTCAGTGAGTGAACCATCATCATTGTAATCACTTAAGTCGAAACACAAATATCACAAGTGTAATTCCCAATTCAACAGATGTATCATATCATTCAATATTGAGTACCAGATCACAATATACATCATATCTCAACAATACCTCATGAACTACAAACATTTCATATAATCATTTTAGAATAATCCAATCATTTATCTCAATCATTCATATCATCAACATGTACACAAACATTACATATCACTATATCAACACAAATCAGTAATTCTTTGCAGTCATTCATATGATACATGTAAAGATACATACATATATATATATATATATATATATATATATATATATATCTATGTGTGTGTGTGTGTGTGTGTGTGTGTGTGAATGCACATGTGACTCCACTTTCATTTTTACTTTGTTACGACTAAGCACCTATTTATTGTCCTGTATCCATTCTGCATACCGGGCTCATTTCATATTCTATCCCATTCCTATTGTCGATGTCGGGCTTATTAATAATTGAGCCT
>JANZXP010000196.1:33458163-33468687 GCA_027576715.1 Erythroxylum flavicans
CCTGTCAGTTGGATAAATGGATTAGTTGACTATTCGAAGAGCGGAGCTGAGCTTAGAAAGGGGAGTTTTGAATGCAAATATAGTTGATGAATGTATGTTATCCGAATGAGTTCGCCGGGCTCCGAAAATGGGGTCCGACGTGGTATGGTATCAGAGAGAGCATGAAAATTAGACTCCGAAAATGGGGTCTAACATTTCCCCCTCCTTATCTATATTGAGCCCCCATATAATTCACTTGCTCTGGATCGCTATCCTTCGTTAAAGAACAGTCCACCGTATCATAGTCCATCTGTTCACAGAGTTCACACTTTAGTTGCACAACTTTTGTCGAAGCTGAGGACAAAGTCTTTATGTTGTTGATCTGTCGAGTTAAGTTATTAATTTTTTCTTGCATCTCCATCATTTGATCAACAGCTACAATTCCTTTTTTTTCTCGAAAATTAGTAGTTTGTCTACTCCACTCGTTTGTCTATAGGCATCTATTAATTGTCATCTCCTCTATCAACTCTTTTGCTTCATCTACTATCTTTCTCATCAATGATCCTCTTGAAGCTGTGTCAATTGTGCCTCTCGTATGTGGGGTTACTCCATTATAGAATGTTTGTAACAAAAATTCCTTGGGTAAGTTATGGTGAGGGCATTTTCGTTGCAAATCTTTGTATCTTTACTACGCTTCATAGATTGATTCCTAGTCACTTTACTGGAAGTTAGTAATCTCTTTGATAATCTTTGTGGTTTTTAGTAGGGGAAAAATACTTGTCTAAAAAGGCACCAACTAGTTGATCCCAAGTTGTGACATTGGCTAGGTTAAGAGAATGATTCCAAGCCTTTGCTTTATCTCTTAAGGTAAAAGGAAAGAGCTTAATTCTTATCACATCCTCTGACATTTGATGGTGCCAAAAGGTATCACAAATTTCAAGAAAGTTCACTATATGAGCATTGAGATCTTCATTTGTTAGTACATAAAATTGCACATTCTATTAAAGAATGTTTAGGAGGGCTGGTTTAATTTCAAAAAAGGCTACTTGTATGGGTGGCCTAGCTACTCCTTGGTTAGCCTCGTTGACCCCTGGTCTCATGAAGTCCATAAGGGTTTGTTGTTGACATTATTAGTTCACTCCGTGATCCAAATCTTGCTGAAATGCTTTGGCCACTGTTGCTTTTACAATTTCTTCTTCTTCTTCACGTCGAGCTTTCCTAATGGATCATTCTAATAAAGTGATATCTAATTCTAAGGCTTCAGTTACACGATTCAAACATGTCATGACTCTTATGTTCATGTAAGACCATGAATTCAGAAATAAAAAGAAACGAAAATAAAATATAGAAAAATAAAAACTAACTAACCCCTTAAATTAAAGAATTAAACTAATCGCCTTCCAGGTAAGGGCACCAAAAACTTGATCGGGTGTTGGTGTATGTAAGTTTTAATAAAACCCTTGATAATCCACAAGTGCATGGTTCATTAGCGTAATACCTAAGGTGTCAATCCCATTAGGAGAGATAATTTAATCCTAAAATTTAAGGCCAGAATAAATCGCAGAAATTCAAATATAATGAAACTAAAATGAGAATTCAATTTAATCAATCAATTCAAAATAAGAATTGAACACGAAAATATTAATAATTCAATAGTCCTAACATACATCCAAGAATCAATCTAAAGGAACTACCAATTGAAAGAAAGGGAATTTTACCTATCCTTAATGCTAACATAACTGATTATAAATTACCAGATTACTAGTTATAGATGATCCTAGGGTTGATTACTCTCTCTAGAGTTATAACCATTAACCCTAAATCATAAACCCTAATTAGATTATGAATGTTGCAATCTCTTAATTGACAACCAATCCAAAACTCTAATTAGTTCTGAAGTTGTCTAATAAACTATCGGAAACCTATGCAAGGTCTCTCTTCGTACAATCTACCGATTTGATTTAATTCTTATTCTATTAAATCACCTAACTCTTATTAGCCCAATTTAATTATTTTTCATTCGATTCACCCTCTCAATTTGTTATCAAATTATGCAATTTTAAAATTAAATCATAATATAGCCAATAAAGCATAAACAATCATATTTCATTAATTCAAACATAAAACTCTGAAGGTGAGTTTAAAACATCTCAACATTCAAAAATCATGTCATCAACTATTATTAAAAATTTTATACAATAATAAAATGGAAAATAAATAGAAAATACGATCAGAATGGCTGATGGGAGGCATCGACGTTAGAAAACTACTGATCCAGGAAGTTTGTCGAGTCCACTTCTTCTCCACTTTTCTCTTCCTTCTTTTCTTTCTTAATCTCTCGATGAATTCTCTCTAGGGTTTCTCAAAAGTGGCTGATGCCAAGGCTCTTTTTCTGCCTCTTTATCTTATTCTTTAAATATCTTTTGTGTTATGAACAGCACTAGGATTTTTTGGGGGTTCGAAAGGTCAGAAAAATCCTTTGAAACTTGAATTTTGAGTGTTTACACGTCTGCTTTATACAGGCCACGACCAAGGCCTTATAGCAAACGATCGTGGGCCATATCCAAGCCTTCTGTCACGATCATGGCATGCAGGCCACGATCGTGGGCCATGTTCTGGTTATCATGATCGTGGTCTATTGTGCCACGATTGTGGGCCGTTGTTTCGGCCTAAATGTCTCTGAAACTTCTGTATTCTTCGATGTTGAACCTAAAACACTAATAAGCACATCATAGTATCTAAAAAACATAATATTTAAGCTCAAAGACTTGTACTAACCCATAAAAATACCTAAACACAAGTCATTAACAAACTAACACAATTCTAACCTAAGGACATACTAAACAATTGAATTAATAATTAAATACATATCAAACTAAACCCTAAAATATGATGCAATTTACACTTATCAAACTGCTACAAGAAGAGCACCTTTTTAAGAGTGTATGATCAAGTCTTACTGCTTATTAAGGGAGTGATCTTTTGGCCATTGAATGATTATTAGCAAATACATCTACCAGCTAAGACTATGATGCTAGGAAAATGAAAAAAAAGCAAGAAAGAGAGATAAAAATGATTCAAATGAATTATTAAGTGTAAGCAAGGTGTCATAAAATGGTCAAGTACAAAAATATAGGAAATATGGTGCTTCTAGTCACAATAGTAGAAAATGTAGTTTAACAAGTCCTAATGAACAATATGCCATTGTAAGTAACATAAAACGTTATTATATTTTTTAATTTTAATATGATTGTCAATGTTAATGCTATGCATATTATTTTTTAGGTTAAAATAGCTTCAACTTAAGGGCCAATAGTTAGAGAATTTTCCCAGGTAAGTTAAAAATGGTAACTTAATGATTATTATATCTTATAAATTATAATGCTATTCATTTGATCCAATTATATTCATGAAACCCTATATTGCATGTTAGGTACTAAGGAATGCCATCCTAGTCAACAAAGCATCAATATCAGTTATACTTATATTAAACTCATATGTGTGTTCATTAATAGGTTTATCACTATTAAACTCACATGCATTTTCAAATTGATCAATAAGTTGTTAGTTCTACAAATTTGACTCAAAAGAAATATAAACAAATTGCTTCAAGATCATTTAAATTGTCATTTTAAATAAAAGGTTTTAAGTTTAAAGGTAAGTCTAGCATCACTTTAAGACAACTATAAGCTACTGTAACTGAAAGGAGAGAAATAATTGGGACTAGCATCTAACAAGTTGGTAAAAAAAATAATTGATTTGGTATATCATTGTATTTCAACCTTTAGCAATTGATTTAGTGCATTTTGTGACTAAATCTTATATTTGCTACTCAAACTGAATGAATGTTGTTACGAATCTTGTAAGTACTTTAGCATATTATATTCAACTATACCCATTTTTAGTAGAAAAACATTATTGAATAAAGTCTAGCATAGAATGTATTGTTAGATAGAAATCACTAGTAGATAGCCAAGTTCTACATCTTCATTTAGTAATAAAAGGGATTAGTATATTCATACTAATCATGCTAAAATTTGACAACCATATAGAAGATGAATGAAAAAAACTAAACTGCAATTATATTGAATAACATCGACCTTGACTCTTTTTTCTCTTTAGTTAGTATATTAATGTCTTGCTTCATAATTTTAATTGTTTATCATGTTCATTTATTTCATATATACTCATCCTACTTTCAACCTCCTTTTCAATGCAAATACATCTTTCCTCAACTTTTGAATTACATAGACAACTCTCTTAAGAAATTACTTATTATATTGTTAAAAAATTTGCAATTATCAACAGAGTAATTAGGACGTCAAAAAAATCTTCTACCTGAATTACTAACAATCTATAGTATCCTTAAAGAAGCTTATAGTCGATAAAATCAAAACACGTTATTAAAATTTTTATAGTTACAAATCCTAGATGTTAAGAATTCCATTTGCAAAATTATAACAACAATTTTATAGTCATTATGTTTAATCAACAACATGATTATTTCGAAGATATCAAAGAAAATAACTCTTTCAAGAACATGCACAATGGTTGTAGGATTGCATTTTATTTAATATAGGAAGCTATATAAGGTCCTCCATGTCCATTAAAGACATCATAAGAAACACTTGGCAACTTGAATTATACGTAAGAGCTTCTTAGCAACTAACAAGCTACAATGTAAGCAAGCAAAGGAAAAAGTTCATATCCCAAAATATATGGAAGTTATAAATGAAAAATGTTGAGTGAAGAAAGAAAAAAGAGCACAACAGACATAATACAAAACAAATGCATTCTTTGGATTATTTTAAGGCTTCTTAAGGGGGAGGGGGAGGGGGTAAGGAGGCAAGTTGGAATACAATGTAAAATTTTCAATTCCATCCTTTTCAATGGAAGATATAAAGAATTTTCTTTCACGAGTTGTAAATAACATGAAAGATGGATAGAGTAAATGATAACAATGAACAACTATCTATATTTTAAATTCTAACGTTGTAAGGAATCTTCTTAAGGAGAGAAACTCCATTTACTATAATAGAATAAAATTAAAAGAAATTATAAAAAGGAAACTAAATAAATATGTGAAGCCTTAACGAAACAATATTCTTAAGAAAAATATGCACTAATTTATTATAACTCTTACTCTTCTAGCTCCTTGCTTTTTTTAATACAATTTTGTTTTTATATGATGGTAGAAAAAAAGAGTTGAGATGGGAGGACTTGAAGCTATATAAACATTATAAATTTTCTTATAGCATATTCAAAGATGAAGAGCTTTTTGTTTAAACCAAACATGAATCTAACGGGTATTTAATAATCAACAAAATATAAAGGGTAAGCATATAGAGAAAGAAAAATTAAGGATATGAAGGATTCATTCTTCATAAGAGAAGTCACAACAAACTTTGTTAGAGGAGAAGTCATACCATACTTCTTAAAAGGAGAAGACACACCACACTTATAAAGAGAGAAGCCAAGTCACTATCTCGATGATAGTGAGAAGCTTAGTTGTATTATGCTAGCCACTATGTCATCAAAGCTGCAAAAGTAGCACGAGGCTATGGATGCTCATACCATAGTTTATCATCTTAGGGAGCTCTTTGATAAGCAAGCAAGGTCTGAAAGGTTAGAGAATTCACGATTGCTCTTTCTCTCTAAGATGGTTAAGGGCATATCTCTAGTGTAATATGCACTAAAGATGAATGGCTACATCGAGCGGTTGGCCTCCTTGCATTTTCTTTTGGATCATAAATTAAGTATTGACTTAATTCTGAGATGTTTAATCGATATTTACTCACAATTTGTGTTTAATTATTAGATGAACAATATATCTAGCACAATTCTCGAGCTGCTCAACATGCTCAAGGAAGTTGAGCCATCCGTCCTTCAGGACAAGGTTGTGATGTTAAGAAAAAGAGCCAAAAGAAGAAGAAGTCCGCAGGTCCTAAGAGAGGTGTCAAGAAAGCAAAGAAAATTGCCTCGAAGGGAATTTGCTTCCACTGTGGCAAGGATGGCCACTGGAAGTGAAAATGCAAGGCTTATCTAGTCTTTAAAGAAAAAGAAGATATCTGATGCCCCATCTACTTCAGGTATTTATGTTATTGATATTTATACTGTTTTTGATAACAACATATGGATATTAAATACCGGTTGTGGCTTACACATTTGTACTGACATAAAGGGCCCCAGGAATAATAGATAACTTAAAAAGGGAGAGTCAGACCTATAAGTGGGCAAAGGAGCAAGAGCTGCTGCATTAGCTGTAGGCATATATGTATTAACACTCCCTAGTGTGCTTGTACTAAAATAGGACAATTATTTTTATGTACTTGCTTTGACTAAAAATGTAATATCTGTTTCTATTCTTAATAAAGTTGTATTCCATTTAAATTTCAATAAAAATGGTTGTTTAATTTATTTGAATTGAATGTTATATGCTTTAGGTACATTGTGCAATGGCATATACATATAAGATATGTCTAATCCGGTTCTAAATATCAATAATAACAAAAGACTAAAACAAGATAATGTGAAATCGTCTTACTTACGACATTATCACCTTGGCCATTTAAGTGAGAGACGCATATCTAAACTACACAAGTGTGGTAGTTAGGGTCATTTGATAATGAATCATAACACATTTGAATCTTGCTTATTAGACAAGATGATTAAGTTACCCTTTAGGGGAAAAGATGAATAAACTAGTATACTTTTAGACCTAATACATACTAATGTATATGGTCTAATGTCCATAAATTCCAAAGGTGGTTTCATATACTTCATTACCTTTATCGATGATCATTCTCGATATGGGTATATGTATCTTATGAGATACAAGTCTGAAGCCTTTGAAAGGTTCAAAGAATTCAGAAATGAAGTTGAGAAATAACTTGGGAGAAGTATTAAATCACTTTGATCAGGTCAAGGTGGTGAATACTTAAGCTAAGAGTTTTTGGATTATCTTAGGGATAATGGAATATTGTCCCAGTGGACTCCACCTTATACACCTCAACACGATGGTGTGACTGGGACTTTTGTTTATCTATTAAACAGAGTCCCATCCAAGTCAGTTGATGTTACTCCATATGAGATATGGACTAACAATAAACCCTATCTTTCTCATATGAAAGTTTGGGATTGTCTTGTTTATGTGAAGCGGATTCAGTCAGATAAGCTTGAAGCTAAATCTGATAAGTGTCTGTTTGTAGGATATCCTAATGAAACTATAGGATATCAGTTCTACCATGTTTAGGAATAAAAGGTGTTTGTTTCAAAACATGCTGTCGTTTTAGAGAAAGAGTTTATCTAAGAGAAGACAATGGGAGCAAAATTAAACTTGTGGAATTTCAAGATGCTCAAACAGACGCATATCAACTGCTTAGACCTGAGACTATTATTCATGAAAATGAAACAATAGTTCAACCTTCTGACACACAAGAGGTTTGTAGGTCAGGTAGGATACGTTATGTTCACGAGAGATATATATTTCTCATAAGTAAACTTAACGACATATTGCTCATAGAAGATGATTGGTACATTCAGAAATCTAGGGTAAGAGACAATTCAATCAATAAAATAAGAGGGATACAAAATAAGGAAAAAGTAATCTCTAGCATTTAGATTCTTGAATTTAGATTTTCTACAATTGCGATATTGTCCATTGTTTACATTAGTCTCTTTTAATTTTAATTTAATTTTCCATATTATTTGCATTTCACAATTTAGTTTCTTAAACAAAGTTATGGCTAAATTAAGTAGTGTCCAGGCATCAATCCCTATGGGATCGATATCTGCTCTTTTTACTACAAGTCACAACCCGTTTAATTGTAGTTTTTGAGCATAAAACAAGTAGATAGGTTTTACCTTCAACAAGTTTTTGGCGCCGTTGCCGAGGATTGATTGTTGAGCATCGTGTTTGATTTAGATTACTTTGATTTAAGAGTTTTGATACTTTTCCTTGTGTATTTATAGGTGCATGAACACAAGGAGTACTCAAAGGATAAAAGAAGCTATAGAGGACAAATTTCTCGACATTAAGAATCACGAAAGAGAAATAAGAAGGGAAAAGCGTCTAAATTTCTCAAATCAAGATATAGCTGAAGAAGGAGAGCAAGGAGGACCAGAAAGGACACTTATGGATTTTATGAAGCTAAGGTTTAGTCCTCAAAGAGTGGCGAAGCTAGTAGTTCAAGTGAATAATTTTGAGATAAAGCCAGCAATACTTAACATTCTTCAAAACAGTGTGCAGTTTTACAGGATATCTAACAAGGATCTGAATGCCCACATCATAAATTTCTTGGAGATCTATAACACATTTAGATTCAATGAAATGTCTGACGATGCGGTGAAGCTGGGAGAGATTGAAAGAACTTTAAAGAAGTTGTCCCCATCATAAGCTCCCGAAGGAATTTCTGCTTCACAAATTTTATAATGGAGTAAATCCGAGTACAAGGGGCACAATTGATGCAGCCGCTGGAGGTTCACTGATGAGGAAGACAGTGGAAGCAGCTCATGATTTATTGGAGGAGTTGGTAAGCAACAGCTGCGTGTGGTTGAGCGAGAGGAGTAGACAAGGACAGAAGGAACAAAAAGGTATGATACCTATTGGCTCAATTACTACCTTACAGGCTGAAATCACAGCTTTGACGAAGCAGCTAAACAACATTCAAGGAGCATCCACCTTAGCAGTTAAGGCAATGTAAGCACAATGTGAGTTGTGTGGGGAAAATAACCATAACTCAGTGGAATGATTCTTATTAGGAGCTAACGGGACCGAATAGGTAAGCTATTTAGGCCAGTCGCAGCGAGGTAATAACCTATATTCTAACACTTATAATCCAGGTTGGAAAAACCACATGAACTTCTCTTGGAGTAATAATAATGCAGGTGGCTAACAAAGACCACAAGGACCGCCAGGATTCTAGCAAAATCAAATCGGAGCATTGAAAAGCAAAATGGATAAGATGATGGAGGTTTTGGGGTCCAAATGGCTAGCACAAGAAGAGAATCATAAAAGGATGCATGCAAGCTAGAAGGAAAATTAAAAGAAGATGGAAGAAAAATTCGATCAGATTTTGAAGAATCACACATCATCTATCCACAATCTGGAAGTTTAGGTAGGCTAACTAGCTAACGCTTTATCTTCACGAAACACTGGTAGTTTACCAAGCAACACTGAGGTGAATTCGAAGGAAAGAATCATGGCCATTACACGAATAGAGAAAGAAGAAAGTAAACGTAGGGAGAAAGATGGAAACAAGCAAGAAGAACAAATAATGTTGGAAGTCCTTCTGAGTGGACTAATAAGCAAAACGATTAAGGAACTTCAGCTTGGACTTCCACATCAAATTTTTATTTAATGGAAGCCATCTTCAAGTGAAGTAGCTTGGAACTCTAAGGAAGGGAAGTTAAGCGAGATGACATACATTACAAATCAACTCCAAACAAAGCTCATGTTAAAGGGGTCATTGAAAGAAGAGGTTATCAATCACATATCAAGAGAAAGTCCGTATTTAGCACAGAAGAAAGAAAACCTAGGAGACTTTTTCATTATATGTAGTATAAATAGAGTTAAGATAGATCGAGCATTTGTAGATTTAGGAGCAGGTATCAACATGATGCCATACTCATTCAGTCAAAAGTTAGGTCTAGAAGAGTCAGAGCTGACTAAGACATTAGTGAAAATAGCTGACAGGACAGTGCATTTACTAAAGGGGATCATCAAGAATATGCAGTTACACATTGATAAAATTGTCATTCCCGTAGATTTTTACATATTGGTTATTAGTGAAGATGAGGAAACCCTGATGGTTCTTGGGTAATTGCTTTTGGCTACTGCTCGTGCCATTATTGATGTTGATGGGGGGGGGGAGTTAATACAAAGAATATGGAAGGAGCAGTTAACATTCAAGGTGTCGAAGAAGAATTATTGTATTACTCTACCCTGGCAGACATCAAGGAACCTAAACTCCAAAGAGGATGGGAAAATATTGAGGACCCCGAAAATGCGTTCAGGAAGAAACGAACGCATAGGAGAAGGCAAAGAAAGGAAAACAATGATGAAGGTGGAGCCCAGAATAAGGTAGCCCCTGTACAAAGTCCGAGATCAGTTTATACACCATTATCATTTCGGTTATTTGAACCGCCATGAGTAAGAAGGAGAGTTGAGCTACCGACAGTAACAAAAGCACTACATAGGAGGCAACCCATGGGAATCAACTAGTCTTTGTTTGTTTTCGTTCAATTTATGGTTCATTTGAATTCTTTAGTTATTATCATGTTTGAATTGAATTTGATTGATGTTTATGTTGATTGTGCTTGGAATTCAATTTGTTTTCTTTCAAATTTCTCATTGATGATATTATCTTGATGTACTTGTAGGTTTTGGGATCATAGAGAATACATATAAGCTTGGAAGAACATTTGAAATTGTAAGGATCACTAATTCCCACGTCCGTGGGAATTGTGGTGATTCCCACGAACGTGGGAAATCTCTCTAGAAAGTTTCTGGAGAGCAAACCCACGTTTGTGGGAATTGTGGTGATT
>JANZXP010000196.1:33468787-33485833 GCA_027576715.1 Erythroxylum flavicans
ATGAAGGAGATCATTAGAAAGGTATGCAAACATCTTACATGTCATGATTTTGTTTTTCTATATCTATATGCATGAGTAGATCTGGTTTTTGAGGTTCCGTTTTATTTTCGTTAGTTATATTTGATATATATTATGTATGAGATGCATAATCGGAACCTAACATTGATAATGAAGTTTAAGCTCCCATTTTTTATTTTTGGGCCCTTTATTATGTAGTGGCAAAGGCCCCAAAGAAAAATAATAAATAATGCTAGTTATTCCTTGTGTAATGGATGGCTGATAGAAAGGTTAAGTCAGGGTTCATTTTGGACGTTTATGAAACTTTAAAGTTCTCTTTGAACGTGTTGAAACATTAGGATTTAAATTAAAATTTGATAGAAACATTAAGGTCCAATTTGACTCTTTTTTCATAATTTATTCTTTCATATAGTATCTCAATTAGTTTACCCATAAATTCACTATTCTTTTATATCTGACATCTTAAAAATAGAGAATTTTCATATGAAAAATTTATGCTATCTAAAAAAAATTTGTTAGGAAATTGAGATAGGCCTACTTTATTGTGAAATTTAATTTTTATTATTTACATCCTTTTTTTGAAATTAACTTCAAAATAGGTTACTAAAATCACTATTGCTGCATAAGTTTCTGGTTTCTAAAAGTATATACATGAACTAGTTAAGATGATATCAATAGTGCTAACACATCTAACATAAACATATTTAAAAAAAGGTTTTATTATTTTTTATAATTGCATTGATAGATAAAATTTTAATTAAACTGTAATTAAAGATAAAATGAATCTACTTAAATATCAATGAGGCCTAAATAAAATTTCATTATTCAATATTGGTGTATATTGACTTTATATTTGATGTAATTTTTTTAAATATTATAATTAAGTTCAAATTGATTAAATTATCTTTTATCTCTTTAAATGTTCTTTATGTATGGTCTATTTAATTCCTAAATATATTATCAATATATAAAAACTATAATATTAATTATATTTAGGAATTAGATAAATTGAATTACTTTAATTTATCTTTAAATTTCTAACTAGATGACTAGATCTATATAGAATTTTTCACAATCCAAAATTTGGTATAGTTTCTCTCTAAATTTTCTTTTGCATAGCCTATATGATTCCCTATTCCACCTCCTTATATCTTTAGTGTCATTTTATTTGGTTTTTTCTCCTCATCTTTGTTTATTTGGTTTGCTAGCTCAACCTTATTATCTCATTAGTTTTTTATTTGCCTCCCTTGTTCTTATTCTTTCCTATTCCCCCTAACTACCTTGCTCCATTTTATAGTCTATTACTATTTTTCTTATTAGCATGTTTTAAGATCACGACCCTCACTTGTGCATACCTTTCCTTCTTGTCCTTATGACTTACCTTTTCTCTTATTCAAGCTAGTATAATAACTTCCATTCCTAGTTTTTCTTGGTTATTAATCGAGGTCAACACCTTCCATTTTTAGCTTGAACTTAGTAGCCACTCCTTTGATATAGGGGGAATTTCTTCCTTTTTTAAATCCTTTACTTTCCTGAAACCTCCTCAGTACCTACTAAGTTATCCTATACCAGGTCTCTTTATATCTTACTATCATAGCTCCCAACTTTCCCCTTCTTTCCACCTCCTCTGAGTCATAGGCTTAGGACCTAAGGCTTCTACTGGGAAACCTTAGTCAGTGGCACTGTTAGGATATCATAGAAGCAAGTACTAGATGATGTGTCACCTTTTCTTTATTACTATCCTTCAAGCACATTACAAAGGCAAACTATAATTGCACTAAGGATTGGAACTCTTAAAGAGGGATCAGTAAAATGAGAGGAGACCTTCTTGACATTCTTTAAGGACAAGAGCCTTTATTCCTGACTGTGAATGCTTAGGCCATTAAATAGTAGAACTAGCATAGTTTGCATGAAGTTTTGTAGAATGATGATAACTTATTTTTATTCAAATTTTCCTCCCTATGCAAGCTTAAAAGATTTTAGAGCTTGGACCATCACACTTCAATTTCAAACCTCTCTTACTACAATCTTAAAAATGAGGAAATAAGATTCACATTCTGAGGTAGAAGAATGTACAAATATGATTGAATATACACAACATACCATCAGATTATTAGATAACTAAAGGATTAAGTCATTCGACCAGATTTATAGGTAAACCCCTATGTATTACTAAGCAATAATAAGTTATGCTTGACTATGTTCAATTACACAGGAACTCTTAGAAATGATACCATTATTAAGGCTAAATGAGGTAGTCAAACTCTATAAGGATCAGGTTATAGTCTCCTATAATTAGAGACCAGAGTCTTCAAAACATAACCAAATACGGAAAACAACGAGGAAGCTTTTTTAGTTAAAAAAATACTAATAACTATTAATGTTCTTTATAGACTAAATGGAGAAGCAGAATAACATCAAAGAATAGAATCTTAATAAATAATACAGGCCCTAAAGATGATTACAAAAATATGGACCTAGTAATCCAAGGGCATATGATAACATAATAATTGTATTCTTCCATAATTACCATTATAATGGAAGAATACTTGTAGCTTTTTGATTGAAATGAAGTAGAAGCTTCTCTAATCCTAGCAGAATAACAAACGATACAACTAGGGATATAAAAGAAGGATACCAATATAATTTTCAAATCTTAGTTATCTATGCTTTCAACTATAATTTGAATGAACAATGATGTGGAATAAAGTAAGGGTGATTGGTAATGATATAAACAAGGCTTGGATGCTAATTGGAGACTTCAATTATATGTCATACACCAATGAGGTAGGAGGAGTAAAATGTTTAAGGAATCAATTAGATTAGCCAAAGGATTATGTTAATGAAATTCAAGTCATTATCCGTAAAATGGACGGATAATATTATACTTATGTAAACAACCAAAAAGGGTATTGTTTGATAATGAAAAATTGGATTAAGCTATGGTCAATGATGAATGGATGTATAATTTTATAAAGAGTAAGGCATCTTTTAATAGTCACTTGCACTCTGATCATACCCTTATCCATATAAAATTGTTATACAATTAGTAGAGGAGGATTCCCTATTTCAATTAAATAATTACTTAAATGAGATTGAGGGGTTGAAGCTAACTATCTATAAGGGAATTAATGTAAGCATCAAAGGCACTAAGGTATTCATACGCATGAGGAAGCTATAAAAATTAAAATATAACTTAAGATCCTAAGGAAAGTGAATAAATCCAATATACATCTTACATCATTAGAGGACAGGAAGGATTTAGAGAGAATTTAAGGTGCTCTCTATAAAGTTCCTCTTGATGAACAACTTAAGGAGGCAGAAGAGGGAGCCTTGCAGCTCTATAATAAAATATCATAAAAATGTCCTTATTAAGGAAAAGATTTAGGATATTATAGTTGAAGGATAGAGATAAAAATAGTAAAATTTTCTACAGATCTTTGCTTGAAAGGAAAAATACTAACAAGATCACTTCTTTGAGGAACTATAATGGTAATATCCTTACCAATAAAAAAGTTCTTCATAGGGATGCTTATGTTTTTTTCACTAAAACAATTGGAATAATCTTTAAAGCCTCTTCTAATGGACATTTGATGAGAAACATTATAAAGAACCAAATTCCTATTAACCATACAGAGGCTTTAAGTAAGCCATTTAAAGCCAAAGATGTTGAGGAAGCCCTATTTTCCCTCTACCCAATAAGGCACCAGGACATGATGGGTTCAATAATAAAAATTAGAGCCTAACTAAAACAATGGTGACAAATGTAATTCTTGACTTTTTAAAAAATGATATCATATTAAAGGAGTTAAACAAGACCTGTATATATCTCGGTCCTAGGGTATAATCCCCTAGCTGTAAAAGATATTATCATTCTATTTCTTCTTATAACACCATTTATAAGATCATCGCAAAGCTACAAACCAACAGATTGAAGTTAATGATTAAATATGTGGTAGATAACTCTCAAGGATCTTTCTTAAGGGGAAGATCAATATGTGACAATGTGCTCTTAGTATAAGAACTATTCCAGAATTACAATGGAAGAATTCAATTAAAAATTGTTCTGTTAAATTTTATTTCCATAAGGCTTTCAATTTATTGGACTGGAACTTTCATGATGAATAAAATGTATGCATTTAGCTTTCTTGAATTATTCATCAATTGCGTTGCACAATCTGTTACTATTTTTTCATATGGAATTTTGGTTAATAGAGAACCTAAAAATCTAATCAAGAATGTAAGGGAATTAAGGCAGAGAGAATCCTTATTTGCTTACCTATTCACTTAGACATAGAGGTCCTAATAAGGATGCTCAAGATTAAGACAAATACGAATAGTAAGTTCAAGTTCCATCCCAAATGCAAAGCTTAAAAGATTGTGGATTTATCTTTTATAGATGATCTGGTTTTGTTCTTTAAAACTGATCCTACCTCAGCTCCAATATTAATAGCTGCTCTAGATACTTTTAAAACAAATGGGTCTTTATGTTAATAAAGATAAAATCTAGATTATAATATATAGAGGTGCATAAGCTTACTCAAATTCCCTAGCTTTTTTATTAGGTCGCAAGGTAAACAAGCCCCCAATCACTTATTTAGGTGTCCCAATACCCACCAAGAGGCCTATATTTATAAATTTCAAACCACTCTTAGAGACGATTAATTTTAGAATTACAAGTTATAAGAATAGGAGATTATTAATAGAAGGTGGAATCTAACTATAAATATTGTTCCAAGGAGTTTATATGTATTAGACATTCCATCTTTGGTTCCTAAAGAATATAAGCAAATTTATTAATATAATATTGAGTAGGTTCATATGGTTTAGTTAAGGTAATAGTAGATCCTTGGTAAAAGTGAAATTAGTGCAGTTATATAAGGATAGAAGGGAAGGGGGCTTGTGAATCCTTCCTCTTATAACCACTAACCAAGTTCAAATGACCAAAAAGGTTTGGAAGCTTCTAATAGATAAGAACTCATTATAAGTGAAATGGGGAGTGGTTAAGGTAATTTCCTTTTAGATGAGTTATCCTTTAGAATCTAGTTTTGATAAGACCATAAAGTGAAAATCCTAAAGCTAATCTTAAAGCAAGAAGTGTTGTACCTTGAAGGTATGTACTGGTCTTTTGACTTGACCTTATATCATATACTGATTACAGTTATGTAGAAGGTTGGCCAGCTAGCTTGGTTGTATAAAGCATGTGAACATTTAGAAATGATCACCTAATCATGGACACTTAATCATATCTTAAAGTTGAAGTAGAGATACATTATTAATTTCATTAAAAAAATAAGAAATGACATCTCAAACTCCTTCTAAAATGGCAATTTGGTCCTTTATGTGGCCTTTTTCTAAAGTTAAAGAGCTAAAAGGAGTGAAATAGGTGAAAATATCACTTCTATAAGGCTTTAATAAGTCATAATGGATTATTTTATAGTTCAATAGTGGAAAAGGACCTGATGATTTTCCTGCAAACTCACTATGAAGATCAAATTAAATAAAGAGGACACCAATCACAGATATGTGCAAATCTCTCATATATATGGATGATATTGAGTAATTTAAACAGAATGAGGAAATTCATGCACCTATCTAATTTTTATGTTTTATGAAAGCAAGCCATCATATTTATGGGATGTCTTTACTTAGAATTTTAATACAACGGAAGAATATAGGCTTGGATAACTAAATTATTCTATATGAATTATTTTCACTAAATTAGCAAAAACTGCTTGATTGGTGTTACAAATATGGAATAAGGAAGGATGCCAAATGAATCATGGTCAAGCTTACTCTAAGCTATACTACAAATTGAATCTAGATGGAGAGATAAAATAATCTTTGGGAAAAAATCACACATGAGAGGAAGCTAACTTATGCAATAGTAAATAATATAAGAGACCAAATTCACGCTTACAGGTTGAATAGAAAATGTAGCAAGGAAGTGGCATTAAACTAGATAATTCTGTCAATAGTTTAGCTACCTATAATTGAGAAATGAGGATTGTGGACAAAGAAGGAAGCCAACAGTGATAGGGTCAATCAAGAGGAGCTTTCACATATATTATATAGATTGAATATAACTTGTATATCTTACAAATGTTTACTTAAGATGACTTTGGTTTAAACTTTTTATTCTAAAACTTCTATAATGCATTTAAATCTTGTAAAAATAAAAATTTCATTCCACCTTGGCTAATGATTTCTCAATTCGTAATTATGAATAATGAAAATGTTTTCTAATTACTTTAAGATGACAAATTCTATATTTATCACTCAACTACTTCCATATGGTTTGTGTTATATTTAATGACTACTAATTGAGTTACCTTTGATAGGATTGGAGCTTAATATCAAAATATAACAATCCTTTTATAAGAAATTTTAGAGAAATAAAGCAAAAGATAGCTTATACAATTAACACATTGAGTATTTTCATAGACACACGGACTGTTCCATATGAAATTCTCATATTAGGTTGGTTTATAAACTTGTTCCTAAAATTGATGTCACCAAGTTGTGCACTAGGAAACACCCTCCTCCCATCACTAAATGGAAGTACTTGAAAGTCATGATCTGTCATGTTTGACATCCTTCTTAAGGAACCCCTCCAATTGGAACTCCAACAGGTCCTTCAAGATGGTTGGATCACGAGCTACAACCTATTTATTGACATGAAGGTTTGATCCTTTATGTATGTCATAGCCATTAACTTTAACATTGACATTGGCTCAATGAGTTTAATGATAAACAAACAAGTACATGCACAGAGGAGTCTAATGATTGTATCTTCACTAATACCATACTTATCTTATAAAGTGAGGAGTATATTAACAAAATGTTGCTTCATACCACCACTTTCTTTACGAACAAGTGTGTGGTCCTCTATGATAACTTTAGTTAGCTTATCTCTTTGACCGTTGTGCTTAGAAAATGCCTCCTCCTTTAATAGGAACATTCGACTAAGCTATGGAATATGCTTTACAATAGCCAATGATGTACCAAAATTAAGTCCATTGGCTACAATTGCCTTGAATTTCTAATGTTGCTCATCCATTACTCCCTCTAAGTTTACAAATATACAATTAGTCTAGGTTTTGTGTTGTATGAAAATAGTCATGCAGTAAGGCTCAAACGCATGTGTATAAAGCATGGCATAAAATAATTTCTTCCCAGATGATGAATACAAAAGTGAAGTAGATGACAAAAAAAGGAAACACCTACCTACACAGAGGGATATCCAAGACAAAACAAGCTAAAGGAATGTCAACAAGTGAGGAAGCCACCAGAGCTACATGAGGAAATTAAGAAAGAGGAGAAGTAAAAACAAAGGAAACTAGTGGAGAGGAGAAGGAAAACAATACTGTAGTGTTTTAGGGCTAATTAGGTTTTAATAATTTAACATTTTTATTGAATTTTAAATAGCATACATGGTGCCATTATCTTGTATGGTATCCACATGGCAAAAATAATAACCTATGGTGGTATGTTACATTATCAACGTTAACAAAGAAATTAAAATCAGTTTATTTTTACAAAAAATTTAAAGTTTGGGCTACTATTATAAAACAGAGAAAAGTTGGAGATTTCTTTTACAATAAACCCTATTTTTAATTTTAAATCATATTTCTAAATCTTTTAATAAATTAAATAAAATTAGACTATTGATTCTTAAGTAAATTAGATCTTTATTCTAAAAAAATCAAATTGATTTGATTTTTTAATTCTATTAAAACCTTTATCCAATTCTTATAGCTAATAAATTTAATTGAGAACTTTTTCAATAAATTAATCTTCTTACTTATCAAAATTTAGATGCCTTACTTGTTAAAAATTAGAAAGAAAGCCTTTTTAACCCCTTGTATTTTGGTGCTTGGAACATGTAACCACCTCAACTTTAGTTTATACTAAGTCTCCTTTGAGCTTTAAATTTTTTACCTCCACACCCTCAGGCCAGATATTAAGGCACATACAACATTTTTTGATTAAAAAATGTGAAATTTAGATATAATCTCATCAAATGTATAGCAAATTAAATTTTAATAGTTTTTTGAAACTAAGATCACTTTAATTTTATAACATAATTAATTTATAAATATAACAAAGTATAAATAAAAAACCATACCTTATTATTAAGTTTCATTTCCATCTTCTACATCTTCCTTTTGAAATTAATTTGTGAAATAGGATATTGAAAGCCATTATAAGCTCACAAATGTTCGATCTCTAATAGTGTTCACACCAATAAGTTGCTAGAACTTTACAAATAGTATAAAAATGAATATGCCAATAGTACTAGCTCTTACAGAGCCTATAGTTATTTTATTAAATAATTTTGATGTTAATTGAACTTTAGCTAGATTTAAAATTAATTATAATTAAATACCAATTAGGTTAAGAAAAATTTAATGTCTAATGTTGGTCTATATGTATCAAATATATTATGTTTGATTTTCAAGTTTCTCAAACTTTATAACTTGGTTAAATTATTTTTCTACCTTCAATCATTCTTTGTGTATGACATATGCTATTCTTAAATATGTTAGTAATATATATATATTACAATCCTAACTTATCCTAATATATAGGATTAGATAAATTATCCTAATATTTGTATGGTCATAATGCACTATTAGACTTCAATCTTGATTTATTGATATAAATTATTTAATTAAAAATTAAAAGTAAATTAAAATGTCAAATTAATTTTGACTAAACTTTTTTTATATTTCAATTCTTTCTTCATAATATGTTTTGATTAAAGTATAGATTTAGTGTCCACGTTATTTGAGTACATTCATATTAGTTTCCAACAATAATAATTGATTATTTTAATGGTATTTAAAATTATTTTCAAGTGTCATCCTCCTTAACTAATGTTTTCTTAATTTAATACTAGTTAAGAACAACACAACATTATCTCTAATTACTTTAAGGAAACAAATATTATGTTGATCATTTAACTACCTCTATGTAGTTCATATCATGTCTGAAGCCTACCATTTAAGCTACTCTTGACTATGGCCAGCTTTAAATAGTAATAATACAATAGTCCTCATATGAGATAGTTTATAAATCTCAACTCAAATGATCACTTATACAATTATAATAGTGAACATTTTGTGTAAACAAATAAGTAATATTTGATACGAAAATTTTATGTTGGATTAGTTTAGTGAACTTATTTTCTAACAAACACTTACATATTTATTCAAATATCTACTACTTAGTTTGTTAGATCAATTACTTCCTTCATAGAAATAAACATCAAGTGCAATGGTCCTGCATAGAAATCAATGTTCAGTTTTAATACAATTAATATAGAAATTTCATAATAATAATTAAATATAATATGAATCTCATATAATGATCTCTTTATAATTATAATTGCAAAGTATCTCCCACAAATTAGATCTCACAAATTAGTTAATTAGACAAGCTTATATAAAATAATTACTACTTCTAATAAAATTAATGTTATAAATGTACAATCAATTAATGGACACAAGGGTACAAACCAATAGAACTACACTACTTGGATGTCACATTCACATAATTTGGCTCATATATCATATTTGACCATCCATTGACCAAAATGTAAGAACTAAAAGAAATAAATGTTGATGATAAAGGAATAAGAAAAAAGAAAAACCTTCCTCCATTAACCTCCATCATATTTGATAAGAGGCTTTTAATTATGCAATCAGATATGAATAAGTAACTCTTTCCTTTTATAAGCTCAAAGGTGATACCTGCTTTACCCTTTTTCTTATATCTCACATAGAGCAACTAAACATGTTCAATCGTTTTAGAAACTAAACAAAACATGAAGGAATTAAGCATATTCAATTATTTTAGATTTAGTTTTTTTCTTTTTTGTAAATAAAAAAATTATGTTTAGTTATTAATGTTAATATAGCTATATTTCATTACTAGTAATAAGTACATATTAGATAAAACTTAAAAATAATTTTTGTTAATTAAATAATTAATTTTAAAATTAAAATTTATTTATAAATTAGTAGTTATTTTAAATGTATTTTAATTATTAAATCAAATGTATATATTTTGAAATAATTTATATTTAATCATATTTATTAATAATTATTAAATTAAATTTATTTAATTCAAGTAAAAAACTAAATTAAGTTAAGTTATATATGATTTTAATTATTTAAATACAATATTAAATTAAATTATTTATAATTTTATTCATAATTAATATATTAAATAATTAATTAACGTATATTTAGTTGATAGTAAATTAGACTATGAAAAAACATAATCAAAAAATAAAAATTAAATTTGGTGATTTTCATAAGTTTTAAAAACGAGAAAAAACTAAGATTAATAATATTGAACAAAGTTAACTACCATGAAAGTACAGAAAGAAGAGAATGAGAGAAGTTTCTGTATATTTATACTCTGAGAAATGTTGTATGTACATCTTTATATACATTAGATATATAGTTGGAATGAAAAAACTATACTAACTAACTCTAACTAAAAAACTGTTAATAAATAATTAATTTCTTCATCCCCAACCCCCAAACCTAGGTCTTCAACCAGATCCAACACATACTTCCTCTAGTTGATGTATGTACCATAGGATGACCTTGCAATCTCAAGTCCTAAGAAGTGCTTAGCATACTGAAGGTCTTTTATAGTAAAATCATCATCTAAAAACTTCCTCACCTTTCAGATTTCCACGTCTGAGTCTCCTTTTAGCAATATATCATCTCCATAAACCAAGATGTTCAAAAGTATGAAGAATTCTTGAGAGTAAACAAACAATGATCATTCTGTGATTGTTTGAAGCCATAATTCTACAACAATAAAGTAAGTTCTGCATTCCATTGCCTAGAAGCCTGCTTGAGTCCATATAAAGACTTTTTCAGCCTACAAACTTCATTTGGGACTGCTTTAGTGTAACCTTTTGGTGGCTGCATATATACCTCATCCTCTATGAATCCATAAAGGAAGGCATTGTTGATGTTAAGTTGGTGCAAAGGCTAGTTCCTTGTAACTATAAGTGCAAACAAGATTCTCACTGTAACAAGCTTTTCTACTGGTGAGAAACTGCCATTGTAGTTATCCCCTTCAATCTGATTATAACCCTTTGCGACTAATCTTGCCTTAAATCTATCAATTTTCCCATTTGGCTTCAATTTCACCTTGTAAACCCATTTAGAACCGATAACCCTTTTTCTTTCGGGTAACTGTGTAAGATCCCATGTTCCATTCTTCTCAAGAGCATCTAACTTTGAATTCATAGCCGTAATCTAGTTAAGATCTTTTCTGGTATGAAAATAGGATGTTGAATGGCATTGACAGTAGCTAGATATTTAACATAAGTCTCATTGAAGTCAGGATTGACAGTGACAGGATAAGTATTAAGAGTACAAGCTAAAGAAGACTACATATTTGTGCTCTTTAAATAAGAAGGTCGTCTGCTCACTTGGGACACAATTAGCCAAGAGGGCTTTTTCTTTAGCTTGGGTACTTCGGCTTACAGCCAACTCAGGTCCCACAACAGCAGGTTTAGCAATTTCAGATGCTGCAGTTTCTCTTGTCTCATCCATCTACAAATGTGAACTATCGGAGTTTAATGAAGGAACTTTTGTGTCACCATCAATTGCAACTGGATTGCCAAAAGGACTCTGCAAAGATTGATCATCCTGCACAACTGAAGGTAATACAACAAGCATCACAGGAATGTTATCAGTAACGATAGAATGTTTGAAAGGATAAACATTCTCATGGAAAAATACATCTCTAGAGACAAAATACTTCTTTTCCTGCAAATCATACAACTTGTATCCCTTTTGACCTGGAGAATGACCAAGATAGATACTTCTAAAAGCTTTAGGATTCAGCTTGTCTTTATGAGGTCTAGTGTCTATGGCAAAACACAAGCACCCAAAACTCTTCAACTCAGTATAATTGGGCTACTTCCCAAATAGCAATTTATATGAAGATTGCCAATTTAGTATCTGACTTGGCAATCGGTTTATTATATAAGTTGCATGTAAGACGTTGTGTCCCCAAAATTTCTTTAGAAGTTTGGATTGGATCAGTAATACCCTTGCCACCTGAAGTAAATGTCTATGCTTCCTCTCCACAACACCATTCTATTGAGATGTATATACACAGGTCTTATGATGAACAATACCCCTATTGCTGAATATTTCTTGTGAATTGTTACCCAAGATTTCAGAACCATTATCTGTTCTGACTACCTTCACTGCACCATCATACTACCTTTTGATAAATACAAGAAACTTCTCCAGCATATGACTAGTCTGTGCTTTGTGTCTCATTAGAAAAATCCAAGTGCATCTAATTTTGTCATCCATAATAGTCAAAAAATAGTGTGCCCCATAAAGAGATATTTCCTTATAAGGTCCCAAATATCAACATGTAACAATTCAAAAAATGTGGCTGCTCTGATATGACTTATAGGAAAAGCATTTCTAACTTGTTTAGAAAGGGGACAAACTTCACATAAGAGTTCTCCATTATTAATAAAATTGCTACAATCAGCAACACGTTTCATTCCAACATTAGATGGGTGTCCTAGTCTTGTATGCCACAAACTTCTATCAATAAGACTTTTATTAATGCTACATACATTCTCACTCTCTGTATCTACATGAACATGAGGGTTACAAGAAACATTATGAATTGGTTTATCATACAGAAAATAATTTCTATCAAGGAAGTATAGGTTTTTAATGACTTTTCCCTTTGCCACTGCCCTTTTAGTCCTCTGGTCCTGTAACAAACAATATTCAGTGTAAAACAAAGCATTCAAGGAAGAGTTTTTAGCTAATTTATTGGCTAAAATAAGGTTATGGTTGAAGGTAGGAAAAAGAATTGATTTCAAGGTCACTTGGTCATTCAAGATTATTACTCCTCTATACTCTACATCGTTCACCTACCTATTAGGCAAAAACAACTTCGTAACTTTATCAACAAGAAGCAATGAATGAAACAAGTTCTTGTCTACATAGATATGTGATGTAGCACCAAAATCAACTATCCAAGTCCCACATTTCTTAACAGACTTAAGAGTAGGATTCAAGATTAACATACCTGCAAATTTGGTCTGTATCAAGTTCAAGAGACGAGATTCCCCAGACTACTTCCGTTTCAGTAACTTTGTAAGCTCTTGCTGAATCAAAGCTGTGAGTGATTGTGAACAACTTTGTACATTAGTTCCCTTCTCTAAGTCTTTCTCAATTGCATCAACCATGTATACAAATTTCCCTTTTGTCTGCCTTTTTCCTGTACCCTCTCTCTTATTCTTTAGTTTTGTATACCACTCAGGATATCTGTGCAACTTGAAACAAGTATCTCTTTCATGACCATTTAAATTGCAATTATCATAATGCTTATCCTCCCTTCTTTTATTGTATTTCTTCCTAACACCATTTCTGTTGGCATTATCTACAACCAATGTTCCTCCTTTGCCATTCTTACAGCCTTTTACCAACATAGCTTCAGCACCTGCATCCTCATGCATCATATTCACCTATCTCTGTTTATCAATCCTCATCACAAAAGAATAGGCCTTGCTTGTAGAGGGAGGTGGATCCTGAGCTAAGATTTGACTCCGAATGTGATCATAAGATGGATTCAATCCTATCAGAAACTATATCAACTTATTAACATTGTCCATATCCACTAGCTTCTTATTAACTCCATAGTTGCATCCCTTTGCACTTGAAAGAGTTATGGTAAATTGCTTTCACCATAAACTTCTTCGAGCTTGTCCCATAAAGTCTTAGAAGAACTGCAATTGATGTAAGATTCAGAAATCTCTTTAGAAATCGAATTAAGAATCTACTGTTTCATCATACAATCCAAGTTTGTGTCAGTCAATTGAGCAGTAACAAGTATCATACCAGGATGATCTGAATTGTGAAACTATAAACAATCATCCTGAAATTCATCGGTGATCGACAATTGCATCCCCATTATTCCTTCAAGATTCAAGCTCAAATATTAACTATGAACAAAGTTAACTTGATGAAAGTAGAGAAAGAAGAGAATGAGAGAATTTTTTGTATATTCATACTCTGAGAAATGTTGTATATACATCGTTATGTATAACATGAGCTATACAACTGGAACAAAAAAATTGTACTAACTCTAACTAAAAAATTGTTAATAAATAATTATTTTCTTCAAATATAAATAAAAAATTCAAACATACAGTTTTTTATACTAAATTTAAAAGAAAAACACATAATTAAGAAAAATAAATGAAACAGATAAGAGTTTCGGTTTCTTTATGGATTCTAATAGTGCCGAGCTTTTATTTTCCTCAAACTGAACTTTTTGGCTTCGTTTCAGTTTGTCCTCGGGGAGTACGAGTTGATAGCTTTGCGTCTTTTCATCTCATCCGCGTTCAGTTCTTAAAAACCTTGTGGGCATGAAAGACAAGAACAAATAATAATTGAAAGATGACTCCTTGTCCAAGTGAGACTAATCGTGTATCAACGACGAAGTTGTTTCGTCTGGGGACAGAGTTGAGAGTTGACACTTTGCAATCATTCGAATAGACCAGGGAGCTGATTGCAGAGAAATGCATGAATGATTGTATGGTCGTGAGTGGCCGTGTCTAATCAAGGAATACACAAAAGCAGTTTATTGATAGAAGTCAATAGAAGTGCCTGTTCATCGCAGAACTTTGTTTGCAATTTGGTTGAAACTGACATCCCACCTATTCCCTTGCCTCGTTTTGATTAATCTCAGGAAAAGCAATTCACCTTTGCAAAGATTAAAGGAAACCCCACCACGATGAGGATACGTTTATAGTGGGAACCCCTCCAAGCTTTTAGTGGCATCAAATTCAATAATACCTTGCATGATTGGCACTTTAACGATTCAATAATACCTTGCATGATTGGCACTTTAATGACTAGAAAAATGACCCTAGATAATTGGACTTGTGACATTATTGAGCAACAGAGACAAAGAGAGAAGTTGCCATCAATTTAATTTGTTTAAGGTAGAAAATGGCTATTTGTGCTTGAGTTTTGTTCTAGTAACGGCAATAAGGTTGCTTCCCAACCTGGAGACAATAAAGAGTCGAGAGCAGATAATGACAAAACGCAATCTACTTACAGGACAATTTCACGTGGTCACTAGGATTTCTTGGATAGTGGCAATGGTGCTTTCTAGTTAGATGTCTCATTTTTGTGACCCTTTTGGCAGACTCAGGCTGGAAATAGCAATGCAGTCTAATCTTGGATTTGTCTTCAAATCAGTGGTTGTGGGGTGTGAAAATACACCCGAAAGACCCTTTTGCAGTTGTAGGGCAGGCGAGTGCTTTTCTTTCAATTATCAAGTTTAAATTTCAATAATTTTCACCCAAAGAGGAATCTTGTCAGAATAACTTCTAAGTTTTGGTTATCTACTAATTCACTTTTATTTAAGACACAAATAATACAGTTTTAAAAGCAGTATCGAGCTTTATCAATTTTATGATCAAGTTTTTACTAACTTTTCTTTTATATAGATGTACGTAGATGACTAAGTATTGAACCTAATAAAAATTAGGATTAATTATAAAAAATTTCAAAATTTATAATTAAAATTTTATAAATAATAATAAAAATATTTAACCTTTAATTTTTTGTAAAAGTAAGCCTTCATTAATTTTTTAAACAAAATTGATAAGATAAATCATTATTATTATATTCTCACATAAATGACTTGAAAGATAAGAAGAAAATAATAATTTTATTAATTATTACTTTCTTGGAAACGTAATAATTATAATGTACAATAAGGGAAGAAATCTTAACAATTAATCCTACTGTTATAACTAGGAGTCTAAGAATATATTTACAGATATACAATCCCAACAATCAAGGAAAAAAATTCAACACTTTCTCTCAAGTTGGTGCATAAATTTCATACATGCTCAACTTGCCAAGAAATTTTCAGAACACATGATTTGAAACTGCTTTAGCAAGAATGTCAGCAAATTGATCTTCAAACCGAATCGTGGGTAACTCCATAAAATTTTCATCCAACTTCTCCGTAATGAAGAGTCTATCAACCTCAACATGTTTTGTTTGATCATGATGGACAGGATTATGTGCTATAACACAAATAACTTTGCCGCAATATAGACTAATTGGTTACTTCAATAGATAGCCTAAATCTTGTAAAAGTAGTATAAGCCACAAAGATTCACAGAGACAAGTGATATACCTCTGAATTCAGCTTCCGAACTTGAGCGAACGACCACGTTTTGTTTTTTAGTTCTTCCTATAACTAGGTTACCACCCAAAAATGTGAAATGGCTAGAAGTTGATCTTCTATTTTCTATTGATCCAGTCTAATCATCATTTGTATACACATCTATACTTTGCCAATTTGTATTTTTAGTAAACAAAATTTGTTTACTTAGGGAAAATTTTAAATACCTTAAAATTCTCATAATTATCCTCATATGTTGTTCTCCAGGGTATGCATAAATTGACTAACAATATTCAAAGCATGAGCAAAGTCAGGTCTTGTGTTAGCCAAGTACATTAGCCTTCCTACAAGCCTTTGGTATCTTTCTTTATCAACTATTATTTGGTCTGCTTTTGCACATAACTTTAAGCCTTCCTCAACTAGTGTATCAACTGGTTGACATGCTCACATACCAATTTCTTGCAATAAGTCTAATGCATATTTTCTTTAGGATAGAAAGACTCCTTTCTTCGATCCAAAAACTTCAATCACAAGAAAATATTTAAAGAAATCATGATCTTTTATTTAAAATTGTTAGACCCTGAAACTTTTCTTAGAAAATTTCGAGCAGTACATAAGAAGTGTGGATATGTTCATGTTTTGCTTTGGTGATTTTGGTAGTGAGAGACTATGAAATGGGAAGAATGAGGGTGAAAGTGATGAAGAACACGTATATATATACATATGTATGTTTTGTTATTGATGTTCATGATTAATCATGGACTATAATATCTTTATAGATGATATGGAGTTGAAAATGAAGTAGAGAAG
>JANZXP010000196.1:33485933-33507551 GCA_027576715.1 Erythroxylum flavicans
TATTAGTTCAAGTACCTTATGTATTTTGGGATTATGAGATATGGATGTATTGTGGGTTGAAATGCCTTTATGGCTTTATGAAAACTTTTATCTTTTGATGTTAATGAATTATGAATTATGTATGGATGAATTTGAGTAGACATATGAATTTGCGTATGGATAAGATTGAGTTGAAATTAGGTGTACTTGAAAAAGCTATCGATTAGAGATGATGAATTTTGAATAGGAATTATGGTTACATATTAGTAAGATGTGTTATAGGATAAAAGCATGATGATGAATTAATAATGGTTAAGATACGCCCACATTATGGTAATAAGCTCACGTTTATGACCTCTGAGTTGGACTCCGGAAACGGGGTCCAACAAAAATTCTCTAGACAAGTATTCTTATAGTTCCTTCCTCTCTTCTTAATCATCTTCAAATTCTCTATATAAGTATTCTTATAGTGCCTTCCTCTCTTCTGGATCATCTCCTGACACCACCATGTTTGTGGGTTATTGAATGACCTCAAGTTGTACAAAATAAAAGTTTTAAAATAACAAGAAACCAAAGGATCTAGTATTGTAACCAATTCTTAAACCAAAATAGCACAAATTAAAGCGTAGAAACCATTATACCTAAAATTTGGTCTCTAATCCAAATAAAAGGGAACTTGAGGTGTAGTGTTGAAGCAAACACCACCTTGGTTGGTCTCCACCTCTTTGCTCTTAGACTTGATGCTCGCTTGCTCGGTTTGTACCTCCTTGCACTAAATGAGATGCACTCCAATGTTTTCACCAAATATTGATTAGAAAACCAATATTTCCTAATGCTAGATGGTACTCTAATGGCCTAACTTCGATCCTAGAAAATCCCCAAATTAAAATATTTAATTGGTGATTGATTGCTCAACATATGAGCTAAATGGTAAAGCTAATTTCGTCCTTGAGAGAAAGATAGGCAAAAATTAACTAGGGAGAGAGATAGGAAAAATTAGAGGCTATGGAGAGAGAGTTAGGTTTTTCGAAAATTATCTTATATTTAGAGACAAAATTAGGGTGGTCATGCCTCTTGAATTGTCTCATTTGCTCTTGTAGAAATAAGTTATGAAATAAACAAAGTAAGGATAAATTGGTCATTCAAATGTAATTATGCTTTGAGCTTATCCTAATTGTCACTTCATGGGGACACCTCACCATGAGTGACTTCCTCTCCGAAGCTAGCCATGCTAATGGTCCATTTAATTACCACTTTAGCATTTAGGTTTAATCTCAGGCTTCAAAATAATTAAACAATTGACCCATTTACCATATAACTATACCATATAATTATATGCATTATTTTGTTGAGCAATAAATCTATATGACATGTCATACATATCAAATAAATTTATCTAGGATTAAATTTGTTATCCAATAACATTTATTCTATTACCATATGATGAATACAATAATTATAACACTTATAATTAATTTTATCATCATATTAATATCTCTATATGATATACTAGAATAATACCCTTTTTCTAATCAAATCTTTTATAGTGTGACCCATTGGGATCTTTGTCAAGCTGAAAAAAAACTCTTTTTAATTCTATAAATCAAAAGTAGTATCTAGCAAAATACCTTATAATATTACTCAAAAGACATTGATGGTAAATATCATACACAAATCATGATATCGAACCAATAATTGCCCGTGTCAATTCTCTTGTCACATGATATCCTGAATAAATGTAAGATTAGAATATGTCATTATTGCCAATTTATTTTTTCTTGATCTCTAAAGTAAATTGTAAATATGATTAACTCCTTAATCATATTGCATGGATACAATATTACTTTATCAAGGGCTCCATAGATATTATCACTCATATTATATATGAGGGATAACAGTATTTTTGATGAGCATTTATCCTCTGAACAAGTCATGCGTACTGTGGCATTATTTATATAGCTACCTATTACGGTGACAATACCAACAAATACACATTTCTCAAGAAAGAAAATGAACATCTCATACTATAGAATTCAAGACATGTATGAAACATTAATGACATAAACACAATCCTAATAATGTTTCATTTGAGGTTTGTCCAATATTATAATCTCCATTATGTATTTGTGTGATTAAGCTGTTAACTCCTTATCGAATAGCTTACAGAACATCACCATCATTTGATCAATACATTAATTTTTTACTAGACAATTAATATTCCATGTTAATTACCAAGATTAATGACATTTCATAGTAATCAGTATTTTCCATTATGAAGTCTGCAATCTAAGTCCACTCGAATAATCAATAAATAATGAAAACTTATGGAAAAAATAGCATAAACCAACCAATTCATGAACATAATTGTTAGAATACAACCATCCAATGGTTGGCTTCTAGATCATGACACTAATAATGTCATCTACATATAAAATAAGAGTAGTGATTTTACCTTGCCTTTTTTTAAGAATAAAGTGTGGTTAGAATTACTTTAATGATATCCAAAAGTTAAAATAGATCTTATGAACCTTCCAAACCATGCTTTTGGAGACTGCTTCAACCTTTACAATGATTTCTTCAATTTACAAACCTTTTTACTCTGCTTTTCTGCTCCCATAAAACTTGGTGGAAGCTCTATATAGAATTCTTTAAGCAAGTCACCGTCTAAAAAAGCATTCTTTACATCAAATTATTGCAAAGGCCAATCCAAGTTTGCATCTAGGGACAACAATAATCTAACAATATTGTTTTTAGCTACGAGAGCAAATGTCTCTATGTAATCAATACTATAGGTTTGGATATACCCCCTTGCTGCCAATCTTGCTTTGAACCTTTCAACTGTGCCACTTGCATTGTACTTTACAGTGTAAACCTATCGACATCTAATTGGCTTCTTTCCTGGTGGGCATTCAACAATCTCCCAAGTTTTACTTTTTTATAAAGAGTTCATTTCCTCATTCATTGCAACTCTCTTCCTTTGAACATCTATAGATTCTTGCATATTGTTAGGAATAACTATAATAGATAATTGATTTATAGGTGACTTATTTGATTCTTACCAATTATTATTTGATACATAATGACTCATGGGATATTTAACTCTACTTGAAAATTCAGGTTCATATGTAGGCTTGGGAATACCTTTAGTGAGATTATCTGGTAGTTGTTTTCTGGATGGATCAAGGTCAATAATAGGAACATCCTAAGTAAACAATTGGTGTATTATATTGGTGAGAGTCTCAACTTTCTACATTTGAAGGATCAACATCTTCATCTTTAGTTGTCCCTTCTTGTTCAATATCCTCTGGTTCCATAGGCCATTTCTACTTATCTTCATGTTCCGACTAGTTATTAGCATCATCACTAACATCATTACCATCTGAAACATGACAGTCACCTTTGTACTCCCCCTAAAGTTCATAATTAAGATTCTAAATTTCCTTCTAGTACTCCCCCTGAAGTTTAAACTTAAAGAAATACGTTTTATCTTTATGAAAGACTACATCTATTATGACAAACATATGTTTAGTTAAAGGATGATAATACCAATACCCCTTTTAGTTTGTTGCATACCTAAGAAAAATACACCATAGGGCTTATAGAGCAAGCTTGTTTCATTAATGTTTATGGATATGCACAAATGCTACACATCCAGAAATATGAGGAGGTAAATTTGGTATTGTTAGAGTAGCTACAACATGAGTAAGACTTGAAATGGTGTTTAAAATTCAATAGACTAAGAGGGAATTTGATTAATCAAATATGCAACAATAGAAAAAGCTTCTCCACAATAATTCAATATCATATAAGCTTGAATTAGTAAGGCACAAACAACTTCTAGCAAATGTCAAAATTTTCCTCTCAACTATCCCATTATGTTGGGGTGTATCCATACAAGTAGTTGATTAATAATACCTTATACTTCCAAATAATGTTTGAATTCAAAGGTTTGATATTCTCCACCATTATCATTACGAAGAACTCGAACTTGTGTATTATACTGAGTTTGAATAATCTTATCAAATTTTTGGAACAATAAATTCACTTCATTCTTAGATTTCATTAAACACAACCAAATCATCCTCGTATAATCATTGATAAAAGAAACAAACCAACTGAACCCACCTAAAGTTGGAATTTTGGATAGACCCCATATATTATAGTGAATAACCATAAAGGGTAAGGGACTCTTATTCAACACTAATGGAAATAAATTTCAATGACATTTTGCAAGTTCACAAACGTCACAACGGAAATTAAAGATATCAATTTTTTCAAACAAACTAGGAAATAATTTTTTGAGATACCCAAAGATGTATGCCCGAAACATCAATGCCATAGTGAGAGTTTAGCTTTATTTTTCTCGACTTTTGAGTCATCCAAAACAAAAACTTGATGCAACCTATATGAACTCCTTAGTGTTAGGTCCAGATAATGCAACTTCCTTGTCTTAATACCATAACCAGTCATTTGCTTTGTTTGGATGTCCCTAGAAAAGACAAAAGTTAGGCTAAAAATTAAAATGCAAGATAAGGCTATTGTTATTTGAGAAACAAACAAGAGGTTATAATCCAAAGATGGAACAAGCAAAATAAAATCCAAATTTAGAGTTTTAGTAAGAGTTAAAGACCCTTTGCCAATAATTACGGCTTTATCACCATTAACAATAGAAATAAATTTTTGTGATGATTCTATGAGTTTAGTAACCTATCTAGAATCAGAGGTCATATGATTTATAACACCAGAATCAATTATCCATGTACTATTAGAAGAAGGTACAAAAACATTATAATTCTTACCACCATTATCTTTAGTTGCTACTGATGCAAAAGTCTTTTTAACAATATCACCATTGATCTTGGTCTCAACAACAGTAGCAGTTGGAGTTTTCTTGAAATTCTTCCTTTCGACTGCTCGATTGTTGTCCTACTAATTTGGATATCCTATAAGTTCATAGCAACAATCTTTAGTATATCCATTTTAGTTGCAATGAGTGTATTTATGTGTAGACTTTTTACCACCAACAGTTGTCTTTGATTTGTTTCTAACCACTATAGAAACAACTTTAAGGTATCTAGATTCTCCTTTCAATGTTTTACAGCATGTTGTCTCTCGACAAATCAAGATATAGCATTTTTCCATAGTTGGAATTGATTCCTTCTTTATAATCTCTCCACAAACTTATTCAAAAATATCATCTAAACCTGCTAGGAATATATGCACCTTTAGTCATTCAATCAACTTTTGGTATGCTTCAACATCTCCAGGATCCTTTATGACAACTTTGTCCCAGTGATCTAGTTCCTGAAAGACTTTAGTTAACTCTTCATAGTATTTAAAGAGAGTTCTTCCAATTTTTTTTGGAGTGAATGACCTTTTAGTTCAGGATAAACAACTACAATTCATCACTTCCATTATGGAAGGCTTTTGTTAGTGCGTTTCATATTTCATGGGTTGTGAGTAATCGTAAGTATCGCTTCAAAATCTTTAGACTCATAGACATTAGTAACCATCTTTTAACTTTTTGATTTTCAGCATACGACTTCTCTTACTCATCTTCAAATTCTGTAGGTGGCTTTGTTTTGCCATGAATACAAGAGAGTTCCTCCCTTTCATCAATATGCATCTCCATTAGTTGTGACCAAACATCATAATTTGATTTAGAAAGAATGATGCCCACATTAAAAACTCCTTCGGATTAAACAGTAATAAGAACATATTTTTTAGTCATCTTCAAAAGGTTTTATATGCTCTAGTACCAACTTGAAAGATAAGAAAAACAAGGAAAAATAAATTTTTCATAATTAGTTTTTCAGAAACGTACTAGTGATAGTGTACAATAAGGGAAGAAATCTCAACAATTAATCTTACAAGTATAATTAGGAGTTTGGGAATTTATTTACAATTTTATAATCCTAACAATTCAGGAGAAAAATCTCACAAAATATCAAGTTGGAATTAATTGTCCATGTATTCAACTTCTTTTTTGCCAATAACCCTAGTTCCACTCTTAAAGAATATTAGATCTTTCATTTCTTTATAGCACCTCAGCTCTTCTGGAGCATTTGTTGTCTTCCTAGGTGTAAAGAACCTAGAAGTGTAAATTTTTGAGCTTTTTCATTTACAAGGTAGCAAACTTAGATCTACTCTTCAGTTATGTATATAAATTATGAGGGGGTATTTTTATTCAAGATCTAGAGTTTCCTTATTAATTTTCAATCTATAGTTGACTATCAAAGATCAACTTTCCACTAGAACAGGTAGGGAGATCACTCTCAGCTTCAGTGAGGAAGAAGAAATGCTTGATCTGTAAGTACTGTTCATTGTTATTTCTTAATATTCTGCTTTCTCTGTGAGTAAGATTTCCCCTTCGTGATAGTGCATTGTAATACTAGTCAAAATAAAAACTAGACTACGATTATAGCAGTAGTGAGTCTAGGTCGATCCCACAGAGAGTGTGTGTAAAGTTTCAGAAATGAAAGTAATTGGTGTTTAAGTTTAACGGGGGGTTTTGGATTTTTCAAACAAGAAAATAAAATGAAACTAGACTAATAAAAACACATTAAAGAAAACATGCGAAAAATGATAAAAGTGAGGAATTCGGTAGGGACCTGGTTCTTTAGTTCAATCTAGGCCTACACCCTAATTAAACATATTTCATTGATTACGAATCATTAGTCACTACACATAAATTTTAGCATAACGATATGGATTATATTGAAATTCTAACAATGGGTTTGCAAATAAATGATTTAGTGAACACATTAAAATCATATTTTCATAACACCCAATAGGTTCATACACAAATAATCAAACAGTAATGATAATACAATCATTCATATAATAAACCTAAATCCATATGCCTAGGATAACTCAAGTCGTCGACGTTGATGTCACCTCCAAATCGACGTCAGGACAACCAGCCGAAACCCCTAGTTCACCTCCCTCTCTTCTCTACTCTCTGCACTACTGTTCAGTCTATTTAGTGATTTAATGTTTAGTCCACTAGTACTGTTCCCTCTTATTAAAACCTACTCTCCTCTTATTTTGTTTCACTCCTGCCTTTATTACGTTTTGTTCTTCTTTTCTTTAATAGTGTTGCGTTGTGTTTTTTGCTCCTTCCTTAGCTGTGCGTCGTAGCTTTGTTTCATTCCATTGCGTCGCTTTGCTTGGTTAGTTGTTCTCCTTCTGTGCTGCTACATCATTTCTGTTGTCCTTTGCTGCATCATTTTTAACTGCTCACCAGTTGCTGCATTGTTTCTTTGGCGTGGACAGCTCCTTGGCATGCTTGCTCCGTGCATTGCCATTTCGCTTCATGCTTCTAGCTTGCGCTGCCATTTTGCTTCATGCTTCCAGCTTACGTTGCGATCTACTATATGCTTTGCTCATTGATTGCTCCTTGGTGTTGTATTTTATCCACCAGCTGCATGTCGTTTTGGCGTGCCTTGGATGTCTACCTGCACTTCACTACTCTTACTAACTATCCCACTCTAGCTACCCAGTTTTAGTTGGTTGCTTATGGAATGGAAGCTGGTTGTATGGGCATGAAGTCCCATGCAATCTTATGTACAGACTCATTGCTGTGCAGGTTTTGAGCTTGACTGTGAGCATGATTTTCTAGCCATCTTTCATTTTATTCTTCAATATACGTTCATTTGTCTAGCAAGCCATGAGATGCAATCTTCTTCTTTTTTTTATTCTCCAAGTGCAGCAGCCTCCACCTATATTTTGTCAATTTTACCTTGCTTTTTATATTTCAAAGCTAAATTAATTAAAGAGTGGGACAGGTGGCCTCCAACCTCTTACCGGCCCTCACACACTCACGGTTTACACTTCATTCTTTTTCAACTCACGTTTTTCTTTTATTTTTGTGTGCAGCCAACACCTTGCTTTCCACTCACTTTCAGTTCTTCACAATTGTATGATGCTATCCATGAAATTCACATCAATATATCTTGCTTGCATGCAAATCCATAAATAATCCATGCAGCTATACGTGAGTGAGTGATGCTTTCCTTGCTTCTTTATTTTCTTCTTTTGGACTGAATTTTCTAGATTTTCTTCTAATCCAACAAACGTTATTTTGAAGAGATCTTCTTGTCTAATTTTCTTCGTCTTACTCCCTAAAGACAAGTGAAAATGAATCTTCAAAAAATAGTCAAAATATAGAGCTTTTGACTCACTTTAACTTCTTTACTTCCGAATTGCGCCTAAATTCACATATGAGTGAAAGTGATTATCTTAAATAATTTCATGTCCTTAATTGTTAGCTGTTATGAAATAATTAAACAATCAATTAAGCATATATCACTTTATTGTCCACCTACTTTTCTATCTTACCAACTTGATAATGATCGAAGAACTTAGCTAATCTAATTCTTGCATTATCTTTTTTTTTCTTTATAATGGCAATGAAAATGGGATTATATCTTTTGAAGTTTCAATCTTTAATTTATGTGTGGTTTCTCAGAGAAATGTTAGCCACAAGTTATATCTTTCCCAGAGTTTGTTTCTTTCTTTCTTTGTTATTTCATGAGTGTATCAGTGATTTCATATGCCTTTTGATTTAAGTGATTCTTATTTCAGTTGCTTGGTCTTAACCCCAGTTTATGGGTTCTTGGGTCAAGTTTTTTGGTTTAGATATTTAGCCACTATTGTTACTGGTAAGCGATGCAGAACCAACTTTGTAACTACTGATTTATATGTAGTGCTAGCATCATTATGGATAAGTGATGCAGAACCAACTTCATAACAATCAGTATATAGTGTTTAACCTGGTGCGAGTAAACGATGCAGAGCCAACTTCATTACTAGAGGATAACTAGGCACGAGTAAGCGATGAAGAACTAGCTCCGTGGCCTTACACCTAAGGGTACCAGATACCAAAGAAAATTAGTGATGGGCTATGTTTCAAAAAGAAAGTTCATTAAAGTATTAATTGCCATCACTGTTTACTTTACAAGAAAAGAGGAACTTGATCTCCAAAAAATATGTATGTTTTGTATTACATGTGCATTGATCTTATAAAACGAAAAGAATATTTTTTGTAAGAGCATTGGTTATTGCTTGAAAAGAAAAGAAATTATTTTTTTATAGAGGTTAATATTTGTATAAATGCTTTTAATGGAAACTAATAACACTCACTGAGGTCGTTTAGCTCACTCTTTATTTTCTATTTTTAAATGATAACCTCTCAGGTGCACGTTCAGGGATTTCTGTAGCTAGAACTCCATTACTTAAGTAATTGTCCTCATCATATACTACTGTGTAGGCATTTTTTTTATGTCTTTTACTTATATTTAATCTTCATGAACCTGTTATATGCATAGTTTTATGGAAATATGGTCGTAAATAAATGCTTTTTAAGTTAATGAATGAACATGGTTGAACCTTTTGAAATTGCTTCTGAGTGGACTTAAAGTCTAGAAGTTGTATTGGAAACTTTCATTTGTGTATATGCTTTACAGAGACTTTGAAAATTTTGGTTTATTCAAAATGTAGCTGTTATGCTACTGAAATTTTTAAATAAAGGTCTAAATTTTCTACCAATTCCTTTGAAAATCTCCACTGCTTATACTTCGAATATTGAGTCATAGTATTTTAAATGAAAAAGGAAAAGGCTTTGCTTTTTAGGAACTTTCCAGTTTGATTAGATATCGAATGGAGGGTTTTAGTGGGGTGTCTGATGGTACACCTAGTCATCAGGATAAGGACCTATCATTGTTGGTATCAGAGCCCAATTTTTTTTAAAAAATGGGTTGCCTCTTTTTTGGTTTAATTTTTCTATATTATTTTAAAAGTGGGGTGACCACTAAAATGTTGTGATTTACATGCATATGATTTCATAAATTGAAAGCTTTACACATTTATATTTTTGTTCAATATACAACATGATGCACAGACGAGGCCGTGGACGTCCTGGGATAGCCATTCCAACGGCTCCTATACCTGAGTCACCTCCAGCACTAGAGGATGACCATATTCTAGAGTCAGCAAGTGCCACTATGAACCAGCCACAGTCCCAATCCTCAAGGCCAATGGAACAGATGGCTCAGATTCTCGCCGCAGCTATGTAGTAGCCATATGAAAGTGTGGAAGCTTCTGGATGCTCAATTGAGTGCATCTATAAATTGGGCGTCAAGACTTTTGATAGGAGTGGAGATCCTGAGAGTGCATTCATACAGTTAAATCAGGTCACGAAGATATACAGAGTTGTCGAATGCATATATAAGCAGAGAGTTGTGTTCTCCACCTTCCTCCTCGAGGACAAGGCTAAAGATTGGTGGGAAGCCATTGAGAGACGACATCAAGATGGGATATCTTGGGTAGAATTTTAGAGAGAGTTCACAGACAGTTTCTACCCACAGAGTTATAAGGATCCAAGAGTAGAGGAGTTCTTCCATTTAGAGCAAGGTTCGACATCAGTGTTGGATTATAAGAAGAGACTTTTAGAACTTGTCAGAAGTGTTCTGCTTATTGCTGATAGTGAAGAGTAGAAATGCAAGAGGTTTGCCATAGGCTTGAGTCCTAAAGTACAGATTCACCTATCATTGGCTTCACAGACACACTATAGGGAATTAGTTAAAGCTGTGATAAAAGTGGAGAGAAATGTAACAACAATCACTCAGAGTTCAAGATCAGAATAGAAGCACAATGCACCAGCTAGTTCATCTCAGGGTTCAGCTAAGAAAAATAAGTCAAGATGGAGTGGTGGCAGGAGGTTTAGTAGAGGCTGATCATCTAGCCAAGGATCCTTTGGGTCACCCATTAGGCCCAGAGACTCCCGTGATATTAAGATGCTAGTGTTAAAGTGTGGTACTTGTGCAAAAAGACATTTAGGTCAGTGTTGAATGAATATGACATGTTGCTTCCATTTTTCTCAGAAGGGTCATTTCATTAGAGATTGTCCACAGTTAGTCACCGTAGAGAGGTCGATGGTTTGATCTTTAGCATCTCCACGAGCTAGGGGGTTACAGACAGGGCAACCAAGATTCTCATTCTAAAGGGTTAAGTTTTACTGGATCTAACAAAGGTTTCGGGGGTAGAGGAGCCCTATACGATAGGCAGGTAGACCTCATACACAGGCCTGAGTTTTTACAGCCGCTCAGTAGGAGGCCGATGCCATACTAGAGGTAGTCACTGACATGATTACTGTTTTTGATCATGATGCATATGCTTTAGTAGATCCTGGTGCTACACGTTCTTTTATGTCTATAGATTTTTCTACAAAATTGAGTGTTACGTCTTAGTTATTAGATGTTGGGGTAGTAGTTTCCATTCCAGTTGGGAACTTACTTTTTGGTGAAAGAGTGTTCGTAGATAGTAAAATACTGATTGAGGATAAGGAATTCCCAACAAACGTTATCATATTATATATTTGAGATTTTGATATTATTCGTGGAATGGATTGGTTATCCACACATCGAGCAGTGGTAGATTGTTTTAAAACGAGGTTAGGTTGAGTCGATTAGGGAAACCAGAGGTGATATTTCGTGGGTTACAGAAAGTTTTTTCCACTAGTATCGTGACTATCATAGTTGTCAATAGAATGATCCATAAAGGATGCCAGGGATATTTGGCTTATATGATTGAACAGAATAATAATGAGGTTCAACTAGGAGATATTTCAGTGGTTAGAGAGTTACTCAACGTGTTTCCAGATGATCTTCTAGGATTACTCCCAAATAAGGTAATAGAGTTTAAGATAGAGATACCACCAGAAACTCAACCAATTTCAATTACTTCGTACAAAATGACTCTAGTGGAGTTAAAGGAATTGAAAATGCAAATAGAGGAGTTATTAGATAAGGGTTTTGTGAGAACCAGCACTTCTTCATAGGGGCTCCAGTTATGTTCTTGAAAAATAAAGATGGGAGTTTAAGGTTGTGTATTTACTACAGACAACTAAATAGATTAACAGTTCATAACCAATATCCACTCTTGAGGATTGATGATTTATTTGATCAGCTACAGAGATCCAAGGTGTATTCAAAGATTGATCTAAGATCAAGTTATCATCAATTGAAAGTCTGCAACGAGGACGTTTCGAAAATTGCCTTTAGGATGAGGTATAGACATTCTAAATTCTTAGTTATGCCCTTTAGATTAACGAATGCACTGGCTGCTTTTATGGATTTGATGAAGAGGGTGTTTTGAGATTACCTAGATAAGTTTGCAATCATGTTTATTGATGACATATTGGTGTACTTAAGAAGTCACGAGGACTATGCAAAACACCTTTTGATTGTACTACAAACCCTACGAGAGCACCAGTTATATGCTAAGTTCAGTAAGTGTCAGTTTTGACTTGACAAGGTTACTTTCTTGATTTATTATGGTTCCCTAAAAGATTGAAGTTGTTACTAATTGGAGACTCCTACCACTGTGACAGATGTCAAGAGCTTTTATGAATTGGTAAGCTATTATAGGAAATTCGTTGAAGGATTTTACAAAACAGTAAACCCACTGACTAAGTTGACGCAAAAAGAGAAGTTTGAGTAGTTAGATGCTTGTCAACAAAGTTTTGATGAATTGAAAGAAAGGCTGACGACAACTCTTATACTCATATCACTATTAGGGATTGATGGATTTGTAGTGTATAGTGATGCTTGGAGACAGGGGTTAAGGTGTGTACTCATCCAAAATGATGAGGTTGTAGCCTATGCTTCTAGGCAATTGAAGAAGCATAAACAAAACTACCCTACCCATGATCTAGAATTGGCTGGTTTTCCTTATAGGATTTTCACAGATCTATAATATTTGTTTACTCAGAAGGGATTGAACATGAGGCAGAGGCAGTGGTTGGAGTTAATAAAAGATTATGATTGTACGATAGAGTACTACCCCGAAAAAGCCAATGTAGTGGCTAATGCCTTAAGTAGGAGACCTACTAGTTTGATAGCATAACTGAAGATGATACATCTTCCATTTCTAGTGGAAATGAGGTATCTAGGTGTGAGATTAGATATGACATAATTATCGGCATTAATTGCTGCCTTTCATGTTCTTCCCATCTTGGTGGATTAGATTAGAGAGGGATAGAAACAAGATCAACAGTTGATGAAGTTGAAGACATAAGTTGAGACTAGGCAGAGAATAGATCTTAAATCAAAGAAGATATTGCAATGATGAGGGGGAAACGATTATATGTACCAGATGTAGAAGAATTAAAGAAAGAAATCTTAAAGGAAGCTCACTTTTTAGCTTATGCTACGCATTCGGGTAGCACAAAAATGTACCACACTCTCAAAAAACAATAGGAGAGGGATGATGAAGGAAATAAAAAAGTTCATTTCTAAGTGTTTAACCTGTCAGCAAGTAAAAGCAGAACATCATAAGCATGCGAGATTAATGTGACCCCTCCCTATCCTAGAATGGAAGTGAGAGCAAATTACTATGGACTTCATAGTAGGACTTCCATAAAGTTAAAAAGGGCATGATAATATATGGGTGATAATGGACAAGTTAACAAAGTTCGCACATTTCCTTCCAATTGAGAGTGATTATCCCTTAAATAAGTTACCCCATCTATATGTGGATGAGATCATGAGACTCTATGGTATGCTGATTTCTATTGTCTTAGACCATGACCCTAGGTTTACATTAAGATTTTGGCCTAGTTTACAGAAAGCCTTAGGTATATGCTTAAAGTTTAACACTGCCTTTCACCCTCAAATGGATGATCAGTCAAAGAGAACTATTCAGAAACTTGAGGATATGCTTAGATCCTATGTCATAGAGTTCAAGGGAAGTTTGGACACATACTTACCACTGATAGAGTTTGCCTACAATAACAGTTATCAGGTCAGCATTGGCAAGATCCCTTATGAGGCACTTTATGGAAGAAAATGTAGAACTCCAATACGTTGGGATAAGGTAGGAGAAAGGAAACTGATAGGTCTCGAACTTGTGCAGGTGACAACAGATAAAATTTAGATTATTCGATACATATTAAAGATAACTCAGGATAGATAGAAAAGCTATACGAATAATCATCGTAGAGATCTTATATTTGAAATTGGAGATAACGCATTTCTTAAGATATCCCTTTGGAAAGGAATATTAAGATTGGGGAAATCCGGTAAATTAAGTCCGTGTTACATAGGACCAAATGAAGTTATGGAAAGGATTGGATTGGTGGCGTATCGATTAAAGTTACTAGACGAACTTACGAGGATTCACAATGTCTTCCATGTGTCTATGCTTCACAAATATCTAGCTGATCCATCTCATGTAATCACAAAGAAACCAGTGAACTTAAAGGAAGATTTGACTTTTAAAGAAAAAAAAGTGCAAATTCTTAACTGCATAGACCATGTTCTATATAATAAGATTATTCCTTTAGTTAAAGTGTTATAAAGGAATCATGCAATAGAAGAAGCTACATGGGAGCCCAAGCACTAAATGCGTGCATTATATCCCAAATTATCTTTAAGCATACGATTGTACGCTTAGTTAAATTTCAAGAATGAAATTTTTGTAAGGAGGGGTGATTGTAATGCCCCAAACTTTTCCTTTTATGTGTTTATAAAATTTCATTTTGTGTGAATGTTGTTTTCGAGTGAATGTAAATTTTATTTTCATTAAAAGATGAATTGGGGACCCGACCCTGAAAGATTTGACAATACTTCAGACAAGTATTAAAGTTAAATGATAGTAAAAAATATTAGAGTTGACTGGTATGGAAATGGACCAAAAATAAATTCTTTCGAATGGATTTATGATAAATCAAGGCTGACCTTGCTTCAAATTATCGTGGAGTAAATTGGAAGCATTTTTGGTCTGAAAAATAAGGATATAAACTACGTGGAGTAAATTGGAAGCATTTTTGGGCTGAAACATAAGGATATAAACTACGTAGAGTAAATTGGAAGCATTTTTGGGCTGAAACATAAGGATATAAACTAAGTAAACGAAGCATGAGAGAATCAGCCATAGTTAAGGACACTTAAAGTAAATTGATCCAACTTGAATGTTGATATGTTTAGGTGCAACATGTTAATAAATGGACATGAAACTCCTACCGAAATTAGACAGATTTTTCTTAAACCATTTAATTAGTTTGGACAAGAAATAATACATGTACATGTGAATGATCCTTAAGTGGAAACTGTCACGTACATGAAGAGGTTCTCAATTTTTTTTAGTAAGAATGCATGAAAACATTATGCTACCATATTCATGAAAGAGTAGATGTAAGGGATATAAAATTCATTACATGTCAGGCCAATACATGATGTGGACATGTGTCATTTTGGTAAGAGTTAACATAATGGATAGGTGTTGGAAACAAATCATGCAATATGTTGGACAGCTTTATACAATGTGTAACCTATACAAGGATGATGAAGGAGCTATTCCACCTTCATTCCATCGTCATTTTACTACTCCTTTGGACCAGAATTGATGATGGACAATTACAATTGCTCCCTTCACACATAGATCTTCCAATTTTTTCTCTAGGAAATAATTTCTGTATGATGCTTAAGCTTCCAACCGTTGATAGCATCTTCATCAATGCTAGCTACGTGTAGGGAAAAGATGGACGGTATGCTACCACCTAATTTTGGTATCCTAAACCACTCTTGTCCTTTCTCTTTAGCTAGTCACATGAATGCTTAAGATGGTTACATAAATTCCCTTGCTACTTGTATGAATGTTAGAGCTGATTGCATGGTTAAATGAAGAGAAAAACAATATAGTAAATGGAGAGAAAACAACATGGTTGCATATATAGAAAACAACATGTATATCCATATCTTATGTTTATTGTTCAATGGTTATTAATTGGCAGAATGTACATACTATATGTGGCCTAATGGCTTGTTCAATGGCAACATGTATGTTGTACATAATTCAAGGTTTCAATGCAAGGAAGACAACATGTATACACTATGTATGCTATTTAAATGAAAAGAAGACAACATGTATAAATTATAGACCTTCTTAAATGGTTGAATGAAAAGAAAACATAATTTTATTTATATTAAATGCTAAAATTTTAGCTAAGTTCTTTGTCATAAAATTTGTAGAACAAGGTGGTAAGTTATGGATGTACTTGGTAAGTTTTAGGAACGCTTCAAGAGTCTCCCTCATAGCTGAGTAAGACAATAAAGTTTTCTCATCACCGTAGACTCAAGACTAGTAAGGGAGAAGCACCAAACACATGAGGATGGTTAACGATAAACAACAAATTATGAGTGTATCTTTAAATTGATTTTGTAAAGATGGTTTTTACCTTACTATGAAAAGTATGTTAATGAATAATTTCATTGGTGTGACTACTTAGATTTAAAAGTCAATCTTCATAAGGTTTACATATTTTTTGATTTAGCATTAAACAGAGATTTGGATGCACTTGGAAGCCAATAAGATGTACACATGCTTTGAGTTGGCATTGAATTGAAATTTGCATATGCTTTAAATTGGCATGGAAATGGACTTTAAACATGAATTGAATTGTATTGAAATGAGGCATGCTCATGTATTAATTGTGGTTTAGTCTATGGTACACCGTTAGGTCTTTATACATACTATTATATTGGCCAAAGTACATCGTAACATGCATGTCAGTGTTTAGGGGGCGTTTGTCACTAATATGGGTGGTGTTGTGTCTGTTAATATGTCCTATGAGTTACCCTCTGCACATATAGAATATATATTGTGCTAGCACTATTACGGGTAAGCGATGCATAACCAACTATGTAACCATTGATTTATATATAGTGCAGGCATCGTTATAGGTAAGTGATGCAAAACCAACTTCATAACAATCGGTATTTAGTGGTTAACCTGGTGTGGTTAAGCGATGCAGAACCAACTCAGTGACCTTACACCTAAAGGTACCAGTTGGAAAAGAAAATTAGTGATGGGCTATGTTTTAATAAGAAAGTTCATGAAAGTATTGATTGACATCACTGTTTACTTTATAAGAAAAGAGGAAATTGATCTCAGAAAATATGTATGTTTTGTTTTACATGTGCATTAATCTTATGAAAAGAAAAGAATATGTTTTGTAAGAGCATTGATTATTACTTGAAAAGAAAAGAAATTGTTTTTTTATGGAGGTTAATATTTATATAAATATTTTTAATGGAAACCAATAACACTCACTGAACTCGTTTAACTAACCATTTATTTTTTGTTTTTAAATTATAACCTACCAAGTGCACAATCAGGGACTTCAGTAGCAGGAAATCCACCACTAGAGTAATTGTCTTTGTCACGTGCTACTGTGTAGGCATTTTTTTAAAATGTCTTTCTCTTGTGTTTCATCTTCATGAACCTGTTATGTATATAGTTTTGTGGAAACATAGTTGTACATAAATGCTTTTTAAGTTAATGCATGAATATGGTTAAACCTTTTGAAATTTTTTCTGATTGGACTTGAAGTCCATAAGTTGTAGTGGAGACTTTCATTTGTGCATAGAAGTGTTTTGAATATGCTTTACAGGGATTTTTTTTAAATTTTGGTTTTATCAAAATGTAGTTATTATGTTGTCTAAATTTTTGAATAAAGGTCTGGAATTTCTATTAATGATTTTTTTGAAAATATTCACTGCTTATACTTCCAATATTGAGTCAAAGTACTTTGAACAAAAAGGGAAAAGGCTTAGAACCCTAGATTAATGTAAATGGGAAATAGTATTGATAAATTAGGAAATGCATTTCATGCTCATGCATAATAGTAGCATACACACACACGAATTTGATTTTTTGTACATATTTCAATGATTATACATACACTCAATTGACATTTTCTTTGTATAAATGATTTTCAAGTGATTATGATATGAATAGTGAATATTTTGTCTTAAAAATTGATTTGGTGAGTATAAATATTAATTTAGATTTTTCATGAAAGTTGGGGAATTTTCTAAAATTTTGGGTATTTTCGGACTAGGAAAAATGCCAAGTGGCAAGACAATTGATTTATGGTAATATAAATGTGTTGATTGACAGTAGAAATTATTGACAAGTTACTATAGGATTTAATGACAAATGTAATTAAAAATTAGGAGACAATTGGATTAAAAATTGGAGACAAATGGACTAGTTCTTAAAGAAGACCAAGTGGAACCATGGGGAGGTGACAAGTGGCAAATGACAAGTGTCACTTGCCTTGCCATATCCCACCTACTATAGTAACCTAATGAAAGACCATCTTTCCTTTTCTTCTTTAGTTTCATTTCGATCTTCATCTTCCTCAATTCTTCTTCTCCATCTCACGACAGTCTCTTCTCCAAGCATCACACGTTGAGCCTTGCTCTCATCCATCATTTGCTACTTCCATTTTCATTGACTTTATCACCTTGTTACCTGAAAAAAACCTAATCTTCCCACCCTTCAGGATGATGATCGTGTAGCATAAGGAGTTAGGGTTTCTTAGAGATATTGAAGAAGCTTGGAGTTTAATCAAGTAAGTAGCATATTAATCTTCATGAGTTGTTATAAATAAATCAAATCTAGTGATTATTTTGATATTAAATGATTATGAAAATGGTGATGAATATATGTGTAAAGTGGATGAAAAATGGGTATACGCATGTTCTATTTTGTGTATATGATGAGTAATAATTTATAAAGTGTTATAGGGATGTTTTTGAAATGGATTGGTTATAGAAATGGCCTTGAAATTAGAATAGAAAGTTGATGAATGAAGAGAAGTGTTTATGTCATATTATTGTGTTAATGATGAGTGCAAAAAATTGGTGAATAAATATATATGTTATGTTTTGTTTTGAGAGTATTAAAATCATGAGTTATAAATTGTTATGTAGAGAAAATAGATTATAGATTAAGAGTATAATGAAAGTGAGATTTATGTTTAAGAAAGATGTTGAGTTATGTTCCTGAAATGAGAAAAACTAAGATGATAGTTTAGAGGTAAAGTGAAGGTGATAATGGAGTTAAATGTGTGCTGAAACATTGATGAATGTATGGATACTTTTGATGTCCTATTTTGTGTATAAGATGAGCAATGATTTATGATTGTCTTGTGAATGGTATTGAGATAAAATTGAGGTAAAAATGATGAGTTTATGTATTCTAAATGAAGAACTATGAAGATGATTTATTAATGTATTATGAAAGAGATAAAACATGGAAAGAGTTAGGATTATATGTATGATAGGGTTAAGTAAATGGTTAATGGATAAATTGAGTAGAGTTTTATGAGTTTAATGTAACTAATGGTAGCTGGATTTGTATGAAATGAAGTTGCATAAATGCATATGAAATTTGGAAAATTAGAGTGTAAATGATGTCACTATGTGTGATGAATTCGTCGAAAAAGGAAGGAAAAAGAAGCAGGGCACGATCATTGCATAGTCCCCATGATCGTGGCCGAGATTAATTGATTCTATCACGATCGTGACAGAGTCCCCATAATTGTAGCCAGTTCCACGAGCTTATGTCACGATCGTGGGAAGGTCTACCATAATTGTGGCCAGGCACAATGAAAGAAATGTTATCTTTTAAGTGATGTTTGAAACAATTAATGATAAGATACTTTCTTATAATGTATTTAGTCTTGAATAAGGCCTAGAATGAACCTAGTTTCATGGTGGATTAGGTGACTAATGTGAGTAAGGTGTATTAGGTATAAAAGAATGATTGAATGATGATGTTAAATGATCATGAGATATGAATTAAGGAAATATACCCAGAATAGTCAAATTGAGCATGCATTATATATATCACATATACATATGGGTATGATTGAGTACTAATGTGATTGTGAAAATTAGTAATGTGTAAATGTGTATGTGTTGCATGATATAGAAGCATAAATTGAACAACCACATCTAAACATTACCAGGACGTTAAGGCAATAGCTGTCTGGAGCAGATTATGAGTAACCTAGATGTTCTTATTAAGATTGTTTGTATTTGCTTAAATTTAAAATTTTGAACTGATATTGATATGAATGTGTTAATTCTGGACCTTGATAGTCTGAGGCATTTGATGAATGAGATTTGCATTCGAAGTGCTCATTGTATGTGAATATGACAGAAATAAGTGTACTTAATATGATTGTTCAATGTTGGACTTAGGTCTGATGAAAATACGAAAGTGAATGTGTAAACTGAATAAGTGACTGATTAAATATATAAGATTTGATGAATTTCATTACATGATATTCATGATCAGATAAAGCCAGTTTTGACCAGAGTTGCGAATGAAAAAGAGCTTAAAGCTCATAATGTGTGTAAGAGCCTCAGGCTTACTATGTAAAATGAGTCTGGTATCCCCAACGGATATGGGACAGTTATCAATGAGCCTGGTATCCATAGCAGATATAAGACAGTTAAAAAGGCACTCGGTCATAACAATATAAATTGAATGTGAGTCATATGTGCATTACATATACATTTGATATGTATGTTTTAAATGATCGAAAGGAATTGTTTGAATTGTTCTGAATAAAATATGTGAAATAAGTGAACAAAATGGTATTTTATGCTATATGATGATTGGTGAAGGGAAGTGTATTATGTGATTATATGAATTGTCTGTGAATTGTTTATGTGATTTAATATGAGTGAGCACATTGATGATGGCTTGCTCATTTAGTTTACAAAACTCATCAAAACTGCAACGTGACTTTTCAGGTACGAGAGAGGAGACTTAGTTACTAAGACGTTCAAGAAGAAGTTTAGCACTGCATTTTTGGGACTCAAAAAAATGATTCAAAAAGTCGGTCAGCTGAGACTGAAGGATCTAGATATAATACTTTTATAAAATTCTCATTCCATGTAGAATATGTTGTAAAGAGTAATAAACTCTTATAAGCTTTTGACTCTGTATAGATAAATGGATTATATATGAAAAGCTACAATGTATTATGTTTTATTAATGCAACAAAGAAAGGATCTTTTAGATATATTTTCTTAATTATATGATGCCATGATAAGTGATGTGATTGATCTAACTAGCTCATAAATTCATGAGGCATGTTCCCAAACGTTAGATGGAGGTTCGAGTATTGTGCCTTATGGATCGGGGCACTACAATTAGCTCCATGGGAACTTTCTAGTTTGATCAGATATCGATTCGAAGGTTTTTATGGGGTGTCGTGTGGGTCACCTAGAGGATAGGGCCCTATCAGAATTTGATTTTGATTTTGATTTTGATTCTTGGGTTTTCCTGCTACTACAATTGTGCTTCTTCTCACCTTTTTTTTACCGTGCTTTTATTTCTTTTTCTCTCTTTGGAATTCCTTTTTGTTTAGATTAATAAAGAAGAAGTGTCTTTAGTTGCAAGTGAAAAGAGTTGAAGACATTGGCTTTTTCTCTGCATTTATGTGTCTATTTTTATTGATGATCAAAAAGGTGAAGGTGGAGGAGATATTGTTGCCATATCCAGATGGTGAGATAAGTTGAAGTTGAACGTGATCTGATTTATTTTTTATTTTTTATCTTCACTTTCCAACTATGAATCCATCACTTGGATCAAGCTGCTTTCTTTCTCCTATTATGGGTATGGCTACCACTTTCACTTGGAACCTAGAATCTTGGTGTCATTATGTAACACCCCATTTCCCTAGGATACGCATCGGGATGCCCGTAGGTCATTCCGACACATAACCTAAGATAACGGAGCGTTACGTGTAATTACTATCGAACTCCACATGGCATC
>JANZXP010000196.1:33507651-33520361 GCA_027576715.1 Erythroxylum flavicans
ATATATGAATGCATGCATATGTCACTGTACACTTATACACTCCTATTCATGGCAATAGGTGAGGGGATGTTACACATTATACGCATGATGGTTATCAGTAGCATGGTTCTAGCTTCTTGTAAGGATAGGGTATTAAGTTTCTTTTCACTTATCATTAGACTGTTGTTTTCCTTTACATATTTTCTTGCAGATGGTGAAGTGGAGTTTTTCAAAATCTAGGAGCGAGCTCATCTCTGATTCTAGTCCTGTTGCTAGTATCAGGTTATATGTTTGTAAAAGCTCTGGTAATGTTATTTCTATCACCGTTTAGTTATTTCATTTTTCTTAGTATATACGTTCTAACTACTGCTTTTAACTCTTGAATACATCTTTATTATGATTGTTTATAAGATTAGATATATATGTGAATTCCTTACTGCGTGCATCTTATTGATAAACTGTTAGCATTTTAATTTATTTTAATTTATCTATTTTATTTATTAATATTATTGGTACTAGTATTATTTATTTATGTATTTATTTAGTTTAATATTACTAGTATTATTATTGTATTTTATTTATTTAAGTTTTCTCTCTATCTGTGGGTCATTTAGAAACAACCTCTATACTAGTTAGGCGTAAGGCTGTATACTACTGAACCTCTTCAGATCCAAGTTTTCTTTTATGTTCATTTCACATTTGCATATAGGTCTACCAGAAATAGCCTCTCTATCAAGAAGTGTTAAGGCTGCGTACTATTACACCTCTTTAGACCCAGCGTGGTGCGGGATTTCACCTAGGTGTTGATGATGATGATGATGATTTTAATTAATTATATTTTTTCCTTTTTAGCAATTAAATATAATTAATTAAAATATATTAAAATTTGATGTAAAATAAATTTTTATTTCTCAATATTTTTGAAAGACCAGCCACTATTAATGGTAATGGTAATCATTCCTTCCTCTTAACCAACCATGATGATTATATCCATTCTCATTCCTCACTATATTCATTTCCATTCCTATTACTATTCTCTGATGTGAACCTTCAGTTTTATTCATAGGAAATGTCAAGTACATACTTTACCAGTTTATAGACCATTCCAATATTCATGTGTTCCTTTTATGAGTAATCCTTACATAGAGGTAATAGAGTCAGACATATAGGTATAAACCCTAATTTAATTGTCAGATTAATCAAATTGAGTAATTGATCAATATCTACATGTTTGCATTTTGTTTTCATTAATTCATCCATATTCTTTTCGTTTTTTATTTGGCAGAGTTTCTTTGATTTTACAAATACAATATTTTTTATTATCGTAATAGTCAACTCTTAGGATAAAATAGTAAGTAGTGATTTTTCCATAGGATAATGAGTTGCCGGTGGTATTGATGAAGAAGCTTGACAAGTGTAAGAGGTGAATATAATAAAGAAATTTAAAGACAATGTGGAAGCTTCATATATAATTTATAAAAGATGGCATAGGTTACTTGTTGAAAAATCAGCTAGGATTGGATCCCTTATATAATAGAATAATTACAAAACTTTTTTCATATTTACTTTTCCAAAACTAAGGTCACTTAAAATTCTATAAAATGATAACACATAAAGCATAATAAAGCAAGAATCATAATTCATATCTTATTCTGAAGCCTGATTATGTTCTTGTCGTATCCCTTGAACCGTTTCTGAAATCAACATATCTCAACCACTGTAGCTATACAAGTGTCTGCCTCTAATGATATTCACAAAATAAGTTGAGAGAACTCTGCACCAGTTGGAGAAAGGGTTAGGTAATAAGTGTTAGCTTCCTTAGAGCTTATGCAAATTTATAAAAGGTTTTTGGACATTTTACTAATTTAAAAAAATCTAATTTCAATTAAACTTTAACAAGAATAATTAATAATTCTAATTAAATACCAATTATGTCCAAAAAAGATCTAAAATTTCATATTAATCCTTATTTATTAAATATCATATATTTATTTATAGAGTTTCTCAAACTTTACAATCAAATCCAACTTGATTAAAATATCTTTTTAAATTTCTCTTTAACTAGTTTTTTATGTGTGACCTATTAGGTTTCCAAATATATTGGCAATGGATATAAATTATACCTCTAAATCATATTTATGATTAAGTAAATTAAACTCTTTTAATTTATCTTTAATTCTCGAATTAAACAATTTATATCCATAGATCAAGATTGGTGTCTAGCAACACATCATGATCATCCAATATTTAGGAATGTCAAAGTAGTTTTAAATATCCTTTTCATGCATGATTTTTTTTTGTATAATCCAATCCTTTCATTATACAATGTTCTAATTAGACATAAAGCATATAATTAATGTCTACTATATTTTGAGTCCAATTATATTAATTTTCCACCATTATTCACTGATTTAATTAATGACATTTGTAAACTATTTACAAAACGTTATTCTACCTTGGCTAAGTATTTTTCAAATCAGTAATAATCGAGAACAATTATATATTTTCCTAATTACTTTAGGATGATGAATCTTATCTTGATCACTAAACTACCTCCATATAGTTTATACTATATTTAATGACTACCGATTGAGCAATCCTTGACTAGGACATGTCATAAATAATATCAAAACATATCAATCTCTATATAAGATAACTTTGGAGATCTTAAGTCAAGTGATCACTTATACAATTATCACAATGAGAATTTTTATAAATATAGAAATAGTGTTTCAAATAAATTTCTCATATGGGGTAGGAACTTCTTTTCTAACAAGTATCCACATTTTTATTTAAATATCTCCATATTTTAGCCTATTAGATCGATTACTTTCTTGATAAGAAGCATAACATGTGCTAATATTTTTATGTTTTATTAATGGTTAGCTTTAATAGAACAATGACTAGGAATAATTTAGAGATAATACATAAATGCAATATGAATTTTATAAATATAATCATATCATAATTTTAATTGCAATGTATATTTATCTCATAGACTTTATCGTGCATATCTGAGTATGTATAAGATAAATAATGATTTTCAATTATCTTGTTACTAAACTACAATTAATTAATAGGCTGTAGAATATAAACCAACACTGCTAACTTGTAATGTCTCCACTTCAACTATAACTTACTTTATGCAATTTTTAAACCAATTATTACTTAATTTATTTTGAGTTAAACTAATAAAACAAAATCAAATTGCCTGCTTGGCCAATAACTAAAATTGGAACATAAGTTGAGTTTGTTATCAAAGAAACTTAAAAAGAAAAAAAATGTTGAGAGAGATTTCGTTATACCCAATGTTAGCCCTAGACAAGGGGGCCTATTGACTAAAATATTTGAAAATTAATAAATTAATAAATCTATTTACTAAAAGAGTTTAAAATTAATAAATTAATAAATGTATTCATTAAAAGGGGTAGAAACCGAAAAGTCAATAAATTTGCTTCAGGATGTTTATATATACAAAAAGGTTTCTTGGCACTTTACCTTGTGGAAACTGGAAAAGAAAAAAATTGTAGTTGAGTTTCTTATTCTAAATTTCAAGCTTTACTGAATAGAGATAAAGAGGAGTTCTCTTCTAGCCATTAATTTGGCGGTCTATCGATAATGTTTTAATCTTGTTAAGGAGAAGAAAAGAATAAGTTTTTTTTACATTTCTATTTTATATTTTATGTTTGAATTTGTTTGGATGTGCACATTTATGCAAATTAAAGGATGATAAATATACACACATGCACATTAGACTTAAAAAAGGAAATTTAGAGATTTAAAGATATATGCTAACATCTTTATTAACAATGATATATTTTATTAATATAATAAAATATGATCCGAATATATAATTGGAATTTCATTCTTTGACTTTTCATTTAAAATCCAGCTTTCAATAAAAAGTTTCAATGGCCCCTTTATATTTTAGCGTAAAGATTATATTATGTGATGTTCTCTATAAAAAAAATCTAATCCTAATATATAATTGGAATTTCATTTTTTGACTTTTCATTTAAACTCCAACTTTCAATAAAAAGTTTCAATGGCCCCTTTATATTTTAGCATAAAGACTATATTATATGATGTTCTCTACCAAAAAAGAATCTAAGTTAAATTAAGAGGAAGCAGATTTGGGATGAGGGTTGTGTGGAGTTGGATTTTTGGAGAGTAGAATTTTAAAATTTTTAAAACTTTTAAACAAGTAAGATAAGATCTCATATAGGATGAACTAAGCTATAGGAGGTCCTACCAGTAATTAGATTAGAATGGATGACCATTTATCTAAAAGTATATACTAAAAATTTGAAAAAAAGATAATTATTATAAGCATGTTCATAATATTTGACATTTCTTTAATAGAAAGTGTATATTCATTGTCTACCATAATATTTGTTGTTGGATATTTATGTAATAACTAATAATTTATTTCTTATGTATGAAATTTTTAAAATAAATTAATTTATTATAATTTGAAAAATATTTGTTACAGTAAATAATAAAAATTATGTACAAGAGAAATGAATTACAAAATTTTGAAAATATTAGTTAACCAACATTTAGTTACTTTAATGACCCATGAAATTTTATTTATTTCAATTAAATCTATCAAACTTATTTGAAATTTTATTTTAGTATAATATGACTTCTTATTTGAGTGAGCATAATAATATACTAAATGCATCCAATTTAGAAAATTTAAGGGTGGATGAGCAACTAATCCCTATATTGGATATTTATGATTCTAGAAAATGGATTAACTTGATAATAAAGTAAGGGACATTTTAGTTAAAAAAAGATCTATAAGAGAATTAAATCTTGTATTTCCTTTATACAATATCTCTTAGTAATTTTATATTCTTATTATTTTAGAAAAGTAAGTAATTGAGGGACTATTGATTGAAAATTGTTGGTTTACTGTAAACATATAGATAAAGTATATGATTTTTATTGTAAGTTTTTCAATCTAATAGAAAACAAAGTGCATTAGCAAATGATGGATTTAGAGACTATAAGCATCTTAGTGAGAGACTCAAAGAACATGATAATAACATTAAGCATATGACTAACATGAAGACTTGGAATGGATTAAGAATAAGATTGAGCAAAAATCAAATAATTGATAAAATTTGCAACAAGAAATTGTAAAGGAGAAAGAATGCTAGAGACAAGTTTTGACAAGAATAGTTTTTGATGTGAAATGTCTTGCTAAATATAGTCTAACCTTTTGAGGATCCAATGAGAAACTTTATCAAGATAATAATGGTAATTTTTTGGTATTGATTGAGATGATTGTTGAATGTGATGTAATGCAAGATCATGTTAGACGTATTCGAAATTATGAAATTCATCATCATTATCTTGGTCAAAAAATTCAAAATGAGTTGATTTCTCTTTTGGCCCATAGTGTTAGAATTTTATCATAAGGGTTGCTAAAGAGGTAAAAAAAATTCTATTATTCTTAATTATACCCTAAATTTGAGTCATCAAGAACAAATAAGTCAGTTACTAGATGTGTGAATATGTAAACTAAAAAATAAAGATAGAGGACTACTTTTTAAAGTTCTTAAAGGTAGATGACACATTTGGATTAAGACTTTCCAATGAATTATTTAATGCATTTAAGTCTCTTAATCTTAATGTCTATAATGTGAGGAATCGAGGTTATGACAATGGTTCTAATATGAAGGGAAAACATCAAGGTGTTCAAAAGTGATTACTTGAAATAAATCTAAGAGCATTATTTATGCATATGCTTGCCATAATCATAATATTACTCTTAGTGATATGGCACATTCTTGTGTTAAAGCTTATTCATTTTCTAGACTTACGAAACAAATATATGGTTTATTTTCAAGTTATCCTGAGAGCTGGAAGGTTTTACTTGACAATGTTTTGGGCTTAATCATGAAATCATTGTCTAACACTCGTTGAGAGAGTCAAACAAAAAGTTTTAAAGCTATCAGATTTCAAGATTCTCATATAAGATTGGCTTTGATGGAATTATCTATAGATCTTGTGATGATGCCAAATTAAAGAGTGAAGTAGAAAGTTTGGTTAGTGTACTTGAGAGTTTTGAGTTTTTACTTGGTATGATATGTTATTCGCTATTAATATGATGTAAAAAGTTGTTGTCTAAATCTATGTGATATTTTTTAGAAATATAGAAATGAAAGGTTTGCCTCTAGTATGAATATTGTCAAAAGTCTTGCATATTGGATGAATCTAGGGCTTACATTTTTAACTAGATGTTGCATTGTTAGAAAAAGACAATCTCATGAAAATGATTATGATGAAGAAATACAATCAACTGAGGATTCCTTTAGAGTTAGTTATTTCTAGTTATTGTGGATATGGTAATTACTTCTTTGAAGAATAGATTTAACAATTAATAACATTTAAAAATATTTTTAGAATCTTATTTGATTTAAAGAAGTAGAGATCGTTGGATGATAATAAACTAAGAGAATGTTGCACTAATTTTATAACTATTTTTTATCATAATAATATGTTGGATGTGGATTTATATTTTTTTAGTTAAAAGTGTTGTTAATGGCTTTACCAAATGTGTTAATGTCATCATTTGAAATTTTTGAATTTGTTAAAGCTACATATTGTTATCCAAAATTTTCATTTGCTTATCAAATTTTATTAACTGTACTTATGATTTTAGCATCAATCAAGAGAAGTTTTTCAAAGTTAAAATTATTGAAAGCCTACTTGAGGTCATCAATGTCACAAAAAAGGTTGAATGGTTTAGCTATTTTTTGTATGGAGAAGGATATATTGGACAAGATTGATCTTAATTTTATTATTAATGATTTTTCATTTAGAAATGTGCATAGAAAGTGTTTTTCTTAATCAGCTGGGTGCTTGTTATTGCAATTCTCTTAGTGTTTTGTAATATGAGATTGTTGTTCAATTGTTACTACTATTTTTAGTGATTTATTGTTGCTGACATTTGCAAGATGTTGTTAGTAGCTTTTATGATCACTTAGTATTTTTTGAGTATATGGACTTATGACTTGAGTCACTTATGTATAGATATTAAATTTTAATAATAAAAATATGTTTTTAAAGTTTTCATTTTTTTATATTATTGATTCATTGGGGCCCTTCTTTTTCCTTTGTCCTTGGCCAATAAAACGTTAGGAATGACCCTACTTATACCTAAACCTAAAAGGAAGAAAATTAAAAGAAACCAAATCATCATACTTATAAAGAAGTTGAGGACATAAAAAGCATAATAATCACAAGGATAACTTTATAAGAGGTCTAAAATTGTGGTCTAGTTGTTGAAGCCCTCAAAATAATTCTGAGTCTCCAGCTTTTTGTAGTAGTCGTGGAACTAGGTTGAATCTGAAGAGAACTAAAACCTAGTTTCTTAATCTCAATTAGTAAAATAAAATGAGGGGTTTTCGATGAAGTAAATAATTATTAAAATTAACAAGATATCAAATCAAATAAACTGAATGTAAAAGTGAAAAATTCAAGAATACTAACTCTGATTCAAGGAAAAGATCTAATGTAATTATAACATTGATCATTGGTCTAAAAAGAATATTTTCTACAATCAAGTAGTTAGTGTGAAAAATATTAGGATAATCAAAATAAGTCTAAAATTTTCTTAAATTAATTCGTTCAAACCTAACATCCAAACCAAAACTTACCATCAATTGATTGGGAGTGATAGCAATTAGTTTAGTGAAAAGGACTAAACCCTAAATTAAATAATAATAACTGCAACTATTCAACTTAGTTTTCTTGTTTATCATAATTTAAATATGCAAATTCATAAATAACCTATTAACTACTTGTTCCAATCTTTCATGATAATTACATATCATCAAATTCATGGATAGCGATAGAATAATCAACATTAAATTAAATTGTAAAATGTAACAATATTAATCATTTATGAAATATGAGAACTCAAAACAAGGAATACTTAAATTAAAACATGAATAAAAGTTTAGAATAAAACCTCACAAGGTTACAACTAGAGTTTTGAATCCCATTGAATCAAAATAACTAAGTTTAACCACACATGGCTTTTTCTCCAATACCAAAAATAGAAGAAAGATAAAGGAAAAGTAAGAAGAGAACGATTAATTATTCGGAGAGGTCAAGAACGTCCCTTTTAAGCATCAAAATAAATCCAAAACAAAGGAGATAATATTAATTAATATATCAAGATAACATCTTTTCAAGTTGCTTTTAAAAAAATATTAAAATTTATTTTTACAAGAAAGTAGGTTATTAAAGAAGCTAGTGTGGTCTTTTTACTTCCTAATTAGGAAATAAGAAGAAAGAAAATGCTAATGTTCTCGTTAATTTTTGGTGAATTGACTTTGGATCTGCTGTTGATTATTTTATTGTCTTACGATAATTCCTTAGTGTAAGGAAGCCAAGTTGAAAGTAATAAATAATGATGAAGTTAATTTCGAGCTCATAAATGTAGTCGGTTCAAATTTATATTTAGGTCATAAGCACATTTTAAAAAACATTTTTATGTATTTGTTTAGGTAAATATGGTCTTAATTTCATTGTTAAAAAAACTTAGTTATTGTTTCCCTTTCAATAATAAAAGAATGTATTTATCATCAAGTTCTTCAAATCTCGGTCATTATACTTTTATTAATTATTTATATCAACTTTGTTTGACCTTTACAAATCAGTATGTCTCATTGAATATTGAGACAATTTATCTTAAGAAACTTTTAACTAAAGAGAAACCCTCATTTTTGTACCATAAGAGTTTAGGCCACATATATATATATATAGAAAAAGGAAACAAAGACTATTTACTAATGAAATTCTTCTTGTTTTTTTGGATGTTAAAGCTTGTGTTTATATTAATAAGGGTAAATTTATAGAACCCCGAACTTTTCTTTTCACGTGTATATAAAATTTCATTTTGTGTGAATGATGTTTTCGGGCTAATATAAATTTTATTTTCGCTAAAAGGTGAATTAGGAACCCAACCCTGAATGACAAGTATTAAAGTCAAATGATAGTTGAAAAATATTGGAGTTGACTAGTATGAAAATGGGCTATGGATTTATGATAGATCAAGATAAACCTTGTTTTAAATTATTGTGGAGTAAATTTGAAGCATTCTTGGGCTGAAACATAAGTATATAAGAATTAGTCATAATTATGGATGCTTAAAGAAGTCAAGAGATGCATAAAACACATGACTAAAATGGGGCTATGTTGAACCTATTTTCTACGTAAAATCTAGGGTTTCATGATATAAAAGGAGAAAAAAGAAGAAAGAGACATTTGGGAGGACCAAAAATAATTCCTATGGCCAAGGATTCTCAAAGAGCTTATCAGGTAAAGTAATCTAGAAGAAAGCAAGAGTCAATCAACATTAATCAAGAAGAAACCTCGTATGTAATATGTTTTGATTTATCTTTAGTTTAAGGAAGTACCTATTTTCCTTGGGATTTATCTATGTTTTTTTTTATAATTGATTGGTTCAAAGAAGCAAAAATGGAAGATTCAATTACTTGATTCATACATCAAGATTTGAGAGATGAGATGTGTGATTAGATCATAATATAAGTAAAAAGGGTTAAGCATGAGCTATTCGAGAGAAATGCATAAGATCTTCTTAGGTTATGATAAAACCTATCAAGAGAGTTAATATAACGAATTAAAGCATTCTTAGGTTATCTAGATTTAAAAGGAATTTTAGTTGATTAATCTATAAATAAGGGTCATATGTCTTGGGAGAGAATATCATCTAAGTTAAGAATTCTTATTGATCTAAAAAACTAGAATTATTCATTAAATAAATATATACTCAAACATAATAAATTTTTAGAATGATTCTACATCTAAGTCTATTCTATCGATTAATTCTATTCTTATCTCTTGCTTTGAATGATTTAATATTGCTTATTGTTTAAATTAATTTACTTTTCTTTTGTAATTTAATTACTCATTATTTAGATTAGATAATAAAAAAGACAGTTTGTATTAGTAATTCTAGTCCTTTTAAAATTGACTTGTACTCGTTTGTACTAGCTTAAGTTACACTGTGCACTTGCAGTAAAAAAAATAAAATCTGCAAATTTTTTAAAACTTATGCATAGAAATTGAAAGTACGTACTGAAATCACCATATGGAAGAAAGGGTAAGATTATTGAAATTTGTACACAACACTAAAAAATTGATCTCTTTCCCTTAATGAAAACTTTTTTAAAATAAAAATTTTATTACTATAAACTCTTCAAATTCATCACTTTATACTACTGGAAGTTTTACTAAGAATAATAGACAAAATCTTTCAGTTTGTAGAGAAGCAAGAAAAATGAAAGATTGATTCTTCTAAAAGTACATAGTTATGTAATGGATATCCAACTTTTGTAAAGTTGGAATGCAAAAAGTTTACAAAATGATCACTATTAATGAGTTCTTGAGAATTTAAATACTTGAAATTGAGACTAATATAATGTTTTAAAACTTATCTTTAAATTATCACTTAAAGAAATATTTAATTTCAAACATTAGAATAATTTAATATCTATGATGAAATAATTGAATAATCACATAAAATTTTAATTACTTATAAAAAATATTTAATATTTAAATATAGTTAATACAATTATGTCCTACATGTTTACGAATGCATTAGTATTCTTCCTCGGCCGAAATATTGTTTTTAATTTTTAATATAGATAGTTATTTACTTTAATTTTTAAAAAACTGATGTGAAAACATAATATAGAAATATTCCCCTTATATCCGTTTATATGCAATATAATTATATATAAATAGCTAGACAAAGAATAGCCCACCGTTTCTTGATAGACATGTTGCATAGTAGCAGACAACTGAGCAAAACAAAGCGTTCAGTAAACTCGGCATGGGAGTCGAAAGCTTCCCATGACATCTTCTGTAGAGTCTGGTGTCCTGGTGGTATGTATCCGTATCCTTTATCCCACATGATGATGATCAATTTCTGAAATTTATTTACTGCATAAAAAAATTGATATTTCATCTTCAATAATTAATAGACTATTTGTGTAATTTCCTCTTCAGTCAAAATTAGAATTTGGGCGGAATTAAATAGATTTAGTAGTGAGGTGGTGGTCAAAATTCAAGGTTAAGGATTAAAAAGAGTTCATTGGAAGTGAGGAGTTCATGCTGCTGATTGGAAGGGAAAGAGGGTAATGTGGAGACTGGAGAGATGGGCCAGGAACAGTTCTTCAAAGTGCTGTCAACATCTCTGTGCATTATCTTCCTCGACAGAGGTTTTCTGTACTAAAATATAACCATCTGGGAACTCGTTCGAAGTGAGAAACTTAATCCACGTTTAAGGTTTAAACAAAGTTCTTAATCTTTCTTAGTAACTCAAAAATATATCCTTTTTGGTAGATGAAGAGATATTCTTAACTCCCTAATATATGATAGTTTGTGAGTTCAGAGAACTCATTGAAACAATTAAATATAAGGCTGTAACAGTTGCTTTTTAATTTTGTTTTGTTATTAAAACAATCAAATACTACAGAGGAAACTAATATTGTTATGTTTACGCTTATAACAAGGTTACCAAGAAGGATGGGGGCATATATTTTTATCTTCTTACTTCGTTTTGACAATGAATTTAAAAATGATGTATTAGCACACAACTTAACATTAACTTTGGAAGGAATTATTGATATAGTCAATCAAAAGCGTGTTAGGAATTTACACCTTTTAAACCCACACCTAAGGATATTTCATAGACAAAAATAGCAGAAAATAGATAAATAATAACAACACAAGAGAATTTACATGGAAACTCTCAAATTGGAGAAAAAACCACAGGCACCGAGAAAAAAATTCACTATGTGAAAAATTCTTACAATCATACAATTTTTCCTCTCACCCAATTTCCCAATACACCAATACTCCCACAAAGAAATGCCCAAAACAAACTCTCCAACTCTCACTTCAAAAGAGGAATTTAAATAGAGTCAAATTTGTTATACAAATCTTTGATTTTGTATTAGTGCACTAACCAAGGAGGTATTACCCTCCTTATATAGGCAAAAGCCTTGTCCCAATTGTTTTCCCTAACTAATATGGGACAAACAAAAGAGCCAAAACTTGACAATCTCTACCTTGGCGATTTTGGCTGATTCTACAACCACGCTCCACCTCAATGAAGATCTCCTAAAAATAATATAACTCTCAATGTAGAGAATTGTCATGCTTCACAGCATCATACTCCACCATAAAAGCATACCCACTTAAAAAAAACCAATTCTAAGCCTTTCACTTCGGCACATGTTGAAAATAACCTTGCTGAAAAATTATGATGCAACTCCCATGTTTAGCTTTCTTGAAAGTTCATCAGTCATCGATATAAATTCCACCACACACCTTGCATCGATGCTAAATCAATGCCCATGTGCAAACGTGTGGAGCCGCTAACAGTAACACATCCTCTATCATGACAACTTTGAGATTAGCGGCATCCTATGAGAATATACATGCCCTCTTTTAGAGTGCAAAAACATCATCCATGGAGACAATGTTAGTGACATTGTCAGTCTCTCCATTAACTGACCCAGAGCTTCTTGCTGAACCCGCTCCACCTCCCAGACAATTTTTCTTCAGGCGCCCAGATTGTCCACACGTCCAGCATACTATATTTTTCTTCATGGAGTTCTTCTTCCTATATCCAGCTACCACTAAAGCTGAGTCTTCAGGAGGAACATTTCTTCCACCACCCA